>SSNP01000059.1:2338473-2391901 GCA_006937955.1 Pachypanchax playfairii | reverse complement strand
CACACTCAGTGAACCCAGAGAGGGACTTTACAAAAAACTTGTTTTGTTGGTGCTGCTGGTGGTAAAGAGGCGTGTCATCCATGACAACTCTACAACATCCAGAGCTTTGCAGTATCTCAGGGTGAAACTCATCAACCTCCAGGCAGCTTGTTAACTACCTCAGCGACCTCTGCCAATGTGATGGACCTGACTCACCCCCAAGGCCTCCTCAGTGGAGAACATGGTGACGGGGTTCAGGAGGTCCTCAATGTGCTCCGTCCACTGTCCAATAATTTCCTCAGTCTAGGTCAGCTGTTCCCCACATAAACTCTACACTTCAGCAGCATACTGTAGTTAGGATACATTTGCCCCCTTTTGGGGGGAGTTTACTGTGTTTAGTGAAAATTCTGGAAGTGAATGCTGACATGTTTTATAGATCTGTGTCATGTGAAATAAGTAAAAAAATGCTCCTGATATATTTACTGTTATCTGCTTCTAAAAAATTAAGTCAAGTCAGTGCAAATGTTTGGCTCAATCAGCTACTACGATGATAAAATACCCCATTATTTTACTATGTGAATGTTTTTTGAATTCATGCCTGTGAGGCACTATAACGTTACAATAAAATGAGCATGGTGTCTGGGTGATAGTCTGTAAGCAGTCAACAACTTTACCTCAGACTTGAAGAAGCACCTGCAGGCTAAGCAAAATTGTCAAAACACCCGTGATGCTCCAAACGCTAAACTTGGCTGAAACTGCAACTCTGTGGGAAATTAATGCTAATGAGATCAGCTTGAATAAAACCAAAATTATTGTGTGAGACATAACAATAAGTAAAATAAAAAAAAAACAAGTTTAAAACATCCATTTTAGAGTTGATGCACATTTTTTCTTCAAATTACTCTCACTTTCATATTTAGGTCAACTCATCCAATATTAACATGAAAAACAAGTTACAAATGTGCACGTTTCTGTGCAGATATGCCTCTGCTAGTTTTAACAGCTGTCAGCAAGTGTGAGTTGCATATGTAGCAAATACTTTAATTGTTATAACAGCTGACCAAGACTTCACCCCTCACCATTTGTCATAGTGTGTGGATGGACCCAAGATGCAGACAGACTCAGGAAGAACTGACAACATATTTAATAAAATAAAAAGCTGATGAAGCAGCACAAAAACAAACAAAATACAATCATTTTTAAGAAGCAGAACAAGGATTTACTGGTTAAACAGCAGAACATGAAAAACAGACAAACTGGGATTCAACCTGATTGGATAACAAGGTGATCTGACAGCATGTGAATTAAAGGGAGGGCAGTGAATACAGAGGAGGGGGATTGCTAAGTGAAGGCAGCTGGAACTTGTTGACTGGGTGGAGTACATATCTGAGACTGAGGAGCAAGTGACAGAGGGAACTAAAAAAGTGAAACAAAACTGAATACAGGAAATATAAAGAAAAGTATGACAGAAAAATAAAATGAAACAACAAACAAAGATAAATGTCAGTATTTTCTGCCAATGAGCAGATCTAGGGCTGGGTCAGGTGTGTAAATTAATTTTAATGACATAAAAAGTAATCTCCTCAGTTTAAATGTGTATGTGCACACATTTAGAATCGGTTCCCTTTGCTTATTAAACCATGCAGACAGATCCTGAGACGGTCGTTGGACAGTAAGTTCACTAAAGTTAAAAAGATATTCTCAGATTTTTATTTCAAGAGGCCCTTCCGTTAAAAACGGTTGTTCTGAGGTTTCTGTTGAATATTTTAGCTCCACAGGTGTTCTTACCTTCATAGTGGGTATGAAAACAGGTCAACAACTTCTCTTTCGGTTTTTATCTCTCAAACTACGCAGGTGGTGATAAAACTCAAGTTCTCCCGAGTTCGAACGGCCCGTATCTGTTTCGTCACAACTCTTTTGTTTGTTAGTATTCATCAGCTCCTGCAGTTGAAACCACGCCTAGCATGCTGCTGGCTAAAAGCTGTTAGCATAAACACTATCAACTGGAAGAGACTCGGTGTGCTGTTGCCATGCGCAGAAGGGCAGAAAACAGTATACCTTGCTCTCATAGGCTAGTTTGTTAACCAATCTGAGTCCAGCAAATTCGAATAATGAATATTAATGAGTTGCAGCCCGAAGCCTGACGAAACCAGCCGAATTTTGACGCAGAGAGATTGAAAGGTCTGTTAATCAGTGTTTCCTGACGTTTTTAAGATATAAAATGTTTCATATTACAGGTTAATACTTCAGAAATAACCACGAAGTCATGAAATTTGTGTGAAATGGCCTCTTTAATGTATCATTAAATTCAAAACCAAATACTGTTAATATTCAAATCATGTGTCTCTCTAACCTTGCTGAGCAACACGATAACCCCCATGATCATTTTAATCAAAACGTGTCATCCTTTGTCAGCTACAAATAACATTGGTTTCAATGTGTGACTGGAGCTGATACAAGTGCCCAGACTGACAACAAGGTCTAACACCCTGCAACAAAAAAAACTCACTCTAACGGAACCTGCTGTCAAAAAATTCATTGGACACATCAGCATCTTCCTGATAATTATTCAGTGATTCTGTTCAGTTACTGAATATAATTTTTACAGTGGATCTATATTTTTAAGTACAGCCTCCTTAAAAAGTTTTTTTTTTCTTTGCAAATCCTCAGATCACAAACTCATGTAAACGGTTTATTAAACAGAGGGAAACAACTTTTCGTGATCCTCAAATTTTTTTACACACAAGACCCTTTCATAACAATGTGTAAGGAAGTGGGAAGTAGGGAAAAATTAAAAGAAAGCAAAGGAGAAAAAAAGTTAAGTGATAGTAGTGTTTGAATGAAACCATGAAGAAGATATGAAAGGTTTGCTGAATTCTAATGAGCCGCCCCGGGGTCAGCAGTAGAAATGTGTGTCTGTTCTGTCTAAAACATTGCAGCTGTCTGCACTTGCTGTACACAGAGGAGCTACACAGCTACTTCACTAAATAAACAAAGACTCTGCTCTGTTATGGCTTTGCAAACTAACTAATGAGCTTCCAATTAAATTCAACTGCACAGGGCAGGTATCTCTATACAAACCCAATAACTAAAATAGGTGCTTGTATTTTACTCTGGAGCACAAGTCTGATGGATGTGTGTGTAGATCCACAATCATAGACTCAAGGTTTGCTTTTGCTTCATGAAAATATAACGAGTGAGAGTATACACACACGCACACATAGGTAGACTCATGCACACTGAAAAAACGTGGCTACAGCTACAACCCACGCACATTCATGACACTCTCTCTTCCCATAGCAGCATGTATCAGAGCTCTACTTTTCTTATCCCCCCGTCTGCAAATGCTCACACTGAGGCTTTTAACTGCTCATGCACAGGAACACATGCACACAAACACGCGCTGTGAAGAAGCATCAATTTTTGTAAGGGATTCTAACTGACAGCCATCCTGGTGTGGGCCTGACTGCTCTCCAGCTTTTGTGTAGTCCCAATCTGACTCCACAAGCTCCAACACCAGAAGAGATTTATACTCGCTGGATTACTTTTTTGTTGAATCTCACACACAGAATAATATTTGATGAGGCAGAGACGAGAAGAACTCATAGATTTCCTGGGTGTGACTGAATGTGCACAAGCACAGATTTTGAATGGGGAAAATCGTTTTTAGACAAAAAGACTGGCATTACCTCCGAATATTCAAATTGTTGGAGAAAAAGGTTTTTGGCATATATTAGCTCACTTTACAAAACACTTTTATAGGAATGTGTGTGACAGGGATTTAGCAAGGTGTGTTTAAGCTTTCTGCTCACTAAGCCGCTGATGGAGTGGAAGAGGCTTTGCATATATTCACTTGTGGGCTTACTAATCATTTAACGGGACTTGCAGACTGCTAAATGGGAGGACTCACACTGACAGAATGATTCAAAAAAGAGGGACAGAGGAGAAAAAAGGCAGAATAAGAAGCACAAGACTACAGTAACCTATGTGTGAAGCTTTTAATTTGTTAATCAGTATTTCATGTGAATTCTAAATTAAATGGCAGAGAGACTTTCTGAAACAAAGCAGAACATTTATTGCTGATAAAAATGAATTAAGCAAGACTCTAAAAGAACTTTTACTTTGAAAAATAGATTGTATTTTAAACTAATAATAAAAAATAAAGTATGCATGCTCTCCCCGTGTATGTATAATGCAGGTTATTTCTCCAGGTTGTCTAAACATGCATGTTTATATATCTCAGGTGTAAGTATGTGTCTGTCTGCACACGATTTTTTATGTGGACCAGTGATGGACCAGCAACCCATCCAGGTTATAATCCTTCCTGTCACTAAGACAAAACCCCCCCCCCCCCCCCCCCGCCGCTAAATACAGGGTTTAGTAAATGAATTTAAATGGATTTAAAATTAGGTAGAACCTATTTTATTTTGTATAAGCTGCTTAATGTTGTTTTTTTTTCTACACAAGTATGGTTTATACTAAGGAAATAAATTTTACTGTGATAACGAAAGAGAATAATGAATTTTAGTTGTATATACAACAACAAAGAAGCCTTCACACTCAAGGATGACTCCAGTTGCTTATGTGGGAAGAAAAACATTTGTGAAAATGCTGTTATAAATACAAAGACATCACTGTTGAGAAATGTAAGAGAACTCAAAAGAATAAAGGACATAACATTAAACTGAATTTGATTGAACTTCCATAATTTTGGAAGCCAAGCAGTAGGTCAACAACACCGATCTGGAATTGAGTGTTATCAGACAAATAAAGATATCTTTGATTCAGACCCTAATCTGATCAGAGGAGGAGTAACTCGAGTTAAAAGTTGTTTATTATGTGCAAATACTGTACTCTATCAACACCCACATTTATCAAAAAAATACAAGAAAAGTGGTCTATGCAGTTGCCATCATGCATGAAATGCTTAAAATCCATTGAAGTGATGCAATGTAAACAGTTGTATTCACAGGATTGGACAATTTAGACAATTTATATAGAACTTCCTTTGTGTGTAGTTAAATAGACTGAAATTTTGATTCTGATCGTGACCAAAAAAAGTCATTTTCTCTACTTCTTTGTTCTTTTCATAAAACAGACTTGTTTTTTCAGTCTGGATACTTTAAAAAACACTGAAATATTGGGAATAATGCCTGGCACAGCAGCTCTGAGAGGCTTCAAAGAAACTACTCTTCTCAGAGCTGATGAGAGTGCTGGACACTTTTTCTGTAATATCTATCCACCAGCACACAAACAGGGATTATACAAACCACCAAAGGAGCACAATGATTTAGTAGCAATGGGATAAAGCTATACAGGGGAACATGAGATGGCAGATCGATACCGTACTAGTTCTTTGGTCAAAAATAATGTATTGTAGTAATTATCATATGATTTTCTGATTGATGATGTCATCTCAGGACCGTTATATGGCTACACAAACAAACAGTTACAAATATAAAACAATAACAACAACAAAAATTCTAGTCACAGCTAAAACATCATTTCACTTTTTGATGTTTGGTGTTGTGTTTTATTTCCTGTTGTTCTTGGTCATGTTTTTTTAGTTTTCTGTGTTCAATGTTTTACTCAGTTTACTCAGTCTGTCACACCTGCTATTCATCTGGTTAATTAGTTCCTCAGCCTTTCTGCCCAGCTGCACTCATTCACCAATCACACGTTCCACAGTTAAATAGCCTTGGCCTTGCAATCAACTTGTCAGACCCTTCAGTGCTTTATTCTGGTTGTGTCCAAGTTATCGTGCATTCAGCTGTTGGGTTCTGATTTGTGTAAATTCTTGTTTTACTGCACTATCAGCTTGTTTGTTTTATTAAATTCCTTAGTTAAAGTCCTTAGTGTCTCAAGTAATGGGTTTATTTACAACATTGACTATGAAAAAAAATTCAAATAGATTCAGATGTAGTGAAAGAATTCTTCCAGTTGTAGGTATATGCAAAAAGGCAAATCTGTTATGAGTGCGGGATCATGTGTTTATCTGAAGAAGGATGTAAACCAGGAGCAAGATGAGCCTCTGAATTTATCTTACGAGCTGGACTAACATATAAATGATAAAAGAACAAATGGTTTGTGCTGACTCACTCCGTTTAACATAAAGGATCTTCATGTCAATCTGAATGTCGTCTGAGTTGAGGCGTGTCCTAGCCTTACCCCACCAGGACTGTAAATTCATGAAACATAATCAGCTGCATCAGCTGAAAACGTATGCAAGTAGGCACTGAAAGAGAAATGCTCTTCACCTTCAAAATAAGATGGCATGCCGAGAAAGAAGAGAGGGGAGAGGGCCACAGTGTATCAAGAGGATGGGGGTAAAGGGGGAGGGGGGTCAATTCTAAGAGACAAATCACCCACTCTTCCCTCCACTGCTTGTCCTTGGAGCTTTCATGCAGGGGGAGTATGTCTGTCACCCACTGTCCCTGAGACATGCGCACACCAGAGCATGCAAAAACATTTCATATCTAGCTGTTATTATCAAGTAAATAATCAGTGTGAGGTCAAAATGTCTTCTTTAGAAGCACAGAGTGGAAAAAAAGAGCTTTAATTTGTCCGGGCTTTGAAGTGCTACTTCTGTTGACACGAATGATGTGATTGCTCTTGCTTGTGTTTAGTTGTCCCCGACTGTTCATTTCCATTTTGGAACACAAGCATGAAAGATCAGAAAGCACTAAAATTGTTATCTACAATTATATTATTGTAAACATTATTTAATTTCATCACACTGTTCCCTGTTTCTAGCATCATGCAGTTGATTAGTGATGTTGTCCTGCAGCAAGAAGGTCAGCAGAGAGTTGGGACCTTTCTGCAGGGGGTTACAGGTTTTCCTCTGTGTATGCATGGGTTTTCTCCAGGTACTCCAGGTTTAATAGCTCATTTGTTCAAGTTATTTACTTTAAGCATGTAAGCAGTTTACACAGAGATATTGATGAGAGAGGTAAAATGAAAAATAAAGCCAAAATGTGCTATAGCGTAGCTCCCTCTTTGCTAATTGGGCTTATATAAAGTCCATAACTCCTCAGTTATATTGACCCTGCTTCCTCATTATAACAAACCGCATTACAACAATACACAATTCTAAGTACATGTAATATAAACATCATATGAAACACAAAGTGGTATCACAACGGTTGTCCTGATCAGTATCTTTTGTCCCAGACACTATCCTTCCAGATTAAACACTCACACTGAGCTCTAGCCAAATGTTTAAGTCCAAAGGAGATTCTCCCAAAAACCTTGGGACTTGTCAACATTCATTATGGTAAAGTCCAGCTTTTTGTGTTTTTCCATCAGTTGTGAAGTTCTCAAGCTCATTATGGTCCAAAATGCAACAAATGGTGTTAGAAAGTGGAGAACCTTGAATCTGGACTTCAACTTGAATGGTTTTGGATCATTTTCCTGAACTCTTTCTGATTAATTGTATATCCTCCTGTGTCCACATCCTCACAGGTTGACTACAGTGCCATGAACAATATACTTTTATAATAGTATTAAAGCAGTACTGAATAGCTTTTCCACGACCGTTACTCGAACCGGTGTTCTGCAGAAATATGCTACCTGTTGAGATGTGCTACAGATTCTTTCTCCACATGTGCAGTTCTACAGTCCTGACTTCAATAAACAGATTTATTGTTTATTTTTGTTTCTATATTTTTCCATAAATACATTTTATCTATCAAATAAATTCTCCCAGGACAGAAACACTAAATATGATGTTATTTTAACTTTCTTTACATTGTCAGAGCGACAGGCAAATGTTTGGACACACCCAGAGGAGAAGGACCCAACAATGGCCGCCAAGGTCCCAGAGGGCTTTTAAATATAAAATATCTGGGAAGGTTCATAAAAATACACTTAAACAATTAGCAGGACACACTCACCATTAACAACAATACTGTATAAACTTCTAATAACATCTCATTATGAAATAAGTTGTCATTTCGTACTATGGCGACATTTTTCATCAGGGCAGCATAAATCATCAGAACACCACTTCCTGCTGAGACCCGAATTACGAACGTTATTTAGTCTATATTAAAGTCATCGAAGGGTCCAGACTGTCTAATATGAATCGGAAAGTGTTTTCCGGTGAGTATTCACTTAAAAAAGTTTTAAAAGTTATTCAGTACTGCTTAAATGAATAAATAATTCAAAGTGTAACAGTTGCAATTTGTAACTGAATTATGTTGAAGTACTATCCTCTCATTCTTTATTTGAAAATCATTCATGTTGTAGACATTTTATAGCAGCCAAATTACCATAGACAAGAGGTAAACAGCAGAAATATGAAGCTGGGTGTGGTCAGCTACTTTGATACCAAACAATAAAAAAGTCTCAATTCAGACCCCAATCCGATACTTCAACTACTGACCTGGAACAATTAAGACATTTAAAATATTTGTGTTTTAGGGATGATTTAATGTTATTGTCCTTTTTCCTGTTTCTGGCATCCCTTTCTATTTTGTGCATTTTTTTTTTATTATTTGACTTTTTAAAAATCTTCTCCATATTTTAAGAATTTGTGTTCCTTCTATTCTTGAATGTCATTCTAAATGTAATATTTGGCTGTACAAATAAACCTGACTCATCTTGACTTAAAATTAAACATTTATGCGCTGGATGTGAGTTAACTATTGAAGATTTGGGAACGACTGCATAAAATGTCAGAAACATTAGACTCAGGAGCATCAGCGTACACATGCTATATAGTCGCACAGCAGGAGTGTAGACTGGTTCGGATTTAAGAATGTAAAAACAGCTCAGGAAAGGCACAAACACTTACTGCACTGTGACTATTCCAGAATGGCCATCTTGCTGATTTGGCTTCAAGAACACAAAAACAAATTGTCTCTTTTGAAGGTAAAAAGTATTCTTCTGTGACGTATTGAGGAGGTAGTTAAGGTGCTGTTAGCATGAGTCAGGAATAATCAGAATGTTTCTTATCAAGGACCCCTCATACTTTACCTCTGTGGCCTGTATATATCTAACTGTCTCGCTTCCAGTCCCACTTCAATTACTTTTTTCCAAATTGCAGACCACTTACAGCTATGATTGCAATTGCAAGTGCAGTTAAGTGCACAAGCAAAAATACGCAAGCACAAGACTTGCATATTCTTTGGTACACAAAGACATACAGTGGGGCAAAAAAGTATTTAGTCAGCCACCAATTGTGTAAGTTCTCCCACTTAAAAAGATCAGAGAGGCCTGTAATTTTCATCATAGGTATACCTCAACTATGAGAGACAAAATGAGGAAAAAAAATCCAGAAAAATCACATTGTCTGATTTTTAAAGAATGTATTTGCAAATTATGGTGGAAAATAAGTATTTGGTCAATAACAAAAGTTAATCTCAATACTTTGTTATATAGCCTTTGTTGGCAATGACAGAGGTCAAACGTTTTCTGTAAGTCTTCACAAGGTTTTCACACACTGTTGCTGGTATTTTGGCCCATTCCTCCATGCAGATCTCCTCTAGAGCAGTGATGTTTTGGGGCTGACGCTGGGCAACACGGACTTTCAACTCCCTCCAGAGATTTTCTATGGGGTTGAGATCTGGAGACTGGCTAGGCCACTCCAGGACCTTGAAATGCTTCTTACGAAGCCACTCCTTCGTTGCCCGGGCGGTGTGTTTGGGATCACTGTCATGCTGAAAGACCCAGCCACGTCTCATTTTCAATGCCCTTGCTGATGGAAGGAGGTTTTCACTCAAAATCTTACGATACATGGCCCCATTCATTCTTTCCTTTACACGGATCAGTCGTCCTGGTCCCCTTGCAGAAAAACAGCCCCAAAGCATGATGTTTCCACCCCCATGCTTTACAGTAGGTATGGTGTTCTTTGGATCCAACTCAGCATTCTTTCCCCTCCAAACACGACAAGTTGAGTTTCTACCAAAAAGTTCTATTTTGGTTTCATCTGACCATATGATGTTCTCCCAATCCTCTTCTGGATCATCCAAATGCTCTCTAGCAAACCGCAGACGGGCCTGGACGTGTCCTGGCTTCAGCAGGGGGACACGTCTGGCACTGCAGGATTTGAGTCCCTGGCGGCGTAGTGTGTTACTGATGGTAGCCTTTGTTACTTTGGTCCCAGCTCTCTGCAGGTCATTCACTAGGTCCCTCCGTGTGGTTCTGGGATTTTTGCTCACCGTTCTTGTGATCATTTTGACCCCACGGGGTGAGATCTTGCGTGGAGCCCCAGATCGAGGGAGATTATCAGTGGTCTTGTATGTCTTCCATTTTCTAATAATTGCTCCCACAGTTGATTTCTTCACACCAAGCTGCTTACCTATTGCAGATTCAGTCTTCCCAGCCTGGTGAAGGTCTACAATTTTGTTTCTGGTGTCCTTTGACAGCTCTTTGGTCTTGGCCATAGTGGAGTTTGGAGCGTGACTGTTTGAGGTTGTGGACAGGTGTCTTTTATACTGATAACGAGTTCACACAGGTGCCATTAATACAGGTAACGAGTGGAGGACTGAGGAGCCTCTTAAAGAAGTTACAGGTCTGTGAAAGCCAGAAATCTTACTTGTTTGTAGGTGACCAAATACTTATTTTCCACCATAATTTGCAAATAAATTCTTTAAAAATCAGACAATGTGATTTTCTGGATTTTTTTTCCTCATTTTGTCTCTCATAGTTGAGGTATACCTATGATGAAAATTACAGGCCTCTCTGATCTTTTTAAGTGGGAGAACTTACACAATTGGTGGCTGACTAAATACTTTTTTGCCCCACTGTATNAGAGACAGAACTCAACTTGTCGTGTTTGGAGGGGAAAGAATGCTGAGTTGGATCCAAAGAACACCATACCTACTGTAAAGCATGGGGGTGGAAACATCATGCTTTGGGGCTGTTTTTCTGCAAGGGGACCAGGACGACTGATCCGTGTAAAGGAAAGAATGAATGGGGCCATGTATCGTAAGATTTTGAGTGAAAACCTCCTTCCATCAGCAAGGGCATTGAAAATGAGACGTGGCTGGGTCTTTCAGCATGACAATGATCCCAAACACACCGCCCGGGCAATGAAGGAGTGGCTTCGTAAGAAGCATTTCAAGGTCCTGGAGTGGCCTAGCCAGTCTCCAGATCTCAACCCCATAGAAAATCTCTGGAGGGAGTTGAAAGTCCGTGTTGCCCAGCGTCAGCCCCAAAACATCACTGCTCTAGAGGAGATCTGCATGGAGGAATGGGCCAAAATACCAGCAACAGTGTGTGAAAACCTTGTGAAGACTTACAGAAAACGTTTGACCTCTGTCATTGCCAACAAAGGCTATATAACAAAGTATTGAGATTAACTTTTGTTATTGACCAAATACTTATTTTCCACCATAATTTGCAAATAAATTCTTTAAAAATCAGACAATGTGATTTTCTGGATTTTTTTTCCTCATTTTGTCTCTCATAGTTGAGGTATACCTATGATGAAAATTACAGGCCTCTCTGATCTTTTTAGGTGGGAGAACTTACACAATTGGTGGCTGACTAAATACTTTTTTGCCCCACTGTAAACATCATATGAAACACAAAGTGGTATCACAACGGTTGTCCTGATCAGTATCTTTTGTCCCAGACACCATCCTTCCAGATTAAACACTCACACTGAGCTCTAGCCAAATGTTTAAGTCCAAAGGAGATTCTCCCAAAAACCTTGAGACTTGTCAACATTCATTATGGTAAAGTCCAGCTTTTTGTGTTTTTCCATCAGTTGTGAAGTTCTCAAGCTCATTATGGTCCAAAATGCAACGAATGGTGTTAGAAAGTGGAGAACCTTGAATCTGGACTTCAGCTTGAATGGTTTTGGATCGTTTTCCTGAACTCTTTCTGATTAATTGTATGTCCTCCTGTGTCCACATCCTCACAGGTTGACTACAGTACCATGAACAATATACTTTTATAATAGTATTAAAGCAGTACTGAATAGCTTTTCCACAGCCGTTGCTCGAACCGGTGTTCTGCAGAAATATGCTACCTGTTGAGATGTGCTACAGATTCTTTCTCCACACGTGTCGTTCTACAGTCTTGACTTCAATAAACAGATTTATCATTTATTTTTATTTATATATTTTTCCATAAATACATTTTACCTATCAAATAAATTCTTTCAGGACAGGAACACTAAATATGATATTTTTACTTTCTTTGCATTGTCAGAGCGACAGTCAAATGTTTGGACACACCTAGAGGAGAAGGACCCAACAAGGTCCCAGAGGGCATTTAAATATAAAATATCTGGGAAGGTTAATAAAAATACACTTAAACAATTAACAGGACACACTCACCATTAACAACAATACTGTATAAACTTCTAATGACATCTCATTATGAAATAAGTTGTCATTTCGTACTATGGCGGCATTTTTCATCAGGGCAGCATAAATCATCAGAACACCACTTCCTGCTGAGACCCGAATTACGAACGTTATTTAGTCTATATTAAAGCCATCGAAGGGTCCAGAGTGTCTAATATGAATCTGAAAGTGTTTTCCGATGAGTATTCACTTAAAAAAGTTTTAAAAGTTATTCAGTACTGCTTTAATGAATAAATAATTAAAACTGTAAAAGTTGCAATTTGTAACTGAATTATGCTGAAGTACTTTCCTCTCATTATTTATTTGAGAATCATTCATGTTGTAGACATTTTATAGCAGCCAAATTACCATAGACAAGAGGTAAACAGCAGAAATATGAAGCTGGGTGTGGTCAGCTACTTTGATACCAAACAATAAAAAAAAACTAAATTCAGACCCCAATCCGATACTTCAACTACTGACCTGGAACAATTTCTGAAGACATTTAAAAGATTTGTGTTTTAGGGATGATTTAATGTTATTGTCCTTTTTCCTGTTTCTGGCATCCCTTTCTATTTTGTGTATTTTTTTTATTATTTGACTTTTTAAAAATCTTCTCCATATTTTAAGAATTTGTGTTCCTTCTATTCTTGAATGTCGTTCTAAATGTAATATTTGGCTGTACAAATAAACCTGACTCATCTTGACTTAAAATTAAACATTTATGCGCTGGATGTGAGTTAACTATTGAAGATTTGGGAACGACTGCATAAAATGTCAGAAACATTAGACTCAGGAGCATCAGCGTACACATGCTATATAGTCGCACAACAGGAGTGTAGACTGGTTCGGATTTAAGAATGTAAAAACAGCTCAGGAAAGGCACAAACACTTACTGCACTGTGACTATTCCAGAATGGCCATCTTGCTGATTTGGCTTCAAGAACACAAAAACAAATTGTCTCTTTTGAAGGTAAAAAGTATTCTTCTGTGACGTATTGAGGAGGTAGTTATGGTGCTGTTAGCATGAGTCAGGAATAATCAGAATGTTTCTTATCAAGGACCCCTCATACTTTACCTCTGTGGCCTGTATATATCTTTCTGTCTCGCTTCCAGTCCCACTTCAATTACTTTTTTCCAAATTGCAGACCACTTACAGCTATGATTGCAATTGCAAGTGCAGTTAAGTGCACAAGCAAAAATACGCAAGCACAAGACTTGCATATTCTTTGGTACACAAAGACATATGTATATACACACTCAAAGAGACACACTTTTAAAAGGTGAGATGGATCTCTGCCCCACAGCTTTGCTATTTTAGCAAAACTGTGAGAATGTAATAAGAGCCCAGACACTTTCTCTAACAGGCACAAATGAAGAGCCTCCTCTTCTAAATGCATACCTTTGCACCATTTGTGAACCATAAAGACATTCATAAATAATACATGCACGTTATGGATACTGGTGTCTCCGCTTCATGCTACAGCTCCCTTGCAGAATAAATTACGGTTGCAGCTCAAGTAACATTTCAGGATGTTCTTTCATATATGTGTCCATGTGCTTAAGTCTCTATTTGTCATTCTGTGTCCATCTACCTACCATTCTGTGACTGCACTTGCATGCAGGTGAACTCTAAATCTCAACATAAGCTTGGCAAAGAGATCAGGTTTTATTGCTGGTGGTGCGAAACAAATGGGGTGTTTTTGAGAATCTAGGAGTTTAGTGTGTGTATATGTGTGTGCAAGGCTTCAGCCAAGCCAAAAACTTTAAGTGTACATTTTTGTTTTGGTGTGCATGTGAGTAAAGGATGTCTTGGTTGAGTGTTATTGAGTGGCAAGTGTGATGTGTTCACTCTCCTAAAGGGGAGAATTTTATCTCTAGTGTATATCAGTCTTTTAAGGTCATGAGTTGAATTGAACTTCGCTTTCATATCATGAACTTTAATCTCTTCCATTACAAAGAAGACAGTTTCCTTGAGTTATCGAGCAATACCTCATTGTTCTACATTTCCTATAAAGATGAAAGAAAAATGTTCTTTTTAAATGCGACGATGAAAGCACGCAGAACACAGCAGCTTAATTTTATGTTTTTTTCATAAATATTTATAAATGTCCTCTCCTTACAAATATTGTTTCTGTTAGCAATAACAAATATGCAACATCCCAGTGGTGCAGGGTCATGTTTGATGCTACTTAAAAACACAACAACAATTTTGTCAATAGGGCCTTACTTTAATGAAAGTATTCAAAATGTCTGTGCTTCACAGCCTTTCAGACACCACTGAGTACACCACAACCTGTAAAAACAGATATGCATGCATCATGAAGAGGCCTCTTCATGCACTGTGTGTGTGTTGAGGGGGGGGGGGGTTGATTGCTGCCTTGTCAAGAGGTAGAATGAATTATTGTAGAAATGGTGATAGCTAAAATTGTCACTGAAAAAAATTTGCATTAAAAACTTGAATTGCAAAAAAAAACATTTGTATCTAAAAGTGTGTACTTAACAAAAACTATAACAGAAAAGGTTTTACTCAACAGATAAAAAAAACTAAACAAATTAGCTACTGAAGTGCTCTGATACCTTTTGCTGTCATGGACTGATAGATGCCGGTATATTCATATGGATTTCTGAGACTTCTTTAGTGCAGCGTAGTGCAGGTGTTTGTCAGCTCAATATTATATGTTAGAATGTCCATAAGATCTTGTCCTGCAGCAGTAACTCTGGTCTCATGGTGAAGACATCAAAGACATAGAAATAAAACCCAAAATACTAAAGAATTGCTGCCAAAATTATTAATTAAAACATAACATTTATTTGACAGTGCGGTCCAGTAAATAGCAACAAATGAGAGAAAACAAAAACCACATTGTTTGGATTTAAGGGGATTTCAACTAAACTGCAGGCAGAAGGATGGAGATACAGTGGGGCAAAGAAGTATTTAGTCAGCCACCAATTGTGTAAGTTCTCCCACTTAAAAAGATCAGAGAGGCCTGTAATTTTCATCATAGGTATACCTCAACTATGAGAGACAAAATGAGGAAAAAAAAGCCAGAAAATCACATTGTCTGATTTTTAAAGAATTTATTTGCAAATTATGGTGGAAAATAAGTATTTGGTCAATAACAAAAGTTAATCTCAATACTTTGTTATATAGCCTTTGTTGGCAATGACAGAGGTCAAACGTTTTCTGTAAGTCTTCACAAGGTTTTCACACACTGTTGCTGGTATTTTGGCCCATTCCTCCATGCAGATCTCCTCTAGAGCAGTGATGTTTTGGGGCTGACGCTGGGCAACACGGACTTTCAACTCCCTCCAGAGATTTTCTATGGGGTTGAGATCTGGAGACTGGCTAGGCCACTCCAGGACCTTGAAATGCTTCTTACGAAGCCACTCCTTCGTTGCCCGGGCGGTGTGTTTGGGATCATTGTCATGCTGAAAGACCCAGCCACGTCTCATTTTCAATGCCCTTGCTGATGGAAGGAGGTTTTCACTCAAAATCTTACGATACATGGCCCCATTCATTCTTTCCTTTACACGGATCAGTCGTCCTGGTCCCCTTGCAGAAAAACAGCCCCAAAGCATGATGTTTCCACCCCCATGCTTTACAGTAGGTATGGTGTTCTTTGGATCCAACTCAGCATTCTTTCCCCTCCAAACACGACAAGTTGAGTTTCTACCAAAAAGTTCTATTTTGGTTTCATCTGACCATATGATGTTCTCCCAATCCTCTTCTGGATCATCCAAATGCTCTCTAGCAAACCGCAGACGGGCCTGGACGTGTCCTGGCTTCAGCAGGGGGACACGTCTGGCACTGCAGGATTTGAGTCCCTGGCGGCGTAGTGTGTTACTGATGGTAGCCTTTGTTACTTTGGTCCCAGCTCTCTGCAGGTCATTCACTAGGTCCCTCCGTGTGGTTCTGGGATTTTTGCTCACCGTTCTTGTGATCATTTTGACCCCACGGGGTGAGATCTTGCGTGGAGCCCCAGATCGAGGGAGATTATCAGTGGTCTTGTATGTCTTCCATTTTCTAATAATTGCTCCCACAGTTGATTTCTTCACACCAAGCTGCTTACCTATTGCAGATTCAGTCTTCCCAGCCTGGTGAAGGTCTACAATTTTGTTTCTGGTGTCCTTTGACAGCTCTTTGGTCTTGGCCATAGTGGAGTTTGGAGCGTGACTGTTTGAGGTTGTGGACAGGTGTCTTTTATACTGATAACGAGTTCACACAGGTGCCATTAATACAGGTAACGAGTGGAGGACTGAGGAGCCTCTTAAAGAAGTTACAGGTCTGTGAAAGCCAGAAATCTTACTTGTTTGTAGGTGACCAAATACTTATTTTCCACCATAATTTGCAAATAAATTCTTTAAAAATCAGACAATGTGATTTTCTGGCTTTTTTTTCCTCATTTTGTCTCTCATAGTTGAGGTATACCTATGATGAAAATTACAGGCCTCTCTGATCTTTTTAAGTGGGAGAACTTACACAATTGGTGGCTGACTAAATACTTCTTTGCCCCACTGTAACTGTTTGTTTGTTTTGCTGGGTGTTGTGATCAAACAAGTAATCTAGTCAGTGAAAGTTAGACTTTTACCCTTTAATTATAGGGGCTGCATGGTGGAGCAGTTGGTTGCACTGTTGCCTTCCAGTGAGAAGGTCCTGGGTTCAAAACCAGGCTGCAATCTTTCTGCATGGAGCTTGAAATTGTGGGATTTCTGCGTAGGAGCCGGCTTCCTCCCACAGATCAAAAGCATGCTTTAGGTTAATTGGCAACTCTAAAATGTCCCTATAAGTGTATGTGAGTGGTTGTCAGTCTTTGTGTATCTATGGTGTAACCCTGCCTCTCACAATGACTGTTGGAGATAGACTCTAGCTCCCAGTGACCCTGAGCAGGAATAAACAGGTATAGATAATAACTGAATGACCTTTTAAATAAGTAGAATACAAGGTAGAAATAGTTGAACGTGTCTTTTTGTAAGCATGTCTATTTTTAATCAAGTTATTTTAACAAAAAATCCTTTTTAAAACTCATTTGCACAGCTTTGTGTTGGAGGCAATGTAGTAAAATAGGAGACCATACACGCATATTTTGGGATTGCCCAATAATTTTGGGAAATTGGAAAAAACATTAAGGAAGAGAAAAAAATTATGAAAAGAGAAATGCCTTCAAGCAGTCTGTTTTATCTGCTGGACGTTGTACCTACGGACATTTTCAATGCGGCCATAGGTATATTTTACATATACTACTGTTGATTGCCAAGAAAATGGTTACTACAAATTGGAAAAATGTTAAATCGCCAACAATAATTGAGTGGAAACAGAGGCTGAAAGAGGTATATTTGATGGAAAAGATAAGCGCATCATTATAAATGAAAATGGATCTTTTTAACCGGGGGTGGAACATGGTCAAAGAATATTTAGCCCTACGATTGTTTCTGTTGGCATGATTGGTGGAAATGCACACTGACCAAATGTGATAAATTTTTGTTGTTTGTTTTTGTCTCAGGGAATGTCATGTTTTATGTTCTGAAAAAATCTAAATGAAAAGTTAAACAAAAAAACCCCCTCATTTGTACCAAATAACATTGTTAAACACAAATGTTATGTTTAGATTTCTAAAGTTTTAAGACTGGAACTTAGTCTCAGGTGTACCTTAGCCACTATATCCTGAACTCTGTGAGAAACAGAGCTGGACACATTGTAGGAATGTGGTTATTAGAATTTGATTGCCGTCTGCATGTTCCGGAGTGGAAGATGGAAAGAGTTTAAGGTAGATTTATTTTGCTACAATAAGATCAACAATTTAGGTTGGATTTAAAAATTGCAAAATGCACATCAAACAAATGTCTAACTAAAATTAGATTAGGGAATTAGCCTTAAAAATGCAGCAAGTGTGAGTGACTTGTGATAGAAAACTAGCTATGAAGAAAAGAAAAATCTATCAAGTAAGAAACAGTTAACAGACTAGTTCAAATTTACTTGTCAAAACAAGATCAGGCAGATCTACTTATCAGTCCCTCCAGGATTTCGCGATGTTGCGATCGCAACTATTAATGCAACTTCAACAAAATTCCGCGAAATCAGCGCACTCGTGCAACTTCCTCCAAACACCTCAACTTTCCTGGAAAAAATTGTTGTTTGTGCCTCTTCCCTAATGTTTCTGTTAAGTTTTTGCACAAGTACTTTCTGCGGAGGCAGGAGAGCATTAGCGGAGGCTTGGCTTGGCTTTTCAGAACAGAAGAAGAAAACCCCTATGTCACTTCCTGTCTTTATCCTGTGCTGGAAGAATGGAGACACGAGCGACATGGGTGACATTAATAAATCACATTTGCCAACAAAAATATCGGCAAGAGACCGCGCTAAACAGGAGGAGTAAGTATTTCCTGTTGGTGACTTTTCAGTATTATGGACATGATCTGTCCACATTCTCATATATATATATATATATATATATAGAGAGAGAATTATTTTCTTTTTAAGTGCAAGGGTGCACTTTAAGTTCCAAAATGTGCAATATAGTTTACTGATTTGCATTTTTGATTTGAAATTCTTGCACTTATTGCCTTGAGGTGATTAAAAGTCCTCCAAACTTCTGTTTGCACTTGTTTAATACAAAAAACTTAATTACTTACAATGCCTTTGTTTGCATTATAAAATAAAATATAAGAAACATTATTTTGTTGTTTTAATTTAACACTTTATTGTTTTAGTATTTTAAATTACCATTATTTTAAAGTGAGAAAAATCTTATTTAGTTTACATATTTCTCTAAACTCATTTAGAATCAGCAATGCACAGCTAGTGAATTAGCTTTTTGGACTCATCCTGGGCAAATTCATGTTGGTTTAATAATGGAAATAAGATTCATTCAGTTTGGACATCATAAGATCAGACAATTATGATAGGAGCCTTAAAGATAAACATTCTACTGAAAAAAAAATCGCAACTTTTTTGCAACTTTTTGAAAAACAGGCCGCGAAATCCAGTGTTTTTCTCCGCAACAATCAAAAAAATTGCCCGCGAAATCCTGGAGGGACTGACTTATATATTCTGGTGAATGGTATACTAGGCAGACCAGGCAAGAAAGATTCACATTCTCTCTGTTATGCAATATTTCTTTAAATAGGCCATTTCATGCAAATTTCAGGACTTTGTGGTTATTTCTTAAGCATTAACCAGTAATATGAAGCATTTTATATCTAAAAAACGTTAGTAAACACGGATTAACAGATTTTTCAATCTGTCTGCATTAAAATTCAGGGGGTTGCGGCTCTTTCCGTCAGGCTTCGGGCAGCAGCTCGTTCATATTCATTATTCAGATTTCCTGGACTCAGATTAGCTAACACACTAGCCTATGAGAGCAAGGTATACTGTTTCCTGCCCCGCTGTGCATGGCAACATCAGACGTTCTCTCTTCCTGTTTGTTATGTTATGCTAACAGCTTCTAGCCAGCAGCATGCTAGGCGTGGTTTCAACTGCAGGAGCTGATGAATACTAATGAACAAAGGAGTTGTGATGAAACAAATACAGGCCGTTCGGACTCGGGAGAACTCGGGTTTTATCGCCACCTGCGTAGTTTGAGAGATAAAAACCGAAAGAGAAGTTGTTGACCTGTTTTCACACCCACTATGAAGGTAAGAACACCTGTGGAGCTAAAATATTCAACAGAGACCTCAGAAAAACCGTTTTAATGGAAGGGCCTCTTGAATACAAATTACATAAAGTATGGCTCATTTAGCCACGCCCCTAACTCCACCCCCCACCCCCACCCCCCACCCCACCCCTCTATGTCATTTTTAAATGACTGTGAGGAGTGAGTTGACATGATAGTCGTAAACTTGATGTGGAAATAAGTGGAATCCAATTCNAAAACAGACCTTGATTTTTATTATTGTATTGTTGTCTTCATTGTTGTTTTTATTGTTGGACAAAAAAAAAAAAAAACTACTACAATGTTGAATTTCCCTTCTGGGATAAATAAAGTATTTTTCATTTCATTTCATTTCATTCATTTCATTTCATTTCATTTCATAAAGCATTCTGTTAAACTATTCAACTTCCAAATCCACCCTTCCCACTGGCCAAAATATGGTTGTTACATGAAAGAGATTTGTTTTTATATGAAGTTAGAAGAGAGCGCTTCAGTTAATCTGGTTAAATTGTTCTATTTTTTTTTCCTTTTTAACACATTTATAAATACTTATAAATAAGTAAGACAAAGAAATGTTTTATTACATAAATTAAAAAAATAAAACAAATGGATGAACTGGTGAACCAAAATGCATGCTGCGCCAGGAAAGTGTGAGTATAAAGTGAGGTGGACAAAGCAGAAAAAAGGTTTTTAATCCAAGTTCACAAGTGCAATGAAAGAATGCACAGGTTGTAAAACTGAGTGGGGAAAAAGTAAATGGGAAAACTTGATGGAGCAGAAGGGCCTCTGCAGGCAAAGCTCACAAAATTTTAAGTCACTCCAACCCCAACAGACATAATTTGACTGTAAACTGTTGGTGAAACTTGAGATCACTGCATTTTTAACAACATATTTTACAACTTTTTCGAGTGAAAAAAACATTTTGATAGCTGCAGCTTTATGAATTACACATGTAAACTAGGTGCACACACATTTCTTTGTCAGCGCTGAAACACCTTGCTCCTCTAGAGTTGTAAAACAAAGAGAAGTCACTCCTTTTTACAACAGCCATTTTTTCAACCTTGAATGAAAAAATATGAATTTAAATTAAAACAAAATAGAATTTGAACCACAAATATAACTCTAACTCACTCTACAAGTGTTTCATGCCAGTATATTGTATTTCATAACTAGCAGAAGAAGTAAAGGTCTGTAAATATATTGCATCAGAAAAACAGCTGATCTTAAATTAAGGTAAATTTAAGATACATTTTACATTTCAGGATGCGTTAAAGTAAAGCTGCTAATGCTGCGTGTCAAAGTCTGATCTAACGTGTCAAAATGTGAAAATGTTGGTTTTATTTTGATGAGCTGCATTAACACTTTGTCTTCAAAAACATGCACAATAACTGAAGATGGTAAACATGTTTATACGTTTGGTCTGCTCTCAAAATGTGAAAACTTCAAAACAAAGACACATAAGAGCTTAATTAACACACTTCTCTGCTGACAAATCCTCCGGAGTTACGAGATTAAACCACTTCATTAGTGTCTTGGGAGACGACAGACAAGACGAGCCAGGCAGAGCTCGGGGTGAGACGGAACGGGGAGATGGTGAAGGAGTAAAAGCCTCCTTTGTTAGTGTTTGAAAGAGCCACTTTCAAAGCAGTAATTATGACACTAAAAAGAATGTAATTATTTTTTCCAGAATGCCAGAGGGCTTCAAGTGCTGGCTAATAGTGATGGGTGACAATCTAATAGACTGCAGATATGATTGGTGCACAAGGCTTAATTGGTGTTTAAAAGGTAAGTGGCTTGTCTGAATGCATGCAGGCTCTTTCCTAAATGTAACTGCACCTTCTGATCCGGCCTTGCACGATGTGCCAAATTTGATTAAGGAGAAGCTTTGTCACTATGCATTATCATGCAATCTGACAGCCTGCAGCAATGAATCCAAGGTATCAGTGTTTTAAAAGTAATTAAGCCACTGTCACTACCCCAGATATCGCTCAACTATTCAGTGTATTAAAGTCACAAAGAAATGGAAAGACTTGATGTGACATTACATGAGCAGCATGAACAATCAAGAGGAGTAACAAGGTAATACAGTTAGTTCTGACATGACAGAGGAGGAAGAAGATTTTTTAAAGATCAGTATAAACCCCTTTCTACATTAATAAACTTTGATTCAGAGAGGTCTCTCTGAATGATGCTTTTTCACATGTGCTGAAGTGACAAAGTAAATTGTGGACTATAATGGATAAACCACTTTGCACCTGGTAGTTGCTTTTCCCAGTGTATCGGTGTGAACATGGCTTATGGGAAACAAAGCATTCTTTGTGTAAATCCTAAGGGACGGCTGCAGCGATGAGTTAAAACGTCTGGACTCCTAATGGAAGGATTGGTCCTAGAAACAAACCACAAAAGCTTTTTCTTGTTCTCTTTTTTTTTTTTTTTGGGGGGGGGGTATATCCTCAGCTCATATTTGAAAACCTTCTTCATCCAGTCATCTCCTTCCCTTGCTATTTTGCTAAACAGTCGATTAAAGGAGCTTAGCAGTCTGATTGAAATCGTAAATTCATTTTATTCACTTCCAGATTTTCATTTTGTAAGATCTATTATTGAGACAGAGAGAGAGATGGTGGGGGGGGGGACTTAAAGCTCAATACGCTCGGTATGCACTGACATTTAGAGCAAGTTATTGCAACATAGTAGTGTTACTGCAATAATCAGAATTCTAAGAAATTCTGCATCAGATCTGCCAGGACAAAGTCCAATCTGTAGTTAGCCTACTGTCAAAAATTTCTTCCTATAATTTACATGTTTTGTGATCTCCTTCTTGTTTTAAAGGTGGAATATGGAACATGAACACCACAACAACAGAACAAAGCCTTTAGCCATCTGGGTGCCAGCCCCCCCCCCACCAAAACAACTCTGATCTCCGATCCAAGAAGCACAACAAATATCATGAGTTCAGCTCACTAATTATGCTCTCTAGCTCCACTGATTACACACAGATTCTGATAAAAGAAGATTCATACCTGTAGCTCAGTCATTAATTCAGTCCGTGGCAAAGAGCTCATGTATCTGCCCCGGCTCTTCTCGAGCAAACTGAAACTTCCAGTTGTCCCCTCCTAAGATCTTCTGTTTTCTTCACACCATCCTGCACGCCTCTCTTATCCAACCAGCAAATAAATCCTCTGTGGTGTGTCCTCCAGCCGAACCTGCAGTGTTCCCACACTTCAGCCACCTGCAGCTCCATGTTAGCGTGAGCTGCTAATAAAGACTTTTCCACACGAACCTGCTCGTCACATGTTGGGAAACCCCCTATGGCAAGAAGATGAGGTCAATAATCACCACATATTCCAGGTGCTTCCAGCTGCTCGACCTGCAGACTCCACAGTACCAGCCTCACTGTGCTGGATTATTCATGGTGTTAGGCAACCCAAAATGGTGCCTGCTGCTCTGCCAGCTATTGGCTGGTAGATGTAAACAAAATGCCAACGTCATATCCATCAATATTAATATTTTATAATATTTTACTTCAAATATAATTTTTAAAGGAAATAGTGTATTTTCATTCTACAACCCTCTAAACACCCAGTGGAGGCATTATTTTGTTAAAAATATTGCTTTTTAAGAAAATATTCCATATTGTATCTTTAATTTATGTCCAACTTTTCCTGCCACCAGTGGTCACGCGGGATGCTATGGTAAGATGCATGTTGTCACTTCCTGTTTGTCTTGGTTGCACTGTTTGATTGTTGTGCTGTCTCGTCTCTGTGGATTTTTGGGGGGATTCTACTTCTTTTTTTTTTACATCTTTCACCTCTCAGTTTTTCACACCCAAATTGGGAATCAGAAAAACCTATTTTATCTGATATTGTTTATCATCCACCGAGCCCTTATTCTGAGATTCTGTCTGAATTTTCAGACGTTTTATCAGATTTAGTATTGAACACAGATAAACCATTATAGTAGGAGATTTCAATATCCATGTTGATGTTGAAAGTGTTAGTTTAAATATTGCATTTAATGATCCAAAATGTAAACAAACCAACTCACTATCTTCATCATCCCCTTGACCTTATGTTGTAGAGAATGAGCAGCTAATAGTATTTCCTCAGGACATGTCCTTTAGTTCTCATATAAAACATGTTACCAGGACGGCCTACTTCCACCTGCATGACGTTGCTAAAATTAGGAGCATTCTGAATCAAAGTGATGCAGAAACATTAGTTCATGTATTTATTACTTCTAGAATTGACTATTGTAATTCTTATCTAATCGTTCTGTTAAAGACCTCCAGCTGATCCAACATGCTGCTGCCAGAGTTCTGATGAGAGTTAGAAGTCAAGTTTATCTATAGAGCACATTTAAAAACAACCGAGGTTGACCCTAGTGCTGTACAATAAAATTATGAATACTGATAAAACAGAATAAAAAGCTCTAAAATACATGAAACACCCCACTAATAAAACCAATCAGATTAAACCTTGTTAAAAGCCAACGAGAACAGGTACGTTATAACAGCAGATGTAAAAGTTCCCGAGCATGTGGAGAATTTGATGTGAGTGGGTAAACTGTTCCATAATCACTTCATTGGCTCCCAGTAAAATCCAGAATAAAATTTTAAATGGTACTTCTGACATTTAAGGACTTAAACAACCAACCTCCATCTTATATTAAATGTCTTATTGTTCCATATGTTCCTAACAGAACACTCCACTCTCAGACTGCAGGTCTGCACCTTGTGTAGCTCTTAGAACAGACTTAAAACTTTCCTTTTTGATCAATCCTATAGTTCAAGTTAGCTTAGGTTCTCCTGATCCATCCCTTTAGTTATGCTGCTATACACTTAGACTGCTGGAGGACATACTGACCACATTTCTTCACTGTCTTTACTCTCTCTCTATTTTTTTTTCATTATTGTTGCTACTAAACTTTATCTCTGTTTATCTTTTTAACGACTGGCCCAAATCCATCAGTGTGTGTCTCTTTCCTGTCAGATCAGACCCCAGTCAGCTGAGGCAGAAGGCCGCCCATCCTGAGCCGGGTTCTGGTTCTGCTGAAGTTTCTTCCTGTTAAAAGAGAGTCGTTCCTTTCCACTGTCGCCAATTCTGCTGCTCAGGATGGGGGATTGTGTTGAACGGATGAGTCAACCCAGTCAGCTGGTTCCTTAGATTGGAAATGTTTTTTATTTTTTATAAAAGTATTTGATATTTCTGTCAAGTGCCTTGGAGTGACTTTGTTATGAACTGTTGCTTTATAAATAAAAAAATAATAGAAAATGAACATTTTTCTGTAACAATCCAGTATTTTTTTTAAATAACTGCTGAATGTGAGGGGAACATTTGCCATCATCCTCAATTCTCTGATTACTGTTTGACCCATAGCCCAGCTCACAGCCAACTTCTAATTGTGACAAGCCCCATATGGCAGATAATTATTCTGAGGATGCAGTTGCCGTGGTGATGACTGATCTCAGTGGCCATCTAAGCTCCCTGTTCACACACCCAACTCAGTCGTTGGAGGATACTTTACCTCTCTGCCCTTCTAAAGTGCTCAGGATTACACATGTACATTATCACTTTAATCTCCCTCAACCCCTTCTGCTGGCTTCACGGCCGCCGCAGAGAAACACCCACTGCCACTCAGCGGACCTTCATATGGCCACAAGTAAGCATATGTTATATATTTGAGGAAAGCGATCCTGCACAAACACATTCTATCCTGTACAAACATTCTCCCAATAGTGTTGTCCTGTCTCTATAATCCACTTCAATCCTCATCTCCATCAACTCCCTCCAGTGTCCCCGAGCGTATGCCCAAGCTACTGTTGAGCACTTACTTAATCTGCCCGTCCTTCAGTAAGTCTTCTTTTAAATGGGTAAACAAGCCTTTCACTTTGAAGTATCAGAAATAACAAATCTAACAGCGAGACATCCCAGCAGATCAACTCTCAGCTGCGTGCACATAACATGCAAAATAAAACAGCAACAATACGAAGATTATATATTTTAAGGCTTTAACACATTGAAATTGACGTATCAATCTTCAATGATTCCAAATTTTTGTTATGTAAATGGTGCCACGTCGAAGTATTAGAAGTTCTGCACAAAAGTTTTACTGGTAAATGTACACAAAACAGGACAGTTTCAGTGCATTAAAGTAAAATGAGCAGATGTCTGTAAATAATCGGTTGGAAATCAAGATCATCTCAAATCTACAACAAACTGAAAAAACCCAAACGCATCACGGTCTTCTAAAGTCTAAAATACATGATCATCATTTTCCTGCTGCTTGATGACTGACAAGATTTGACCCTAAATTGGACAATGTCAGCAAGAGGTCAGCAAGAGGTCAGCCCACCAGAATCCCTGACCCTTCATCCAAAAGCTGCCATCATCCCTGCACCCTCTTCTCCCAACACCCCCTCCATTTGACCACAATGTCTCATAGCACTAAGGAGTTTCTCTCTTCGTCTTCACCACATTTACAATAAATCAATGTCAGCAAAGAAGCTGTAGAAATAGTGTGAGTCTGATTGATTTCTTATGTTAGCACTTTTTAGAAGCCTTGTGAGGAGGCTGCCAGATTCAATTCCCAAAGTAAAGGAGGCTCTGGGGAATGAAACAAGTTTAATGGGTAGAGATTAAAGAAAGACAAACTAAAAAAAAGCTGATTAACGTTTTTAAAGATTTGTATTGTCTGTCTGTGCTTACTTTGCAAAGTCTTTGAACATTTTATATCAAATAAAATCTGTAAACTTATCTTTCTATCTGGCAGTCAAATAGTTGTAGCATCACCACGTGGTGACAGAATTCATACAAGCTAAAAATAACAATAAAAACTGGATATCGCATTACAGTAAGCTTAGTTGTAACATCTGCCCTTTTAGTTTGTTTGAATGTAGCTGACCTTCATCAGCAGCTTAAAATAACTCTTTTCTGCTGTTTCACTTTTAATATTCGCAGAATTTTATAATAGAATTTAGGAGAATAAATACCTCTGTGTTGACTTGGATAACAGGCTGAACTGGAGATGTAACAGTGATGCTGTTTTTAAGCAAGAAAAGAGCAGACTACATCTTTTTTCTGCCTGTCTTGTCCTGATATGATAGGTAGACAGAACTGTGGGTCTCTGTGTCTTATTGCGTCTCTGTGCATCAGTGTGTCTTAGCACATGGCTGTTTGTGTGTACATGTGTTACATGACTGCAGAGAAAAGATACAATATACTATATAGCGTCAGAGCAAGTGGCGTAAAGAGGCTGATCATGATGGCTAGTTCTGTTCTGGGTATTAATCTGGACCCTCTTGAGCTGATTGTGCAAAGAAGGAAGCTTAAAATGAAAAACATGATGAAAAACCCTCATCATCCTCTTCACAACACAAGAACTCAAAAAGAAAGTGTCTTCTGTCAGAAACTTCTTCTGATGTGCTGCAACACAGACTACTGCAGGAGAACCTTCCTGTCCACAGCTAGAACCCTCTACAGGAGATCCTTCCCGTCCACAGCTAGAACCCACTACAGGAGATCCTTCCTGTCTACAGCTAGAACCCTCTACAGGAGATCCTTCCTGTCCACAGCTAGAATCCTCTACAGGAGATCCTTCCCGTCCACAGCTAGAACCCTCTGCAAGAGAACCTTCCCGTTCACAGCTAGGACCCTCTGCAGGAGATCCTTCCCGTCCACAGCTAGAACCCTCTACAGGAGATCCTTCCTGTCCACAGCTAGAACCCTCTACAGGAGATCCTTCCCGTCCACAGCTAGAACCCTCTACAGGAGATCCTTCCCGTCCACAGCTAGAACCCTCTACAGGCGATCCTTCCCGTCCACAGCTAGAACCCTCTGCAAGAGAACCTTCCCGTCCACAGCTAGAGCCCTCTCCAGGAGATCCTTCCCGTCCACAGCTCGCACCCTCTACAGGAGATCCTTCCCGTTCACAGCTAGAACCCTCTGCAGGAGATCCTTCCCGTCCACAGCTAGAACCCTCTACAGGAGATCCTTCCTGTCCACAGCTAGAACCCTCTACAGGAAGGAACCTTCCTGTCTACAGCTAGAACCCTCTACAGGAGATCCTTCCTGTCCACAGCTAGAACCCTCTACAGGAGATCCTTCCTGTCTACAGCTAGAACCCTCTACAGGAGATCCTTCCCGTTCACAGCTAGAACCCTCTGCAGGAGATCCTTCCCGTCCACAGCTAGAACCCTCTACAGGAGATCCTTCCTGTCCACAGCTAGAACCCTCTACAGGAGATCCTTCCCGTCCACAGCTAGAACCCTCTACAGGAGATCCTTCCCGTCCACAGCTAGAACCCTCTACAGGAGATCCTTCCCGTCCACAGCTAGAACCCACTACAGGAGAACCTTCCTGTCTACAGCTAGAACCCTCTACAGGAGATCCTTCCTGTCCACAGCTAGAATCCTCTACAGGAGATCCTTCCCGTCCACAGCTAGAACCCTCTGCAAGAGAACCTTCCCGTTCACAGCTAGGACCCTCTGCAGGAGATCCTTCCCGTCCACAGCTAGAACCCTCTGCAGGAGATCCTTCCCGTCCACAGCTAGAACCCTCTGCAGGTGATCCTTCCCGTCCACAGCTAGAACCCTCTGCAAGAGAACCTTCCCGTCCACAGCTAGAACCCTCTACTGGAGATACTTCCCGTCCACAGCTCGAACCCTCTACAGGAGATCCTTCCCGTCCACAGCTAGAACCCTCTACAGGAGATCCTTCTCGTCTACAGCTAGAACCCTCTACAGGAGATCCTTCTCGTCTACAGCTAGAACCCTCTACAGGAGATCCTTCCTGTCTACAGCTAGAACCCTCTACAGGAGATCCTTCCTGTCTACAGCTAGAACCCTCTACAGGAGATCCTTCCCGTCCACAGCTAGAACCCTCTACAGGAGATCCTTCCCGTCTACAGCTAGAACCCTCTACAGGAGATCCTTCCCGTCCACAGCTAGAACCCTCTACAGGAGATCCTTCCCGTCCACAGCTAGAACCCTCTACAGGAGATCCTTCCCGTCCACAGCTAGAACCTTCTACAGGAGATCCTTCCCGTCCACAGCTAGAACCCTCTACAGGAGATCCTTCCCGTCCACAACTAGAACGCTCTACAGGAGAACCTTCCCGTCCACAGCTAGAACCCTATACAGGAGATCCTTCCCGTCCACAGCTAGAACCCTCTACAGGAGATCCTTCCTGTCCACAGCTAGAACCCTCTACAGGAGATCCTTCCCGTCCACAGCTAGAACCCTCTACAGGAGATCCTTCCCATCTGCAGCTAGAACCCTCTACAGGAGATCCTTCCTGTCTACAGATAGAACCCTCTACAGGAGTTCCTTCCCGTCCACAGCTAGAACCCTCTACAGGAGGTCGTTCCTGTCCACAGCTAGAACGCTCTACAGGAGATCCTTCTCGTCTACAGCTAGAACCTTCTACAGGAGATCCTTCCCGTCCACAGCTAGAACCCTCTACAGGAGATCCTTCCCGTCCACAGCTAGAACCCTCTACAGGAGATCCTTCCCGTCCACAGCTAGAACCCTCTACAGGAGAACCTTCCCGTCCACAGCTAGAACCCTATACAGGAGATCCTTCCCGTCTACAGCTAGAACCCTCTGCAGGAGATCCTTCCCGTCCACAGCTAGAACCCTCTGCAGGTGATCCTTCCCGTCCACAGCTAGAACCCTCTACAGGAGGTCGTTCCCGTCCACAGCTAGAACCCTCTACAGGAGATCCTTCCCGTCCACAGCTAGAACCCTCTGCAGGAGATCCTTCCCGTCCACAGCTAGAACCCTCTGCAGGTGATCCTTCCCGTCCACAGCTAGAACCCTCTGCAAGAGAACCTTCCCGTCCACAGCTAGAACCCTCTACTGGAGATCCTTCCCGTCCACAGCTAGAACCCTCTACAGGAGATCCTTCCCGTTCACAGCTAGAACCCTCTGCAGGAGATCCTTCCCGTCCACAGCTAGAACCCTCTGCAGGAGATCCTTCCCGTCCACAGCTAGAACCTTCTACAGGAGATCCTTCTCGTCTACAGCTAGAACCCTCTACAGGAGATCCTTCCTGTCTACAGCTAGAACCCTATACAGGAGATCCTTCCCGTCCACAGCTAGAACCCTCTACAGGAGATCCTTCCCATCCACAGCTAGAACCCTATACAGGAGATCCTTCCCGTCCACACCTAGAACGCTCTACAGGAGATCCTTCCCGTCCACAGCTAGAACCCTCTACAGGAGATCCTTCTCGTCTACAGCTAGAACCCTCTACAGGAGATCCTTCCCGTCCACAGCTAGAACCTTCTACAGGAGATCCTTCCCGTCCACAGCTAGAACCCTCTACAGGAGAACCTTTCCATCTATAGCTAGAACCCTCTACAGGAGATCCTTCCTGTCTACAGCTAGAACCCTCTACAGGAGATCCTTCCCGTCCACAGCTAGAACCCACTACAGGAAGGATCCTTCCTGTCTACAGCTAGAACCCTCTACAGGAGATCCTTCCTGTCCACAGCTAGAACCCTCTACGGGAGATCCTTCCTGTCTACAGCTAGAACCCTCTACAGGAGATCCTTCCCGTTCACAGCTAGAACCCTCTGCAGGTGATCCTTCCCGTCCACAGCTAGAACCCTCTGCAAGAGAACCTTTCCGTCCACAGCTAGGACCCTCTACAGGAGATCCTTCCCGTCCACAGCTAGAACCCTCTACAGGAGATCCTTCCCGTCCACAGCTAGAACCCTCTACAGGAGATCCTTCTCGTCTACAGCTAGAACCCTCTACAGGAGATCCTTCCTGTCTACAGCTAGAACCCTCTACAGGAGATCCTTCCCGTCCACAGCTAGAACCCTCTACAGGAGATCCTTCCCGTCCACAGCTAGAACCCTCTACAGGAGATCCTTCTCGTCTACAGCTAGAACCCTCTACAGGAGATCCTTCCTGTCTACAGCTAGAACCCTCTACAGGAGATCCTTCCTGTCCACAGCTAGAACCCTCTACAGGAGATCCTTCCCGTCCACAGCTAGAACCCTCTACAGGAGGTCGTTCCCGTCCACAGCTAGAACGCTCTACAGGAGATCCTTCTCGTCTAAAGCTAGAACGCTCTACAGGAGATCCTTCCCGTCCACAGCTAGAACCCTCTACAGGAGGTCGTTCCCGTCCACAGCTAGAACCCTCTACAGGAGATCCTTCCCGTCCACAGCTAGAACGCTCTACAGGAGATCCTTCTCGTCTACAGCTAGAACCTTCTACAGGAGATCCTTCCCGTCCACAGCTAGAACCCTCTGCAGGAGATCCTTCCCGTCCACAGCTAGAACCTTCTACAGGAGATCCTTCCCGTCTACAGCTAGAACCCTCTACAGGAGATCCTTCCTGTCCACAGCTAGAACCCTCTGCATTCAGTCATTCACCAGATAACATCTAGGAAGGTTTAGCACTAAGGCCGGAGATTTAGTTGGACAAAATTTCTCAAACAGTTGTTAACTGTCTAATTAACTTAGCAATCTTATAATCTTTGAGCCTTCTCTAATTTATTATTATTTGGGTTTGGGTGGGAGACTGCAAATGAGTCTTTTTTGGGGGATTATTTCATCACCCAAAATCCTTGACTCTGCTGCATGATACAAGCCTATATCTATGGATCTAATTTCCCTTTGGGGATTAATAAAGTATGTTTGAATTTGAATATGAATGCATGTGTGCTACCATATTCCAGGCTCCAGTTACTGCTACTTTGGGCTGAGAGAGAGTGAAGGAAATCAAACATGTATAAAATATCAACTTTTCTACTGCAGAAACAGCAGGCATCCAGAAACTGGCCCTAAAATAAGATGCAAGTCAAAAAAATGCAGGGAACATGTTTACTTTCTCTGCTAATAGAAATCCAAAGCTTGATGATTTATGACAGAGCCTCTTCCAGCCTCTTTGAATGTGTTGTTTCTTTCATAAATGGGCCAAGACTATGGCAGTATTTTCCCTAAGACATAGTAACTCCTGCTATGTGAGCCAAGGAGAGATTTTCTTTTGTTTTTTATTTTCCTTTGGAACAATCAGTCTCCCATTTTTTCAAACCGAATCAATGTTTGAATCATTTAAAGGAAAGGTTCTGGGATAACAAGATACCATGGAAGTGAGGCCTAAAACCCTCATTTATTCAGATGTGCCACTTTCCCTCAGCACATCTAAATAATGGCATACAATCTGCCAGACTGAATTTTTGATGATGAATAACTAATGGATATTAGTGTAGAAGTCTGTTAATATATTAGCCATGGGTTTGTCATGATAGTTTAATGGGTTGGCAGTAATAAATACATCTCTGCATCTCTTACTGCCCTCTCTATGTATCTGTCTAGTCCTGAACATATTTCATGCACAGTGTCATTTTCTTTTTTCCATATTTTTTAAACAATTGCCACATCTTATGTCTCTCATGTAACATCATTTTTTAAAGTTTTATTTTCCTTTCATTAAAAATCATGATGATGTCCCAAAAATGTGACAAATGTTTAGTGTTTTGTTTTTTATTTTTTAATATCATCGAGTTGAACAATAGAATGTCACTGGGTTGTTGCAGGTTCTACCTTGAGGCCATGTTGTAATAACTACTATATCACAAAAAAATTGGAGGAGTAGGGGAGAGGTAGTGAAATATTATAAGGAAATTTTCATCCAACTTGTTACACCTCTCATTAACTCCAAAAGTACCCATTGCAAAATTTATGATGGTTAAAGAAAAAACGGACCCCCAAAAAAATCACAATTTATAGGCCAAGTTATAAATCAGCCAAAGAAAATTACCTAAAGTCTCCCTGACATTATCCTTGAAGTCAATTAATGATCATATTACCCTTGAGACATGTGATGGTGCATGGCCTCTAATGATGCTATTATGTTTCCTTGGTTAGCTCAAGCCAGTCATCAGCAGGTAAATATATGAAGCCAGTTTGCTTTAGAAAGAAGTCCATTTGGCTCATAGGAGAAACTCTAATTTGATTCTGGAAAGACTAAAAGTATAAGACAGATTTACAGAGCAAAGCAGCTCAATCACAAAAGCTTTAGAACATCAACACATGATGAAAAACAGTGTCCCTGCAGAGGAACAGATGCCACACATTAGCATCCCTGTTTTAAAGTCAGCTGAGACGTACTGCCAGACATTCTCCATATTCCAGCAGTTTTAACTGGGATTCATTCATTCATTCCAATCTTTCTCCCTCATGTCAAATTATATTCCACTGCTCCAGTTCTGATGGCCAGAGAGCAGCGACTGCTTGATTAAACTTTTTCAATTTGTCATAAATTATGAACCTGATTTCAAGGGTGTAATAAATTCTCTCACTATTTACTTTTTAATTTGCATTATTTAATACAAATCCCATCACAGTAGCAAACTGTAGTCATGTGTATGTGATTTGGGGGTAGTTATAACTGTTGATTAATTATATGATCAGAAAAAGAAAAAGGGCTTACGGTGTGGTAAGAAGGAGACACTTAACATGAAGTCGTCCAGTGTCACATCCGGATGTATATGACTGAAGTCACCACAAGGAAATTGGGCACTTCTCAGTGCAGATGTAAAGATGTGAAGTTCAGTCCATACATGAAATGTGCTTGGCTAGTTGTCCATTAAGTTGAGAAAATGCTGTTCTTTTTCTTTCATTTACACACTCTCTAATATGTAATTTGCAAGTTACTTCTAGTACATTTTCTATGAAGTCTTCCAGGTAAGATCATAGTAATTATAAAGAGGTTAGATTGCACTCTTAAAGTGTTTGTGAGTGTGTATGTGTAACTATGTGTCCAGCCATGGCAAGACAAGCAAAAAGCTGGCCTGCTGAAAACAATGAGACATATTTTTCCTGAAAATTTTGACTTTTTTTTGCAAAGTGTGCCAGTTGAAACCAGGAAGATATCCCTCCATATTTCAAGTAACTGTATGTATCATAAACTTTGTATTTGAATTGGAGGACTTTCAGAGAGGAAATACCTAGTGGATACCTCTACATAGTTTCAGATGTTGGGGGGGGTACAACATCTAATTTGCATATCCACCTTCATCCAATCATATTCTAGTGGAACTGCATCAGTACTTAAACACATACAACTTTCTGAAGTAGCATTATTGGCTGCTAAACTGGTTGTGTGCTGAATTAAGATGGCCAGAATGAAAGGATTGCAAAAGAGCTAAATTGTGGCTGTTACAGCATGTTTTGGGTTTAAAGAACAAGGATGCTTCTGATGCTTCTGAGTTGACAATGGTTCTGATTCTGATTTTGTTGGAAGTGTGGTGAAGGAGCTGGAACATAAGATATCAAAAGCTATTGCTACCGTAACAATTGACATTGTCAAAGAAAAATAAATGGTGAAGATCTGTAACTTTGGCTGTAAATGCTACTGAAGAAGAAAAGACAATTCTCCACATGGGACACAGTCATTGAGCCAAAAAACTTATTCTGAGTTAATGTATAACATACAGATGAATTCTTTACCAGTAGAAAAAAAGAGTAGCAGGACAGGAAAATAATTGGACACCCTAAAGTTAACAAATGTACTTTGGAAATGACTACAACACCAAGAAAACCCTGGCTAAAAGCTCATGACTGGAGGAAATTTCTCATGGGGTGGGTTTCAGAACTTTAAATGTTGAACATGGAACATTTTCATAAAAAGCAACATTTTTAACAACATAACACCTCTACGGGGTGTTTAAAGGGGTGCAGAATGAAAGTATGGTATTTCTTTTAAAAAATACATTTGAATGAATGTATTAATATTGATTTTGACGTGATACATTTACCCACGATACGTTTCTTGATACATTGCTCACGATACAATACATGATATGATACATTAAAACTTTTCTTTGTTTTGCATTGTCAACAAAACAAAACTCTCTTGATAATATTTGTTTTGCTTTGATACTATGACAGTGGGTGAAATAAACCCACTCATTTACTTTTACATCAGTTTGTAGTATTTTATTAGCAAAACTAATATGTCACAAAATAAAATTCTTACTTAGAAATATGTAATAAGAGTTATTTAATAAAGCTTCATATATTCTTAATAGTTAATGATCACAGTAATATATTGCAAATACAAAGCCACTGATTCGCTTTCACGGCAGTTCGGAGTCTTTTTTTCAGCGAATAACCTTTTTTCATACAATGTTAGAGTGCATGTTGTTCCTCCTTGTGGTGGTCAGTACAACACATTTACTGTTTCGATATAATCAATATTGGACCTTGCGATACGATATTGCTCCCTGTATCGCGATACATCAATACATCAGTGTATCGTTACAGCCCTAATTTTGACGTGCGTGACACTGGTATTGTTTAGATCTACCAGGCAATAGCGGGCACCATTGCCGGTTGCCCAATATGGTGAATGGTTTGTAATAATGAGGCTGGTATTATGGAGGATGGTGGAGTCGGCGGGTCGAGCAGCTAATTCAGAGCACCAGGGATTTTGTTGTCCTTCTCATGGGAGGAGTGACTGGAGAGAATCAGAGGCCAGAGTGGGTTTGGGGAGGAACTTTTGCAGCATTGTTGCAACAGCTGCATCTGCGCACTCAATGTTGCTGTGAGTTTCGTGTTCCATAGTCAACCTTTAATGTTAACTAAACATTTCCTTGTTGTAAGCTAGCTTACAACTAGCTACAACTAGCTAGCTCACTTAAACTAGCTGGGGGCTGATTTTATTGCTGAGTAATGCAAATGTGGACAGCTTTTGTTACCACCCCCCACCCACCTTCCCAAAAGGTGTAAATTACTGAAAACTTTGAGGCCTGATTTCTCACAAAATTAGTTTGGGAGATGCCCGCATTCAAATGGCCATAACTTCTTAAATAATGCTCAGGCTGGTTTCAAATCCAGGACCTTCTTCCTACCAGACAAAAGTGCAACCAACTGCACCACCATGCTACCACTGATTAGGTGCCAATGTCTGTGCAGGGATACATTTTGTTCCAGGTAAAACTGAATCATCAGGTTTTGCTGAAAGAATTGCTATATGCCTGTCAGTAGCAGAAAGAAACCCATGTTCCACAATCTCCACATCCTGTTAGCTTGGCTTCATCTACATGTTCTGTGTGAATAAAACATTTAATTGTTTCGCAGCATATTCTGTCTCAATATGTTGCACATATATATTACAAATGCACAGGAGATGCAGCAAGCTGCAGAAATCTAAATCTCTTTGCTTAGTTGATCTCCGTCACATTTTAAGCTCTTCTACAACAAAAGTCTGCCCTCCGGTTAGGTTTGCTTACACATCTGTCAATACACACTTCAAAATTGAATGGCCTTCATTAGTGTAGTGCTTTTCTAGTCTTACTCACTATTGAAAGTGCTTATACGCTACAAGTTACATTCACACACACACCAATTTGCAAATGGGAGGGGGGCTTCATGGGGTTTAGTAACTTGCCCAAGGACACTATGATGTCTGGAGGGGGAAGCACCGGCCTTCTGATTGCCGGACAACCACAATTCCTCCTGAGTCAGGACTTTTACAGGAGGTAGAGTACAATGTCTTGTAATGGCCTCCTTTTTCTTTCTTTACAAAGTACTAACAGTAGAGGCCAGGTTGATATCCAAGATACCCAGAGAGCTCCTAATACTGCTAAAGTTTTCAAAACTTGACCGCAAATATTCTATACAGTACAGACCAAAAGTTTGGACAAACTTATCACACGTGTCCAAACTTTTGGTCGGTACTGTAAATTATGTATGTGTTCTACTGTGCCTACACAATGCTCTAACCATTAAAGTCCCTAAAAGATTCTACCAAATAGCCCCGCCTGTGATTGTACCAGGCTGACAGTGTGATCCATCCTGCTGTAAATTCTTGATTCATCAAGCCATGATGGTCACACACCCCACAATCCACTCAGGACCCCAATCTGCTGCCACTTTGATAATAAATTTCCACAATCCTATTACAGGAGTTTTGTGCATGCTTTAATCCATTGTAGACCTTTTCTGCTCTATCACACATAATTTGGAGCTCACTGCATTTTTGTTACAAGCCTGAAGACTTTCTCACCAATATGCAAAGTCTACCTACCTACCTACCTACCTACCTACCTACCTACCTACCTACCTACCTACCTGTCTAGTAGCAGGGTCATCATCCCGCATGAAAGATGCCTTAGTAGACACTTTGGCATGTTTTTCCATTTCATCAACACTTAGTCTTGATTTAATTAATATGGAAATGTTACATTTCAACTTTGTCAGTGTTTGTATATAAAATGTGGACCCAAATTCATCAGAGTAATAGACGGATCACAGAAGGAGTTTTTGTTAAAGGTAAAAATAAAGTGCTGCAGAGCTGAACATACGAATTAAACCAGCAAAAACTTTAATCAAAAACAACAAGACTTGGCAGACCAAAGGGGAAATAACAGTAGACTAATTATGTCAAGGAACAACTATTAAGCAAAAGAATCCCCATAGTCAAAGGAAGTACAGAAATTTAAGCAGTTAGAGATCAATAATCACAATCCAGGTGAAACAGAATATGTAGAACAAAACTAAAGGAATTGATCAAGAGAGGCCTTTACTCTGAGGCATATCAGAAGAAAACAAAAACTCTCTAACTAAATTCAAAGAAAAACCAAATCCCATCAAATAAGACAATTCAGGCCATTTGGAAATCAGATAATCTCTTATTTGCTTAGTTTGTTTAAGAATAAAAGGATGTTAATTGAGGATTGTCTTAGACACTAACACACATTGACAGACACAACATTTAACAAAATTAACTGAATTACCTGAAATATTAATAAATGAACTGAAATCACACTCTTGCTGCAGATGTTTTCCTCAATCCAAGCTAGCCTTCGGTGATGCTTTAGGTGTCTCAGAGCTGGCAGCAGAATCAGACTGTATATCCTTTGGAATCAATTTGTGGTATATCTGATGACGGTAATTTGTGGGAGGTGTGTGTTGTGTTCAAGCTTCTGGATTGCATTTAAGTTCACATTGCAGTAAAACAGGCGCCTTCTGCAAGCTTGCTTACACAGATCTGAGACCTAATCCATCACCTCCATACTTTCACCTCTTTTTTATCTCTAATCTTTATTTGTTAAACTCTTCCTTTTTCACTGAGCCCTTTATCTCTTCTTTGTTCTTTACTCCATTGCATCTGCTACCTCTTTCAAGGCCTTTCAGCCATCTTTGCAGCATCAGACATCTGATGGTGAAATGTTCTGTTCCTTCATGTCAGCAAGAGATATAGAAATGGGAGAAAATGAGAAAAAGACACTGAAAAGGTGTGTGGGTTAGATAACAAAGGCAGATAGAGAATGAGCAAGGCCAAATGTGCATGGGACAGCTGCTGTCATGTATAACCTTCAGGCTGAAGCCCTACAGCTTAATAAGACCCTGGTATATTCATGTTTCACAAAATGGATATCTCTCTCTGCATTGCAAACCTACACAAAAAAGTATTCTACTCCATTAATGTGCCAAATCACCTTGTATAAAAAAAAAAGCTCTCCACTTACGTAACAACTTAACAGTGATGGTTCATTATTGCTTTGCTCCACCAACACACAGAGTCCTCTCACACATTCATGCCTTCATTCTAACAATAGGCTCCAGTTAACATCACACAATTTGACAACCCTAAAGCAACAGATTGTAACTATGAAACAGAACATAAGATTTAAAAAAAACTATTTTTATTAGACTTTTTTAGTGGTAGGACATTAATATGAAATGATAAGGCACTCCTTAAAGACCAATGTAAATAATGTTTCAAAGAAAGGTTTTAAGTTTTTTTTTGTTTCTTTTTTTAATTAAATATCATCTGCAACTGACACAAATATGCTTTTAAATTAGCAACAGTAAAATTAAATAAATGATAAAATGTTTCAAGAATAATTGCTTATTTGGAATTAACAACCTAAAATTGTCAAAAAAAAAAAGCAAACAGATCTGACAAATTGAGTGACAAAAATCTAGTGAATTATCTTGCTACTGTTGGTTAAAACATAGTGTTAAAAAGTGGAATTAAATTAAATTGGATGTATTAGTGGAGTGGTCCCCAACGTTGTGATCACATCTCCCACTGTGACTCTCTAAACACAATATGAGGACTTGAGGTGATTTATAGAAATCTGGTTAAATTATTGCAACGAGTTTGTGAAGATTCTCAGTCGTGCAAGACATTTTAATTTAAAAAGTTTTTATCAAAACAGGTAACTACTTTTCTTTCCCATGGAAAAAGAAGTCCAATTGCTTTTATTTGAAAAATGTTTTAGAATAAATAATTTGTTTTTCATAATTATTGGAAGAAATTAAAAATAATAATAATAACCCATAAGTGGATCCAACTGAATACAGTATGACTTCACAGGAGAAGAGCAGCTGGTCACTTCACATGCAGAGGTGTCAAAAGTAGGAGTCGAAAGTAAAAATCCTGCCATGTTTTTGGATCTGCCTGTATATCTAGAACAGGTGTTTTCACCAACTAGCTCATCTACCTGGTAAAGAAGTTGTGTTAATTGAATTCAGCTAGTTTAGTGATGGTTGGAACAGCTGCTGGACTGGATTTTTATTTTTACTTTTGACTCCTACTTTTGACACCTCTGCATCCCAGATATTAACAGACAGATTTTAAAGAGTCCCTTCCATTAAAAACAGTTTTTCTGAGGTTTCTGTTGAATATTTTAGCTCCACAGGTGTTCTTACCTTCATAGTGGGTGAAAAGCTGTTAGCATAAGACGTATCAAACCGGTAGAGACTCTGTGCGCTGTTACCATGCACAGCGGGGCAGGAAACAGTATACCTTGCTCTCATAGGCTAGTTTGTTAGCCAATCAGAGTTCAGCAAATTCACACAATCAATATTAATGAGTTGCAGCCAAAGCCAGACGAATCCAGCCGAATCTTGATGCAGATAGATTGAAAAGTCTGATAATCAGTGTTTCCTAACGAATGTTTCATATTACAGGTTAATACTTAAGAAATAACCACAAAGTCATGACATTTGTGTGAAATGGTCTTTTTAACAGAAAAGGAGATGATGTTTTAACTTTTTTGAGATTTATTGTTATAAAATTCAAAATTAGCTGAAGTAGAAAAAATCTCTGATTCACTTTCTGATATGTTGGTTATGCTCTAATTGGGAGAAATTATTGCATACTTCAACCAGCATTAGTTGAGGTTACTCTTTGTTTTGGAGGTCTTAAGCTAAAAGTTTTGGAACCACTGTGTTACATGAGGAACTCTCAGATATATTTATAAAAGATCCACTAGTACAGGATAATATATGCAGGTTTAACACGGCATATGCTTTTCCTCAAATTAAGTTTTTCTCACTTCAGACAACACAAAAAAAAGTGAGAATGACACCATGCAGCATTTTATTGTTTTAAAGCTCATGTTACTGAGCCCCAAAAAATTTACATATATTGTTTCTGTCAACTGCATGTAAAGACAACGTGACAGAAGGATGAAGAAAAATGGCGACTCTTCAATGGTACCCAGATTAAAACATGAGAGACTGATGCAGAGATTGTTAAAGTGCTGCACTGCTGCATCCAGCAGCATGACCCCACCCACCCACCCACCCAAAGGGGAAATCAGAGACCCAGTGAACCGGGGAAGTCTCTTTGCTCTGTTTTTGCCACAGTCCATATTACCTCCTTTCCTTCCAGTCGACTCAGCAAGTTCATTAGTTCGAGAAGGGCACCAAGAAAAACCAGCCGTCCAACATCTAACACACATCCACGCAGCACAAAGCTAATTACCACATTTTAAGAATCATTCCATGCAAACTATAGATAATGACGTATTTTAGTACAAATCCAAAAACTGCATCAATGTAGCGCTACATGAATCAACCTCGAGATTGGTTTTCTAATAATCATCTTTACTGTTGAACAATTAATCCAAATCCTGATTCAAAGGTGACAATTTTTACTTTATATGCACAGTCTTATTAGCTGTAATTTGCAGAGCAGGTCTTAACAAGCTGTGGCGAGTGACAGTTTAAGCTGGCAGCTGTTGATTCCACAAACTTAAAAGATGTTTCTTTTAAAATACTTATAGCTGTTTAATGTTCTTTCTTTTGTTCAGTTAATTAATAGCAGTATGCCACATTTACTTGATAATTCGGAGAAAAGGCATCTTTTAGTTTTATTGTGGTGTTTATGAACTCCTAAAAGAACTATTCGGTTCTTTAGTGTCTCTGTTCTTCAATATTTAATCAGCTTTGGCACCAAAAGTGACTGAAAAGTTTACAAAGACTTTGAATAGAAGAGAAGATTCATAACTTATTATTGGTTATACATATTTTCATTTCATATTGCTGTCTCACCAACAGTTAATGTGCTGTTTTTAAAGATGGAAATAAATAAGTGAGATTTGTGTTTTTGCAGTCTATGGAGTCAACAGCCAAGTCAGGCGAGATCGTCAAGTGTAAATAATCGACAACCGCTGAGCAAAGTTGTCAGAATCACTCTGACTTATACAAAAGCTATAAACCATAACCCTCAAGGATTTAAAGCCCTGAAGCAGTTTGTCATTTTATTCTGTGAGATTACTGCTTACTTTAATATACTGCCATTAATATGTTCTCAGTCTAACATCAAAATCAGCTTTCACTTAAAACACCATGACATTATTAAACATACAAGTCTGCTGTGAAGCACTACAGATGGTTGTCAAGTATATCAGTTTAGCAGTAAGCTGCATCTCACTAATATGATTTCATAATTGATATTTCTGTTGACTAACACAACTATTTTCTGATAAATGTGTTCATGCTTTAGAAGTGGAATAAACAAATTGTTCTTGATTCTGGTAAGGCAAATACAATTTGTTTTCTAAATTTGTTTGGCACAGAAATTTAGTTCAAAGTATTAATAATGAAATTACTTTAATTTCCATGGACAGAATTCAAAATAGAAGAATGTTTAGACTAAAATATTTAGACTAGAAAAGCACTTGGAGAGGGCAGACCTCCACCAAGCAGCACTTGGACATATTGTAGAAAGTACTACTTTATGTCTGTATCCTTAAAAATATCACTGGATCCAGACGGTAATCTGGATCAACCCCAAAATCTAATCGATTGTTCCTTGGGTCATTTCTGACCTTTCCTGAAATTTTCATCAAAATCCATCCATTAGTTTTTGAGTTATCCTGCTAACAGACAGACAAACTCCAATGAAAACATTACCTCCTTGGCGGAGGTAATAAAAGACACAAAAACTGTTCTTATCTACAGAACTTTCAACATAAATCTCTTCCAATCAGTTGCCAGAACGTAGACCTGCTGCACTCCCTCATGAGGTTTATGACACACATGTTCCCAGATCTCTGAGGTTGAACCCCAAAGAGTAAAGTAGTGAGTGTGAGGTACCAGACCCAAAATTGGGAATCAGTTTGGTAACCCATCCATCAATTTTCTATACCTTCGGAGTTCTGAAGAACCGGTACCTATTTCCAACAGACAATGGAGGAGAGGCGAGGTGTTTGGGTTCATCCCAGTGCCTCACAGATAGAAACAACCACATTCACACCCAGAGGACAATTCAGAGTCACCAATTAACCTACATGCATGTTTTTGTAATGTCAGAGAAAACCATAGCATCCAGATAAAACCCCAAAGTTGTAGCAGGTTTGTAAAAATTGAATACAAAAAGTTATGTCTTTGATTTATATTTGGTCCTCACTCAGTGGTAACTTTAAGAGATGTTTAGGCCCCCAAAGTCCTTGACTGATGTAACACAGACACTGAGCATTGCAAAGTTACAAGTTGGCAACTGAAACTATAAGCTCCTCTGTGATGAGATTTGTGATGTCAAGGGTCTCGACAAAGTGGCAGATTATGATGATGTTAAAGTGACAACATGCAGTCGGTGCCTTCACATGTATGTATTCAAGTAACTGGAGACAGATAAAACCTGGCAGAAACATGTAAGTCTGACATCACTTCTAATTAGGTTGCTACAGGCTCCTCAAAGTCATTCTGTTGCTTGATTTCAATAGTTTTGACTTTGTTTTTTGAGTTATGTCCTTGTTTACTGTCAGGTCATGTGTCACGTATAACTATTGTTTCTTCAACCTTTTTGGTTGTTAAGTTCATTCACACTCGTTTACCATCCATCACCCCAGTTTCATTAGTAATCATCCATCCCTGTAGAAATACTCCCCAGTTTCTTCGACTCGCTGTTGGATGTATTCTAGAGTTGTCTCCTATTTTCCCAACTCAGCTTTATCGTGATCTCTTTATGTATCCTTTTTTTTGTAAGTTTTGGTTTTTGGGTCTTCCATGCCCACATTTTTTTATCTATTTTAAATAAAACTTCATTTCCTTTGCATTTAACACATTGGACTTCTAAAAACACACATGACATTTACAGCTTTGTCTGCCTTTTGTATGATGTTTTTCAGATACATTTTTGTTTCTTATTTAATTTGCTATTTTGTCAGTCTAATATTTTATATTTTGATCTGCTTGTGTTGGCTCAAGGTTCTAAAGTAAAACTTTAAACAACCAAACAATGTTGATATTGCAAGTTTTCAAAACACCACTACTTTATGTCTATTTTCTCCACAAACAGTCCTTTCAGTACTCTGGAAAGTTTGGAGATCTCGGAGTGTTATTGATTACCTCCAGTCCAAAGGGGCAACCCCATCGGGCTTGGCTGCCTTCTCAGTTATACTGTCTGTGTTTCTGAAAGCTTAGTTCAGACCGTGTTCGGTAAATAAGAGAAACATTGACAAAAATAGGTAGTTGAACATGATAAGGTGTGGACTTAATAGTAATGTGGCACACAATAAGAAAATACATAGAAATTGTTTAAGGTATCTGTTTTTATACATATTATTGTTGTTTTTTAATAATGAGTCATTTCCTTTCAGGCAAACATAAAAAAAGAATATCAGTGACAGTTTTTTATATTTGCTGTTTATTTTTCTTCTTCTTACACTCCCAACAAACTGCAACCTCAACTCTCTTTTTCATCAAAAATGCTTCATCTGGTTAATTTGCAACATTTTAAGTCAGAAGCTGAATATCACGCAGGAAATTATTGCTTTGAAAGCTTATTGTAAGCTTTACTGTAATCTCCAATGAGGTGTTACTGGCCTCCATCTGTCATAGAAGCGACCAGAAACATCACAGCCTCAGTGAAGAGTCAAATGTGCAGAGTTACCAGAAAAAATCCTGATGCTCTGTAACACAAACACAAACAAGGACAACTGGATCTTTTTAATACCTGACCCCTCCCTACTGTGTCTGAAATGGCTGTGTGTCAATAGCTTGAGTCTGGAGATAAAGGTTTAATGTTACCAGATTAAAGAAACAGAGATGAGAAAGGGTATTTATGTCCATGTTATAGTCAAATTAACACGGGCAGAGGAAGGAGACACACTGGTGTGGATGAGGGACAAGGAGCAGCATTAGCTATCCCTATTTCCCACAGCCTCTCATCTCCTCCAACATCCCCTAACGCTGTCTGATCTGTGGTACATTTTGAACTTGTGGGACATATTTGTTGCCTTTTCATCTTTGTAATCTTACCACTCAGCATCACTGAGCTGTTCTGATTTTTTTTAAGGATGCAGAGCTGAACATGTACTAATTTTACTTAGAAATCATTATATCTGGTCAGTGATGTGATAACTGACAGATATTTTTACATTTGAAGCCATGTATTTATCAAATTAAAACCTTGTGCACACAGATTTGGCATTCACAGGACCTTTAAGTGGTTATAAAAGAGTTGAGGTGCCTTCTATAGACAGCCTCTAATTAAATGCATGTGAAGTTAAATGAAAAACTAATAGCTTTAAGCTTTGACAAATTACCTGCAACCTTGAATCAGCTGCAAATGATCCCAACTCCTGCACAGTTTGAGTTATAACATAGCTAAGCATCAAGCCGTCCTCCTAATTAGGGGAGGAGAAATGGGCTCGTGGTGTTTTGCTCCTCTGTGTTGGCAAAAGGTGACAAGCTCTAATAGTGCCCCGAAATCCGATTCCGTGCTCCACGGGAGCCCCTTTCCCTTATGGGCTGTCAATAACCCTCTACTGACCTTGTGAAAACACATTGACTATTCCCCAAAGTGAGCTCTGGCTGACTGTAACACAACGCACGTCCGCTGCTGTCTCAATTCATCCAAGCGGGGGACAGACTAAAGAGCTGGAAGGTGAGCCGAGTTGATCACTTCCCTTAACTACAATGATGAGACTTAAAAACATACATGCATCGAGGCTGAGACCCACACTGAGGTGGGGGGAAAGTAAAAATATGTGCTGAAGATGCAGCCAAGTTGCGCAAACAGTGTTCCCTTTGCAGTGATTTTTATTCGCTTGTTTGTATCTACTACCTTCAATTTCACAGTAAATTCATCTCCACACTGAACAGTAATCTGGTGGGTTTAGACAGTATGTATGGAACGGATCACGGTTGAGGGGGGGTCATCTTCAGATAAAATGTGTCTGTACCGTGCAGTGATTCGCCCATGAGGTATCCCACCAAATTCAGCGTGGTAATATTGCACCAAGCAGATGCACCACTCCTTACAAATACACGATGCGCTCGTCAGGAGGCTTCGGAGACAACATACCTGGTTTTTATGCCGAGTTCCATCTTCGAGTTCAGAAGAGCTGTTCATGATTCCCCATCGGTCATTTACCATCCCACGAAGAATGTGCGCATCAGATCCGCCTGTTTGGTCCAGGCGACAGAGAATAAACCCACTCTTTACCAAGTCTTCACCTCCTTCAGCCTATTCCATAAAGAAAACTGGATACTGGAGGTTAGAAAATAAAAGAAGGCATAATTACTCCTCCAGCTGAGCGACCGCAAAAACTGCGCACCAAAATACAACTTGAATTTCTTCCGAGTTTCCAAAAGGTCTGTTCGTATAAAGGGGACGAAAGACGTTTTTTTTTTTTGTTTTTTTTTTTACACTCCGAAGATTTTTAACTTGACTCCCAAAGAGGTACTTCACTGAACTGAAAAAAGAAACCCAAAATGATCCAGAGCGCAGGGGTTTTACTCCAAAGAAAAGAACCGATCAAATCTTCCTAAAGGCAATTTGAGCACTGTTTTTGTTTGTTGATTGTCCATCCAAACAAAAATAATTTCAAACGACAGGTTGGTCGGGACTCTATTCGGACTGTGAAGGTAAATCAGCATGAACTAAAGTCGCAAATCCGCAGCGTCCTTTAAATACAAAAATAAAAGTCAGAAACGCTCCATCCTGAACCTGCTGGTGGATAGAGCCTTCTCCAACCTCTTTGCGTCAGGTTGATCTGAGTGCTGTTTCACACAGATGTCCTCGACCGTACGGGTGTGGGGGATTAACGTCCTCCGCTGGTGAGCCGCACGGGGCGCTCCGTACCTCCGGCTGTCAATTGGCGGGTCTCCTCGGTATGCGCGACGCGCTCGAAGGCAGCGTTCCTTCCCTGTTCCGCCCGCCCTGCCCTCAGTTGCTGTTGTTCCACTGCCTCACCGCCCCCTCTTCCACTGCACCGTGGACCCTCCTATCCTCCCGCAACTTAAACAGCAGCAGATTATGGAAAACATACGCGCAATGTGTAAACTAGACACCACACCGCAGGGTTTAAAACACCGTAACGTAACGTGTTCAGTCATCATGGGACTGAACTTGTCAATGCAACCCAATTAAAAGTAAACTGTAAAACTGAAAAACATATACCAATAAAATTATTAAAACAACTCAAACATTAGAAACAAAAGTAACTTAATTTAATAAATTAACACGTTTTGAACAGTTGTTTTGAGAAATAATCACTTTGCGCAGATTTTTAAATTATGATGACATAGCCTGCTACAGCAATAGCTCTGATAATTATTTAGCTGAAATAAACAGACTTAAATTCTAATACAAATTTGCAGATATTTTTGGGTTTGGCTGATAAAAAAGAGTAACAGTTTTCAGCACTTTATACATTGAAGAAGAAAAAAGCAGCTGTGATCACATACTTTTAGTATTTACTGGGTGAAGTTATTTTTTTGTTTTTTTTGAATCAGCTAAACATAAATGAATGTGAGACTGTTCCAAATCCTCCATGCCACAAACCGAAGTCCCCCTTCATCAATCTGGTTTTTGGACAAACAAACATGTTCTGTGTTTGAAGACAGGAGACGGTGTGTTTATTGAGGAGACTGGTGCCTGCATTCAATGATCTTTGTGTGAGTATAAGAAATTTGTGATGTATTCTGAAATCCACAGGGAGCCAATGTGGAGAGTTCAAAACTGGAGTAATTTGAACCTGCTTGCTGGGATGTGTTAGAAACCTGGCTGCTGCATTCTGGATTGATTTGTAGGTGAGAGACATTTTATCTAAGCCTGTAAACCAAGAGTTACAATTATCCAAACATGATGAAACAAATGCTTACATAATTATTTCCAGTCCAACAGAGACAATTTGTAGATAGAAGGTTGAAAACATGTATTTAAAAAAAGAAAAACAATACAAGTCGGATCTAAATAATTGCCTAAACATAAACATAAAGGGTTTTATCTTTTCATTCTTGCATTCTTGGTAGTAAGCTGAGCTTGTTCTCCGTGCTGTGGTGAAGAGGGTGTCTGGTTTGGGAACTACAGGATCTGTGCTTTTTACAGACGATGTATTCTGCTGGTATCTTTGAACCATGACCTTCAGCCAGTTTGCAGCAGCCAGGATGAGAGTCATCTGCTCAAAACTTGGGGTCATGGTTTTCGCTAATACTTCAGTCAGGTTGTTTCCAAGTTTTTGTCTCAAGTGGAAGAGTTTAAGTATCTATCGGTGTCTTTTTTATGTGTGTTGGCAGGATGGAGCAGGAGATACACCAATGGATTGGGGCTTCGTCCACAATAATGAAGGCATTGCATTGGTCTGTCATGGTGAAGAAAGAGCTGAGCCAAAAACCAAAGCTCCCCATTTACGGTCAGTCTATGTTCCATCAGGGCTGGACTGGAACCCGGAAATGGTCTTGGCACTTTTGGCTTACCTGATCAACTAGGCCCTCACGTCTTTGACAGATTACTTTACAAAGACGTGAGGGCCTGGAGCTGAACCGCTGTCTCTCAATTTCGAAGGCGGGCTTAACCAGTTGAGAGAGAACCAATCACAGAAACCCGGAAGTGACTCAACATATGTGACTCTAAAGCGGATACACACGAGGCGGAACGAAAACAAGAGGTTTAGCGAGCGGAAAAGGCGAATATTAATGACAGCTGTCACTTTTGTGTCAAAAACTTGCGAATACGAGGTGTCATTGCACACTAGGTTCAGGTATTTGACCGCAAAACCGAAGAAAGCGCAGAAGTAAACACTTCATCCACAGTCGAGTCCGCCATGTTGAATGTTGTGCTCTGGGTGAAAAACGCTAGTTCCGTGTTTTCAGGATGACGCACAACAAAGGTGATATGTAATTGGTCCGACCTAAAATTTGACATGGAAATGATTGGGTGCGGCTCTGGAGTCAGAACCTTCTGCATTTTAATATAATGCAGGAGGATCTGATTGGTCAGGCTAATTTTTGGCCATTAGGGCCCACCATGATTATTTATATGCTATGCAGATACAACATACCTGAGGAAATGTGTGCATGTTGTGTTGTTTCAAAAATTATAATGAAGCGCAATAGCCTAAAAGGAAGAAAGTAACCAGGTTAAAACATGGATTTGCTCTTTCACTATTCAGACTTTCAGCTTTGGAGAAATGACCAAAGTGTAACAATTTTCATCTTGAAGTGAAAGCTGATGTCAAAGAAACACTGCTAGAGACGTCTTTTCAGTCTTTTATGAAATATACTATTTATAGACATGCACTACTCTAGTAAGACCATACAGCCATGTAAAATAAAAGCCTCCTCATCACCTTAAATGATGAAGAACAGAGAGAGTGAGAGAAAGAGAGAGATGTAGAGACAAGCAGACAAAAAAGAAAGCAGTTTTTAATATTTCTTTAATTCTTATGTATATGCTTGCAACATTTCGTCAGTATTACATGATAATAATAACGGTAACACCTGCAAACTGAAACTTTATGACAAGATAAAATAAGTCTAAATGATAGGCAGTTCTCTCTCACTCACACACACTCACACACACAGTGTACAAATCTATAGTTTCAAATCAGATATAACTCTATAGGGTAACATTATTCTGTGTTTTAAGTCTAAACGGAATAAAATAAGTCAGTTTCCAAACTTTTGGCCTACAGACTCCTCAGATACTATTTAGTGCAGATGTGTTTCTAATCATCTCTATCATTTTTAAATTGCATTCATTTTAACTGTTTTCTAAAGATTCTTTTTTCATTTTTACTGTTTCTGTTTTACTTTATTATTATTATTTATTATTTTTATTGTTGTTGCTGTTGTTGTTATTACACACATCTCAGAACATTTTTATTGTTAATTCCCTGGGCCATTATTACACACACCAGCCCTCCATCCTCCTCACATAAAACATCCCCCTTTACAAATATTTCAGCTACTTGATACCAGGCTGACAATCACTGCCCTCTACTCACGCTATCCCTGAGTGACGTCTTCTCCTCTTCCGATGAATCAACCTGAATAGCTAACTCTTTCCTTCTCCACACCTGCACCTGCTGCTGCAGTCCAGCTTGTTGTAGAAATGGCAAACATCAGTAAAGCCTAAGTGACAATTCATTTTTATTTATAAAGCATCAATTTATAACAAAAGTCATTTCAAGGCACTTCACAGAAAAATCATGTCTGTTTGTAAATATATATATATATGTGTGTGTGTGTGTGTGTGTGTGTGTGTGTGTATATAAGTATGTATTTCCTATCCAAGGAACCAGCAGTTGGGTTGGATCATCAATTCAACACAATCCCCCGTCCTGAGCAGCACAATCGGTGACAGTGGAAAGCAGCCTGAGTTCTGAGCTGACAGGAAGCAGATGCAGACAAACACTGATGGATTTGGGCCATTTCACATTTCTATAGAAAGATAAACAAAGATAAATTTAATAGCAGCAATAATCAATACAAACAGAGAGTAAAGAGAGACAGCAGAGTGAAGACATGTGGTCAGTTTGTCCTCGGTACTCCAAGTCTATAGCAGCATAACTAAAGGAAAAGATCAGGATAACCAAAGTTATACCGTGGTCTGGCTGAATACTCGATTCTGATTGGCTGCAGAGTGTCCATTAAAAAAGTGTTGTAGGCATGGGCATTGGACCCATTCAATGTGGGAGGGATGTGTCCCCCCACTTTTAAGAAGTGTTTTTTGCCCCTCCCCCTAACTTTCCCAATATGAAGTTTCTCTAACAGTGCATTAAGTACAGTTTAGATATTTGGTCAGCCAGCGCAATTCATCCTGCTCTTTCCCAAACTGAAAGTGTGTCACGCTGCTCCCAATCCTCCTCAGTCTGGGTCTTACCCGTAGGTGGCTCCTGTGCGCACCTGACAGTGGCCGCTCATGTAAAGGTGACAGTCGGACACGCATTGGTGAATATGCACATCTTTTCTTTCAGAATGTGGAGCTAACAGCTCCCATAAAAATAAAGTAGCTACTTTAGCCTCACAATTGTTCAGTGAGAAATCGTAGACAGTGTTATATTAAAGTGGATTGCACGCTGCGATCCATGGGACTGAATATGAGCTGTTGCAGGGAGAAAGGGAGAAGGGAGGCGGGGGCTCGGATTCAATGACCGGCCCTGGAGCAAGCTTGTCCAGTCCTTGATTAAACACTGTCACACACAAAACAATCACCCTAGTCCGTTTGCTCAAAATTATTGCACTGGCTCAAACTCAACTCAAGTTTCAAGTTTATTTATTTATAAAGCGCCAGTTCATAACAAAGTAGGGTTGAATTGTTAATTCAGAGCAATCCCCCATCCTGAGTAGCGCGACTGGCGACAGTGGAAAGGAAGAACTCCCTTTTTACAGGAAGAAACCTCTAGCAGAACCAGGACCAAAACCCGGCTCAGGATGGGGGACCTTCTGCATCAGCTGACTGGGGTCTGATCTGACAGGAAAGAGACAAACACCAATGGATTTTGGCCAGTCGTCATGTCTATAGAAAGATAAACAGAGAAACAGTTAATGACAGCAATAACAATCAATACAAACATGGAGAGTAAAGAGAGACAGCAGAGTGAAAACGTGGTCAGTATGTCCTCGGGCACCCCAAGTCTATAGCAGCATAACTAAAGGGATGGATCAGGAGAACCTAAGCTAACTTGAACTATAGGATTGTGCAAAAAGGACAGTTTTAAGTCTGTTCTTAAAGCTACACAAGGTGTCTGCCTCACGCACAAAAAGTGGATAACCATAGCAACAGAAACCAGACAACCCACGGCCTCCAGAGCAAGGCTATAGGCTAGGGACACACCGGTACATTGCTGTAAAAGCAGCCTGCAGGCTTATTGGGATCGGTCAGTCCAGGAGAGACGAGAATGGAGCAACTTCAGTGGTCAGAGACCACAAATGTTAAATCTCCATCCTGCAAATGCCAGTATGATGGACTCTATCAACTTTCATAATTAATTTGAAAGAGCTTGTTGCCTGTTTTTTCTGTCCTGCTTAGCACACTTACTTACCTGCTTTATACACATTTAATGATCAGAGTGAATGATGGATAATACTCTTTGCAACAAACAATTTAAGAAACTATCTGTGGACTTTGTTTCTTTGAAACCAAATTTAGCATCATCCCCTTGACACACACAAGCGGTAAGAGGTGCACTTGCCCTCTGAAATGATACTTTGTATCCAGGGCTCTAAACTAACTTTTTTGATCACCAGCCATTGTGCCTAGTAAATTTTCAAAGTTACCAGCCAATCAGAATTTCCACAAGCCAATTTTTATTTAGAGAAAATAAACCAGATTATAAGTGCAACTGAATAAATTTAATCACATGATTGTATCATGAATGTTTGAACATGAGTAAAATTAATGTAGTGGAATGTTATGGCTATTGGTAAACGGCATAAGCAGGTGACTACATGCAGATTAAAAAGATATTCTTTATCGAGCCGTGAGGGTGTGAATGACAGATCAGACAGAATTTGATTTAAATAAAATAAAATTTGTTTACTGTTTAGTTTGTGTTGCCCAATTTTCCTGGTCTAAAGTAAATATCATTATATATAACAGAACACTTGTGTAATTTGAACGATTCACAAAAATCAAATAATCAAAGCACTTGTCATGCAAAGTGAAATTTTCAGTTCACAAAGTCTTTGAATTTAGTCCCTTTGTTAGGCTTCTAAGTCTTTTTATAAAGTTCAGTTATTCAAAAAAGCGCAAAATGTGTCTGTGGGCGGCCGGGGTGGGTGGAGGATTTTGCAAAAGATGAAACTAGATCCAATCAGCTTGTCACTTGTTTGCAAAAGAAGTTCAGTTTTGAAGAGGGAGAAAAAAATCCTTTACCTATAGGATTGGAAGTAACTTAGGTTCAGTATACTTCAAAATCAGTTGAACACATCCATCCATCCATCCATCCATCCATCCATCCATCCATCCATCCATGCCCAGACCTCCCTATGCGCACACACCCTCTCTAGCTCAACTGGGGGGACCCCAAGGCATTCCCGGGCCAGCTGAGTAATATAGTCCCACCAGCATGTCCTAGGTCTTACTCGAGACCTTTTCCCAGTGGGATGTGCCTAGAAACACTTCCCTACACTGAAATAAATATAACACTGGCTCAACTTAAAAAAAATTTAAATAACCGGTCACACCTAATATTTTTTAATTTACTCAATCTAAATGCATTATTTGGCTTAACCTAAATTTTCTCACTTCAGTTAAACCTATTTCTTAAAGTGAACCAAACCAATTAAATAGAATTGTACTCAATCAAAATAAATACATTTTGTTATTTACTCAATGTAAATATTCTACTACATCCAACCTAAAAATATAAATTAGATGTAACCCATTTTAAAATATGAGCAAATTTACTTTTTTTTAAGTTGTCTCAAACAAATACTTATGGTTCACTATCTAGAAAAATTGAATTAAACTTTAAAATCCTATTTTGATTTACACTCAAAAGTCAGAACACATTTCCCCAAATACAAAATTTATTGTTTCATGAACAGATTTTCATCCAAAAACACATCTTTTAGATGTATAAAACGACAAAACTGCACTTTACATCTAAAAGTTAGAGGGAAATAAAAGCATTGTCATTTCAACATTTACATTGAACCTATCAGACTTATTGTATTTTCTTCTCCTCATCAATTCTGCTTTCAAGAATCAAACCAATTTATTAGACTAAATATAAGAAATTTACACAATAAGTTTTAACTTTTAACTCCGCAATCTCCCACAAATGGACAAAGCCTAAAAAACGTTTTGTATAGTTCATATAAAATGTGTGAACAATACTTCAATAGACACAAAACTGTTCTCTAATTTTCCAGCTTCTTCCCATTTCTCAGTTTGAAAAATAACACTTAAGAGTGAACACAATCACTCAAGTTTTTCAGCACAAAAATGGTGTTTGGCCCCAAACATGGGCACTCTTGTAAACTCTGAACTCGAACAGCCGAACAATCTAC
>SSNP01000059.1:2291396-2335742 GCA_006937955.1 Pachypanchax playfairii | reverse complement strand
CAAATATTTTATTTTAAAATACAATTGACTTTGGACAATGGCGACTTCCTCCACAAGAACCAAAAATCAAACCAACCAAAATGAACCACAGACAGAGTGCAAAGTACAAAAACACACGTAATATCTGCCATTGTTGTTGTTTTTTCACACGCTGTGACAAAGACTTTTGCGCGCCACTTTTCATAGCCAGATGGGCACGCCCCTATCCTGCTTTATGTTTCCACTGCCTCAAGCGAGTTGATCCGCGCTATACTGTACCGCTCTCAAGCGCGCCGTGCCAATTTGTCGGTGGAAAAGGGGCATAAGAGTAATCTCATAGAGATACCTTATCCAAAACTTGTAAGGTGGTGGTGGTCTGGGGTCTCATTTATAAAACATTGCGTAGAAACCCTACTAAAAGTGTACGTATGACTAAAACAAAAAGTTTGCGTAAGCCAAAAAGATTTCCAATTTATAAAACCATGCATACGCACAGTTGTAAGCAACTTCCCCTTTATAAATCACACTCTTCCTGGAAGTTTGCGTACGTGAATTTGGCTCATGTCCCACCCTGAACACGCCCAAACCCGGCCATATAAGGTCAATGCAAAGCAGGACATGAATATTGATACATATGAGAAAGACGGAAAATATCGCAACTAAACAAAAAAACAAGAAGATAAACTTCACAGAGACGAAAATTAAGGTGTTAGTGGGGGAAGTGGAGGCTAGGAGAGACATTTTATTTGGTGGAAACAGCAGCGGTGTCACAAATAAAAGAAAAAAAACTATGAGTGGCCGCGTCTGCAGTGCAGACTGTCAGTGCAGCTGACAGGATGGTGTACGGTCTTGTGTCAGAGAAGGAGGGCGACACCGACCTGACAGAGACAACAAATAAACCTGGTAAAGCACCTTTTGTAATACATGGCTACGTTAACAAATGTTAGCATGTTATAAGGAGACAGACTAATATGCAGTGTCTTGTCAGCTCTTCCACACTCGGTAGATGGTGAGGATGAGGATGAAGTCGTCAGACTGCCCCCAGCTGTCAGGATCTCTGCTGCTGGTGGGTGGTGTGTGTGACTAATTGTCTTGCAGGGCGTGGCAGCAGGATCATCAGTGGAAGCAGGTGTGGATCATTACCCAGCTCAGGAGAGCTGGGTACTTAAGCAGAGGAGGAACAAGACACAGACGCCAGTTTGTTCCACAATCTACCGTGGTAACAGAGTGGCCAGTAGTATTATACAGACCAGAGCATTCTCGCAGTGATTTAACCTGCCTTCTCTTTCTTTGTGCCTAGCCCGCATCCAGGAGCGATTCTCCGGATCACAGTGCCTCAGCGTGGTCGCTTGCCCACCAATCAAGAGGACTGGCTTCCCACACGGATGTCTCAAGAGCCTGGTTGCTGGAACACGCAACCCGCTTTCTCCCCTGGTTCCTTGTCTGTCTCTGGCTCCTCTGGATCCACACCTTCCCGGTCAGCGCGCTGCTGTCACCCCTGCTGGAACAACGCAGGCACGAACAGCACCCGGACCCGGATCTCACACAAACCCTGGACAGTCTGGATCACCACCCCCGCGGCAGTATCTCTGGATCCCTCCTCACAGCTGGACGTGAAACCCGTCACCGTGAGTTTAACGAGCACGATCCTCGCACACCGCTAGCTGGTTTACAGACTGTCATTAACCTCTCTCTCTCCACAACCCAGGACTGTTCCTGTCTCGTACCTGACCGTCCTGAGCTGCTACACACGAGAACAGTTTTGCCACTTGTTGTAACTTTATCACTGTAAATAATTAAACACTGTTTCAACTGCAACGCTGTTTTCCTAACTGCTTGTGTGTGTCTGGAGTCTGGGTCGAACTTGGAGCTCGAAAACAACCCACCTGGTATCAGAACCATGACAGAACAAACTGGCCAAGAGAGCTCCCAGACCCAACTCCAGACCGCACTGACCCAGCAGGGGATCCTGCTGGGCAGGCATGACTCCTTCATGCAGGAAATCGCCAGTCAACAAGCTAACCTGCATGCAGAGCTCCATAACCTCAGTAAACAACTCACCTCTGTAATGTCCCGTCTCTCCCGCAGCCCGTCTCCTCCTCCTCATGCAGCAGCTGCGGCGCGTTCCGGTCCACCTGTGGACACCGGCTACCAGCAGGTCGCCATCCCCGATCCGGCACCCTTCCACGGCAACCCCAAGGACTGCAGGGGTTTCCTTCGCCAGTGCCGGATCGTATTTAGCCGGGCTCCGCAAGCCTTTTGTTCCAATGTCAGTAAGACCTCCTTCATCATGTGCTGGCTTCGGGACAAGGCACTCAGGTGGGCCGACGCATACATTGACTCTAACCCCATTGAAACTTCACCTTATGCCAGGTTGCTAGAGGCCTTCACCGCAGCCTTCTCAGACGGAGGCACGAAGGAGGATGCTATGAGGGAGCTCCTCGCCCTTCGTCCCCGCTCCCAAGCCCTAGTGGATTTCGGCCTCGAGTTCCGGACCCTGGCTGCCCGCACGAACTGGTCGGATGAGACCCTCCGCAGCGTGTTCCACAACGCCCTCCCGGAAAGCTTAAAGGAGGATATCGCTAGCCGGGAGGAACCTAAAACGCTGGATGGGCTCATCAGTCTAGCGACCCGGTTAGACAGACGGACTCGAGGTCAGGTCCGGGTACGCAGCACAACCAGTTTCGGTTCACCTTCCCCTTGTCATGTAAGTCCAGCACCGCACACTAGATGGCACACAATCCCCAGACGTCCACAAGCACCTGAACCCACTCACCCTGGCAGACACACGGGCCCCGCACCAACCACTAGATGGCAGTCCTCCCCTAGACGCGCACCGTCCCCGATGCAGCTCGGACAGGTGAATCTGGGCGCTAGGGAGCGTAGACGCCGCATGCGCGCGCCTGACACATGCGCGTATTGTGGTTCACCCCATCCAGAGGTATGTGCCGGTCCAGATTCGCCAAAAGACTAGGCCCGTCAGTGAAAGTAGGGGTCCTGACGGGCCCAGATCAGAAGAAGCCCCGTATGCTGCTGCAAGCAGCAGTTCACAAGCAACACCATGAACCCACTCCATGTATGGTTTTTGTAGACTCTGGCTCAGAGCAAAATCTCATTCACCCGAGACTGGCAAGACAAGGACACTTCAACCTCACACGACTCGACAAACCTCTGCCCGTCACAGCCCTGGACGGCAGCACCATGACAACCATCACTCATCGCACAGAACCCGTTACACTCACCGTGTCTGGCAATCACACTGAAACTGTCTCTTTTTTGTTTTTTCCCACTACAGAGGCTCCCGTGGTCCTGGGCTTCCCGTGGCTGGCGCAGCACTGCCCGCAGTTCAATTGGAAACAGCAGAGCGTCACCGCCTGGAGCGAGCAGTGCATGCGCTGCTGTCTAAGGTCAGCCACACCAACCAGCGCCACAGGTAGGGAGCCTCCTACATCACCGCCAGACCTGTCCCGGGTGCCCACCTGTTATCATGACCTGGGACAGGTCTTCAGTAAAGAACAGGCCATGACACTACCACCACATCGCCCATATGACTGTGCAATTGACCTCCTCCCGGGAGCCCCTTTACCCTCAGGTCGTCTATTTAGTCTTTCCCCCAAGGAGCGGGAGGCGATGGAGGACTATATTAAGGACTCTCTAAGAAATGGACTTATCAGGCCGTCTTCCTCACCAGTGGGCGCAGGTTTCTTCTTTGTGGAGAAGGAGGATGGAAGCCTGCGCCCCTGCATTGATTACCGCAGCCTCAATAACATTACCGTAAAAAATAAATACTCTAAATACCAGCAACAGTGCTGCAGGGGGTGCTGGTGGCACATCCAACAGTGGTCGCAGGTTCTGACTGAATTCAGTCTGTGATGCAGACACATAAAGACTCCATCGGCACTATTCGAGACCAATGAATTAAAAGAAATAAGGAGTGTTTTGTGTAACATTGTGTCAGCCGTTGGTGCCTTAAACAATACATTAAATGAACCTTGTCGTTGTCATCTCAAACGCCGCATTATACCCTCAGACCCTTGTTCCCCAAGTCTTCCTGTCGAGGAGGAGGAGATTAATTTTATGTATTTCTTTTAGTATTGAAAAATGTTTATAGGAGAGCTACAGCTCACTGCAAGCTGCAATATAGATATCATTGCTGTTCTGAATGTTTATAATAACATGAATCCATAATTAATGTTTGGTGTGAGGTGAAATGACGTGTGTGAGAGGAGTAATATGCAGTCTGACTGCAGTTCACCACCTCACCAACTGCGTCGTTGATTCCCCTCGTCTCCAAAATGTCCGTACGCACGGTTCAGAGTTGGCGTACAGGTGCGCACGTTTTCAAGTCAAGTTTATTTTTTATAAATCACAACTTTTGCTTTGAAAGTGGTGTACGCTACTTTCAGGCCCCATTTTTTTGCGTACGCAATGTTTATAAATGAGACCCCTGTTCTTTAACACGTCCTCTCTTGCTCCTGATGATCTCAAGCAGTTTGGTGGAGTGTTTGTCCAGCTGTCCCAAAAATTTTGCCTCCAAAGGAAGTGTTGTAACTCGCAAGAACTCGGCATTTACCTGAAAAATGAGAACAGTACATGGAATGAACTGGTTTTGTTTATTAAAAAAACTTTTACCGGTTTGTTCAAACTACCTCTGCATCAGCTTATGTGAATGTGTAATTAATCTAATATCAATATTCATTCTTACAATAGAACAGTCTGAATGAGTGAGTGTCTAGCATGTCTGATGTGCATTGCAACTAAACACATACCTCTTCCATCTGGAAAAGTGCTGGCCATCTTGCTAAGAGATCTTCAGTGGTTGGCTGCTGTCGGACAATTTCTTGCTTACGTTATCCAAATGTCTTTGCCATCTTTTCTTTTATTATTTGTCGGTTGTTTCTTTTCTGCATTTTAGACAAAAGGGAAATCTTCTCTTGTTCCAGGCTTTATGCAGTCTCACCACTGGGCAAAGATGGAAAATGGTTGACCTCGGCTCGTCTCGGTCTTTTCACATTCTTTGCTGGGTAGGCATCTTCTGGAGTCTTGAATTTCAAAGAATTCACTCTGAGCTCAGCAGATACACCATGGGCCTTAAGTTGGGTCTGATAGTTTGCCATTTTTATCTTGAGTCTGTGTTTCCACCCACAGCTCTGACTGAAAGATCCTGGTTCTCTCAGGCAGGGGTACTTCCTTGTAAGTGCCTCAGCAACATTGTGGTAGTGACAGTCTTCAGGGTATGGTGTGTAAGCATACATACAGTACTTTCAGCTAATTTCTCTAATATGTCGGGGAGCAGTTTTGAGCTAGGTGTCAGTTTAGTTTGGTTTTCCCTGTATTCTGCATTTGCCCTCTGCAGTTGGCATTCCGTGTCATAAGAAAAATGTGGAATCTGGAACACTTGTGGCCACTGTTGTGTTCTTAGTGAATCTGACGAAGGGCTGCTGAGCAGTAATGTCTCATTGATATGTGCAGAGACTGAGGAGTCATCTCTGTCCAGATCGTAGGAAGCGTTGCTACTCACAGGGGGATCGACAGGGTACAAGATGATAGTTGTGGTATCAGGGTCTAACTGCATTACTTTAAGAATTGTAAGATCCTTAATCACAGTTGTTGAGGTCATATTCACAAATGTGTTCGCAAAATCGGTGTCCTTATACTGCAGTCTTATGTGTCCTTACAGTCCACATGCCTTCTTGACCTCATCGATTAGCTCTTCAAGCAAGTTTGGAATCCCTTCGCATAGCTCCATTCTTACACTGTTCTCTTCATTTAAAATGACCCGCAATCGAACAGGTGACATGGCTGCCATGGTGCTCTGAGAGAGAGAGACTGAGAGAGGGAGAAAGAAAGGGAGTTAATTTTAAATCATACTGTTGTCATCTTAGAGAACCAACACAATTTTATGTCCTCCATCTTCTGAGGGGAAACACAGCAATCAACTGATGCTCTAGTTGAACCAGAGGATAAAACAGACATTAAATAAAATGAGACTTTTCTATATTTATTTTAATTTAATCTCATACTGTATTCCATTGAAAAACTGACCTTATACATGTATGAATCTTTTCAGAGTAATCAGACGCTTTCTTCCAACTGTGTTGTCAGCCAGTGGGTAAGGGTCCAGTAGGTCATCCGATTCCACCAGTTCCAGCTCTTTTGTAGAACACGTTTTAAATTCATAGGCCCTGTAATGTTCCCAGTACTATGCACTTAGCTCTCTGACAATGAAAAGCAGTTTATCCCTGACAACAGTCATCCGGTTTATTTCCACAAAACCAGGTAGCCCTGCCAAAGAGCCGTGTGCAAGGATCCTTCCATTTCTGTAGTCCAGGCCCCTGTAAGTGAGATTTTTCGTCAAACCTCATCCAAGTTTGGGTGCCTCTGTTTAAGAACAAATGCAATATCCTCTTCTAATACATTAATAGGAAGGGATGAAACTTTTGATACTTCCAGCGATGATCTAAGAAGGCTCCAAATGTGAAGGTGATGTGCCATCCAAAACTGGTGTCTTTGTGCTAAGGACAAAAGCACATTTTTAAAGCATGTTGTGTGCCTCACAACTCTTTAGAAGAAGCTGTGCTTCGCTTCGAAGTGCATGGTCCATAATGCAACAAATGGCCCAAACTCAAGAATTAACTGAGGACAATGTTCTAAGAAATTATGTTTAGGAAGAAACTTTGTCATTTGGAAAACCTCTTTAAATCAAACTCTGTGCTCAGAAATCTTAAAGTTCAAATATGCAATTGATTCCAGAGTCTGCACGGGAGAAGCCACAACTTCCACAATGTCCTTTACATCAGCAAGAAGTTTCCAGGCTGGCTCATCAGTGGGAACTTTCTGTCCAATTAGCAGTGGAAAAAAATCCTAAATTCCAGTTCTCATGTGCGTTCCCACCAATTGTTTTCCTGGATGCAAAGGTCAGTGGAACAGAGTGGGGTCAGTTTGTCTTATCAGTCCATTTATATGGAAAATCTTCAATTGCCTTGTTCAAAGTGTCCAAAGTCAAATACCTTTTACTGATGAATACAGTCAGAGAGATATTTTGACAGGAACTATTCCCTCAAATAAATCACGGACAATGTCTGGTGGGAAACTAGTAGTCACATTGAAATTGATTAGTTCTTCTGACAGAACAATATACTCTTAACACCAAAGCAGTTACTCAAAGAATGTTGTTCTAGGGTTTTCAGAATATTTGAATGAATCTCCTCAGTTCTCGAGAACTTTCCAGTTCCAATTTGCTTGTCTTGAATTTCGGACCTATCTGCCAGACAAAACCTGCAGAAATATCTGCCAGAAAAACTCTCCACAAAACCGGCAATACTGTGGGCACCAAGGTTATCTGCAACAACACACTGTAATGTCCCCTTCAATGTTTAACCCAACTTATTCACAAAAGTGCCATGTTGTTCCAATGTTATAAGATCAGTAATCAAAGGCTCTAACACTTTTTCAAAGCCATATACCTTGACATCATTGCTATTGATCAATGCAGCCAAATGAATTAAGGAAAGTGAAGAGTGACAACCAGGTGGCAGATTGCCTAAAATCCAATACACAGCACAGAGTTTGGTTTTTTTTACAGGACGTACCAAGAGGATTACAAATTGCATAGTCGTCAACATACAAAATCAATGAAATTGCACATTTGCACACACTTTTGAGACAATGGGATTTCTTTTAAAGAAAAGTCCATCCCAAAATGATCTGTAAATCTATTTATCACTCTCCACTGGATGATATTTCTCTTTTAAAATGTACAGACTCTTGTATTAAAGTTTCACAATTCAAAAGTTGTTGCAACGATTTTAGTATCGGTACATACTGAAAAGATTTTCTTTTTGTTTTGTCTAACACATACTTAACAAGTTCCACAACCTTGACGTTTTGTCTGTAGTAAGTCTTCCGTTTCCAAGCAGTTGACAGTGGGCCTTTGTTTCCTATTGCAGTTTGAACAAGATTTGAAGAGGAAAGAACTGTGGCTAATTCTTTTACAACAGATTTGTCAACTCCACAACTATTATCTTGTAAGAAGTCCAATATAGTCTTTTGGGCAACTGGCAGGGATGCAGTTCCAATTAAATAATGCAACCCTTCGAGTAGCTCATTCAAAGCTGCACTTGGCACCAAAAAATAGTGCTCCAACTTTAGTAACAGTGAAGCTAATTTAAGTTCAACAACCTTTGTTGAGTCTTCATTTGAAGGTGAGGTTTTCTACAGGTGCACAAACAATTCTAGACTTAAAATCACAAACTGCATGGGGGGTATGTCTTCTCCATTTGTGAGTTTTGAAAACACAATAAAGATTTGTTTTATATGAGCAATCAAGAAATAAACAATTGATAGTTTCGTGATTCTTCAGACGTGTTCCAATGTGTTGAAAATACTCTGTCTCAGTGGACAGTTGATTCTCACAGACGTGGCACTTGAAGGATGAAATGCTATCATGTGGTGATTTTTGAGCAGGATGAAATTTGCTTAGATGGGTCAGCAAGCCCCTCCATGTCATGCTTGAGCATGGGCAAGTCTCATATATACAGGAATAAGTATGGGCCCGTCCGTAATGTTAATGATCAAGTTTGTAATGTTTTAAGAGTTCAGATCTTCTTGAAAAAGATTGCTCACAATACTTACATTTCCACATAAATGGATAGCTGAGAAAAATCAACAAGTGGGGAGATGTTTGGAGAGCAATGTTATCAGGGCTCTTCAATCACAACTGACCTAGTTGTACAAAAAAAAGGAAACTTACCACAATTTGACTTAGATCGTATAGACAGGTTTCACAGCAGAAATAGATTAGATGAAGCTTTTCTGGAACAAAAGAACAATTATTGATATCGAGGTGTACGTACACACACACACACACACACACATACATAATATTTTTTAATATGTATTATATAATTAAATCCAACCTGCTATACATTGCAGTACTGTTTTCATCCTTATCCTTCATCCTTTATCCTTATCAAGAACACACTTAGCCATTTTTTCTTACTTTTCCTTACTTTCAGTAAAGTTATCCTCAGCAGACAGAAATGCTTTAAAGAAGCCATTTCATACACATTTCAGGACTTTGTGGTTATTTCTTAAGTATTAACCAGTAATATGAAACATTTTATATCTAAAAAACGTCAGGAAACACTTATTAATAGATCTTTCAATCTGTCTGCATTAAAATTCGGGTGGTTCCGGCTCCTTCTGCTCGTTTATATTCATTGTTTGAATTTGCTGGACTCTGCTCTCATAGGCTAGTTTGTTAGCCAATCACAGAATACTTTGGTATAATACCTTGGTATTATATCAGGTCTTCTTGTACAAAAAGTGTCCTCCCGACCGTCGGCTGGCTAGTCGGATTTTATGAGTGCAACAGCAACATAATGCAACAATTTAGCGTTTGGATTGTGTGTATATTTATTGATCAGCTCATAGTTTTTTTGGCAGTACTCTTAATGCTCCTCAATAGGGATCCAATCTCAAAATAAAACACAAATGCAAATATATGCTACGGCTACATTTGCTAGCTGTTTGATGCAGCTAAAAGCTAATTTCATACCAAATATAAAATCGCTCGATATTTTTGGTGAAAACAAATTCATTACCTCATGTATAAGCTTCAGAAAAGGTACATGACATCCATGTCCTATAGTAACATTTTATTTAGTGCTTCTGTCTTGACTGTATCAAAGAACGTACCTTTTGGCTGCTCCTTTTCGGTAGCCGTTCCTTGCTTCGAGTAGAAGGGGATGTGGAGAGGGGGTGGCCCTTTTCACAATTCACCTCTGATCAGGATGGATTAAATCTATTTCTTCTCCTCCAACCACATTTCAATAACTAATTGGATTACTTTGTGCCTCAGAATTCTATCAGCTCAGAATTAGGAAAAGAAAGAGTAAGTCCATTTTGATCATTTAAAGAGGCCATTTCATACAAATTTCAGGAGTTTGTAGTTATTTCCTATAAGTATTAAGCTGTAATATGAAACATTTCTATCTAAAAAACGTTAGGAAACACTGATCAACAGGCCTTTCAATCTGTCTGCATCAAAATTTGTCTGGTTTCGTCAGGCTTCATCAGCAGCTTGGTTCATATTCATTATTCGGATTCGCTGGACTCAGATTGGCTAACAAGCTAGCCTATGAGAGCAAGGTATACTGTTTCCTGCCGTGCTGCGCATGGCAACAGTAAATGTCCTCTCTTCCTGTTTGCTACATCTTATGCTTCAGCTTTTAGCCAGCAGCATGCTATCCGTGGTTTCAACTGCGGTAGCTGCCGAATACTAACAAACAAAGGAGTTGTGACAAGATACAGGCCGTTCGAGCTCGGGAGAACTCGAGTGTTATCGCCACCTGCATAGTTTGAGAGATTAAAACTGAAAGAAGTTATTGACCTGTTTTCACACCCACTATGAAGGTAAGAACACCTGTGGAACTAAAATATTCAACAGAAACCTGCGAAAAAACGTTTTTAATGGAAGGGCCTTTTTAACATAAATTTTAAAGTGATTTTTGATTGTGTGGATTACTTTTCAATCTGCTGTTTCATGTTTACCTGCCAACAACTTTTTCTTAAAGTTTTGATAAAGTGCGTGTGTGTGTGTATGTGTATATGAATATTTTTGTTTTTTGAGGAGGTAGGGTGGGGCGTTGCTGATCAGTAAAACCAGTGGGACTCTGCATTGAATAGTTTATTAGGAGTTTGTAATCAGTTTAAATAAATCAACCTCATGGCTATTCATGTCTGAACCATTAAATTATTCTAATGGTGCATTCACACCAGCAACTTTGTCAACGTCAAGCAACGCTGATAACGCTCCAAATTTGACGTTTGAAGTTGAAGCTCATAACGCCTGCCAGTCAGAGCGCACAGGCGTTAAAGCTCGTAAAGCCTGACCGAAAAAGAGCACGAAGGCGGGGCTTCCTTTGTTATCGGATGTTCGGAGCTATGGCGGATCATATTGAGACAGTGGCTTGGATTTATTTACTTCATAGATCTAGACAACGTCGACGTCGGGTGCATCAGTGCCATTTGTGGATACACCCCATTCTTCAAATGCGTTCTGAGTTTGGTGAGTTTAACCATTTGCTCCAGGAGCTACGTTTTCCATTTTGGTTGATCCCGCTTCTTCCCGGCTACGTGCTGTGACGTCTTACTTCACTACGATGAGACGCTCTGATTGGTTGACATGCCGCTTCAAGAGCGTTAAGAGCGTCAAAAGTTCAGCTAGCTGAACTTTGACCTTTCCTAGCTTTTCTAGCTTTTCAAGCGTCAACGCCTGAAACGCTAGAAAAGCTTGGAAAGCTGCCGCTCATAATGCTCACAAAGCGACGCAGAGCCGTTGACGTCTGTCTGACGCCCGTCCACCATAGACTTTACATATAAACTTGCCGCTTATGAAGTTGATGGTTGGGCCGGTGTGAACGCACCTTTAGAGTCTGAAGCCAAAGGGATTGTGATGATACAAGTAAAAAAGGCCACTCAAAGTGCATCATAACCAGTCTAAAATCTATGTGTGGATATTGAATTTCCTCTTCCTCTTTCAAATTAGCTGCATACATGTGAAATGTACATGAATTGTCTGTTTTTTGTAATAAAGCAGATGGTATCTTTAAAAAAGACTGATGGGACAGACAATCTGACCAGCACACAGCAGTGAGGAGGTTACAAATAAATATATAAACACTGACATCTTCTGTGACATAAAATAAACTGTTTTTATTCTGACAGAAAATGTTGTACTAGTGAAAGACCAGTGTTTCTCTGTTAGAAACTCATTTTTTTTTATCTTCAAGATGTAAAGAAGATTAATAGCCCATACTCCACACTCATCAGGAATGAGATTCCCTGCTGAGATATTATGCCTGACTAACACAGTTTCATGCAAAGTATTGAAGTTTTACCAAGATACTTTCCAGAAAACATGATTACCACAGTTTTACTTAAAATGAATAAATAATATAACCTCAGTGTGGCATGAACTCATTCCGTCTAAGGTATTATAGATCCATTAGATTAATCAATTTTCTGAAAAACATGTTAATTGAAGTCAAACAACAAAAGTTGTGTAGAAAAGCAATACTTGTTTGAGGTTTTTGAATATTAAACTATATACTTTACAGAACAAATTGCTTTATATAATTTGGGTTCTTTTTTAGACCGTTCTGTATTTGTGAGCATTTACAATGTACAATAACATATGCATTATCAATTTAAAAGTAGGAACAACAAAAGATGTGAATGTTGTTAAAACTTCAAAATTGGACACCATGACTAAAATATACAGTGGCTTGCAAAAGTATTTGGCCCCCTTGAACTTTTCCACATTTTGTCACATTACAGCCACAAACATGAATCAATTTTATTGGAATTCCACGTGAAAGACCAATACAAAGTGGTGTACATGTTAGAAGTGGAACGAAAATCATACATGATTCCAAACATTTTTTACAAATAAATAACGGAAAAGTTGGGTGTGCGTAATTTTAGATAATTTTTGAGTCTTATCTCATGTTGTCCTGATTTTGGATACATTTGATTACTAAATTAATGTCAACTTTGAATTTAAAATACAACATTTAAAATTCCGATTAAACATTCAACACCTTGTTACAGAAGGAACTGTTGGGACCTGACATACAAGCAAAATAATTAATTACACTAAATTATGTTTGGAGAAGTTAGAAAGCCATTAAACCACAAATTGGTGAAAAATCCTTTCTCTGACTGCATTTTAAAGACATTTTAAATGAACTTTTTAGATATCGTAAGTAGAAGCAGGTGTGCATTATTGACTTGTGCTTACTGAAACAGGTTTTTTTTTAAACCCCAGGGTTTTTATTCCTTTTTGATGATAAAAGAAATGTGCAAACATCACACTTTTCCTGGCAAACTGCAGAGATATTGAATTTGTCCCAAATCCTAAGGGCTTTTGACAAAATATTGCAATAATATTTTGATTCCCTACGATGAATGAGCCATGACTTTAATATCAAAGGCCTGGGTTTCATGGAGAGGCTGCCAAATACATATAGCAAAGCAAGCTGTTGTAACCTTGGTCACACCAGCTGATGGTGTCTTTGACCAACAGGGTGTGTGCTTGTGAGCATGTGTGTGTTCTTGTTTGTGCTTCCTTCTAGTCTCTGAATCTGTGACTGTCACTGAAACCTGACCAACCAGAGACGGTCACAGAAAGAGGAGAAGTCCCCCAGGAAGGGCTGTTTATCTCTCCTGTAAGCCCACACAAACAGCCTTTTACTAGCTTCTGTGTTTTTAATGTCCTGATACCCAAAGACTGTGCTCTGGTTTTATGACTTGTCTTTTTCCTGTTTGTCAATGGTTATGTTCTCTTTGTTCAATATTACAGCCTGAGATTTGTATCCCCTCAGCTGTTTTTATTCAACTAAAGAAAAATCACAAAAATGCACAATGCACTGAATGTGCATTCAGATCCATAAGGGTTCATTCAAAATTAATCAAAATAACAGTAAAATGAATCAAAGTGTCAGTCCCACCACTCTCTTGAAAAAGAATTCAGTGAAAAATCAATAGGGGATGCAAACAAAGGCTGTTAGGAAGAAACCTCTAGTGTCATTAATGTATAATGATGGTCTTTCTCAAGAATTTCCAAAGGAGGAGTGAAGAGCTCACACCTCTGATGTGCAAAGTCAGAGGCAGAGATGCATCCCTTTTTTAATTCTCCAATACAGCCAGGGATTACCCAAAGGTGTGGGACATGATTCAGGTTCCTGATACGTCAGATTCTTTGCTGTGCTCTTTGCTGTGCCCTAGCCCTTCTGCAGAAAATCAACCCTGCAGGGGTAAAGCTGTCTCATCAAACACTACACGCACACACACACACATACACACTCATAAGCACACATTTCTAGAGTGCTTAAGGTCCACTGAGTCACTGACTCTGGTTGCAGATTGCAGTGACATTTACTAATGAGGGTAATTAGTCTTAAATCTAGGAACAAAATTACAGAAGTGGCAGTGCTGATGATGATCACAAAAGAGACTGCAATGACTCTGAGCCTGAAAATATGGTCAGAAAACTGCCTCTTTCACTGTCCCTTAATTACTGTATCCAAGTTGTTAAAAATGCACTTTATCTGTGATGTTTTACAGCATTTAGAAGATGCATATCCCTAACTGGTCTCTTATTTTTTCAGGTCTTCTATCCTCTACAGTGTGTTTGCTTCTCTTTTCCTTCAATCCATGTTTCCAGTCGAGTGTTTAATGTTTAGCAAGTCATGTCTCTGTGTTTTGCAGTCTTCGTTTTTTTTGCTCTCTGTTTACCCATTGGCTTACCATCAGAATGTCTCCGAGTGCCGCCAGGCTGTGTTTGTTAAATCGTTTGTAATTATCCTCAGGCCTCCCTTGGGCAAAGCTCCCAGGCACCTCTGCAAGCATGTGCTGCTCCAAGTAACCCTTCTTTTAAGAGTCACCCTGTTTTTGCAGGATGGTTTTTAAACACTCTCAACATAAAAGAAAAAAGTAAGTAGAAGGGGTCTGTGGAAGCATGTAAGTGTTAGGAAAACAAGTTCTTCCTTAATTGAAACTCAACTATTTCTGTCCTGTTTTCTTTGTATCTCAGTTTTTTTTATGATAAATCTGTTTTCTTAAAACTTACAGCTCCAGTATGTTTTTCATCACTTACTCTGGTATATTGATAGGAATAATAATTATTCATGTACTAAACCATGTTTTTGTTATTTAAAAAAAAATAGTTTTAACACTGAAGCAAGTTTAGTTGTCGGTTCTTTTAAATTCAGAAGGCATTATGTTTGAAGAAGTCTGTCAGGTAGTACGTCATCACACCCCACTGAAAATGCATCTAACCTTGTGCCTGCTCAGTTTACTTATCATTTAATTTATTTATAGCTTTGACTTTGATAATTCAAGCTGTTTTTTTAATTTGCAAATGATAAACTTGCTGGTGTTCTTGACAGGAAAACCCTCAGTCTTCACTCACTCCCATTATTTACTGTTATGTAGTCACAGCTTTTACCTTGTCCCATGTTTGCCATTTTTATTAGATCTAATCTTCTAAAATGACACATTCTACACTTTCAATTACCTCTTGAAATAGATTTACACACTCTAAAGGTGGAAGACACCTGAGCTAACACTTCAAGCAAGACACATCGATATCCTTAAGCTGTGTGTAGCTTTTCACAGAAAGAGCATGCCCCTCTAGGTTTTCACACTCGGAGCTCTCTGGAGACTGTAATCTACCCAAAGTGAAAGATGTAGAGCATTGGATTGCATTGTTCTTAATAGTCAATAGAAAAATGTATTCTTTCTAATGTAGACCACCCAATCAATTCTCATGTTACGCCACATTATGGTGAAATATAATAAAGCAATACAATTTGAATGGAAGCTTTTACTGGTGAAGTTTACTCTCATGTTAAACCATGCATACATGTATCACTGTCACCAGACTTGCTTGTGTCTGATTTGGGGGTCGCTGGTTCATGTTCATCTTCGATGATGTGTTTCACTTTCACAGCCGTTGGGACAGATGGTGCTCCTCCCCGGGGGGTTTCTTTCTGCTAAAATGAAGGGTTTTTTTTTTCTGATTTGTTCACTGCAAGAGTAAAACACTGAAAACAAGTAAAATACTGAAAAATACTGGCAGTACTATTGTCAGTATTTTTAATAAAGAAATAATTTTACTTTTTTTTACTGAAGTAAAAGACTTAAGAAGTAAGTAAATTGCTGTACATTTTAAAATGACAGTAAAATACTTACAGCTGGGTTGCTGGTATTTAACTGTTAATTGATGGTGAGAGTCTGTAAACAATTCCACTATGTGTTATTTTGTTGCAGTACAAATAACAGTACATGGTTGAGATTTAATCAATTAACAGTAGAAAACTGACAGCTGGGTTGCCATTTTTCTACAACATTCATACATTATTATTTAGAATATGTTACAGTTACAATACAACAATAAATATTATAGATTAAAATAAATCATTTTATAATAGAACGGACACTATTACAGTTTAATAACAAACCAATACTTTTGTAAAAAAAAAAAAAAAAGAAAAATGAAACCACCATTCCAGATGAAAAGTGGACAAGGACAGCTGGAAACTAAATTATCACAATTTGCAGCCATGTTATAAATGGGAACATTCAACTACAATTATCTGACTAGAGTCTTACCGTATATGGTAACACTTTACAATAAGGTACACAAAAATGTGCTTCGTTACTAGGGAATGACTAGGGAGGTAATGAGGCACGAACAAGAGACTAATAGGTAGTTACCTAGTATCTACTGGTAAAACACCCACCAGTCTTATCCTGGGACTGATAGGTAGTTATCTAAGGAACAGGGGAAGGATGAACTAGGGACTAATGGGTAGTTAAACTCTTCTCCTCTGTTATCCCCCGATGGTGGAATGACCTACCAAACTCGGTCCGATCCTCAGAGTCGGCAGCTACTTTTAAGAGCAGACTTAAGACTCACCTCTTTAAAGAACACTTTCAGTCTTAATGTAGGATTAATTTATGATTTATGATAGCGATTTGAGAATTTATCTCTCACTTAAAAAAAAAAAAAATAAAAAAAATAATAATAATTTTTGATACACTTGATGTATCAGCGTCGGAATTAAACTGGACTCCAAACAGTCCGCCTCCTTATATTGTTTCCTTCTCTTTGATTTCTTGCTTGTATGTTCTCTCAATGTAAGTCGCTTTGGATAAAAGCGTCTGCTAAATGACAGTAGTAGTAGTAGTAGTTAATCAGTACTTACTGGTGACAACACCCACCAGCCTTATTCAGGGACTAATCCCCAAATTCCACTACGTGCGCTCCACTCCGGTTCGCCTCCGCTTGCTTCCAACCTCATATTACACTGCACCCGCTCTACATCGGCTCCGCTCCGGTGGGAAGACCTTAGGTGCACAAATAAGCATGCGCAGGATTTGATTTATTGAAATCCTTGTAAAAAGGATGCGTGGTGTCATAAAGAATCTTGTGCTTTTCCACTTCAAGAATCAGCTGCTCCTCGTTCATCTGCAGCTGTCACTCGCTAGTGTTTATTACACAAAACCCCGTGTAGGGTAGGGATCGATAAAATGGCTTTCAAAATAATATATTTTTGAATTATAAGGTGTTCAATTTATGTGTAAACAAGCACAAATGTTTGGAAACATATATATAATAGTTGTTAGATTAAAATACCTATGTGTATGAAACAAAAAGATATGTTTGTTTATCAATTTATTTTGATAAAACGGAAGTTGTGCTTGTTCCCTATCCTGTTGGGGCGGTGTGATTTCTGTACATTGACTGCAGACTTGCTCCGGCGTCTGGCAAAAATAGAATCGATCCTATTCTCGCCAGATGGCAGAACGGCAGTGCGGCGCACTGCGGAGGCAGTGGAATAGCTCTGATTGACTGCAATGGGACCGTTTTTATCCGGCGTTCGTGCCGGAGCGGAGCGCACGTAGTGGAATTTGGGGGTAATAGGTAGTTATCTAAGGAACAAGAGAAGGATGAACTAGGGACTAATGGGTAGTTAACCAGTACTGACTGGTTACAACACCCACCAGTCTTATTAAGGGGTTCCTAAGGAATGAATCATACTTACTCAGTACCTAACCATGACTTACTACATTTTTTTTAATTATCTGATCTTGACAAAAAACTGATTTTTCTTTTAAATAAAAAATGTAAATCAACCATTTTTGTATTATGAGGTCATGAACATGGCAATCTAAATTCCAAAAACTACTTAAGACATTAGAATTGCAATAGAAGGCAGTTTTTATTGTACCAGCTGTACAGTTTTATTCACACACATGTACACACACACACAAGTTATTATTTCATTTTCATTTGTTTCAAACTGTACTGTTTGTGTTATGTCTTTAAGCACACGTCCTTGTCAGCTTGGTTGATCGGCCATGGGACTGTTAGTCGATGGAAGCACCAAGTCAAGATGACTTTTCAGAGGTTTATTTTTTTTTCACAGTGAGCTGTCATCCACACATAAAAAAACATTCTCTGAGTGCACAATGGGTTTAAATACCTTCACAAAATGTTTAAGTTATTAGATTGAACCATTCCACAGGATTCTTTACAAGATTCACAAAATACAAATAAAATCACATTACACCTCCCAAAATACACAATATTTCCACATTGTTCATAAATCTTTGAACCATTAACATTTCACATGCTAGGTAAAACAATAAACCGTTAGGTTTAAATAAGATCATCCTCCCTCCTCAAATCTTACTTCCCTAACCGGAACTAATAAATTGTGTGCGGGTCCCGGGACACAATTTCCCCACACACAACCTCAGAACAAGGAGAAGCTAAGGTGAGTAACCGCTCCTAACGACTGATCTTCCATGTGATGTTTTCAGTTAACAATCATCTCTCTTACGCTAACACACAGATTATTCAAGAAACAAAGGTATAGTATTCTAACACTGTTCTCTCTGTGCTTGTATACAACAGCTGTCAAAATGTGACTCAAGATGACACCGAATGGGACAACAACTACCGCACACACCCACAGGAACATATTCTTACTCAAAATGCCAGAAAATAAACAGGTTTTAAACAGTACTTTCTTTACTGTTTCTGTATTTTCATACGTTGTAAACTTACACCCTATATCATTCGAGACATGAACCAACACCCATCTGTTAAAATATATATTTAGTGAAGTAATGGCGGCGCGCCGTTACAGTCCAAGAGGACCATTTCTGTGTTTTTTCCTGCCAATGTGTCCATTCTATTGTGGCAAGATGTTTTTTGAGGGTCTTCCCCAATCTATTTCCATGTAGTCTCCCGGCCTGGGATTTGCACATTCAAAGTTCTGAGTATGGGCACCTGTGTCTGCATTTACAAACTACTAGTTGTGATTTACTAAATAGTGAACATATCCACTTTCAGCCAATGCCCTTATAACCTAATGAGAGATTTTTTTTCCACTATTTTCTAGTAGTCTACTAACACCATTGTTCACCTAAACCTGAGACTAATGCTACAATACAGTTATTAAATGATGAAAAAGACCCTAAAATTAAATTCAAGCCAATTTTCCCCAAAAATGAGAGCAGTAAGATCAAGGGAAGATGGTTATGTGTACTGTGTCTTGTGTGGTACTACAACATGCAATGGTATATTTATGACCTGTTTTAATAATAAGTTATTTTTCTAACTTCGCTCGGTGTTTCACTATGGGAATCGCCTCGGCGTGACCTACTACAGAAGCTCCAATGACATCACGTCTGTCCATGACAGACAGGTTGAGCTGTGATTGTGGCTCCACCCACCATCCTGTGTCTAGGCTAACCTACCCCTTCTAACTCATTCTCGCTTTCTTCCCATGAGAAGCTACAAGCTCCCTCAGTGCATCCAGGCTAGCTTGGACATCTGCTTAACAGTTCCCAGACGTCCCGTCAAGGTATACACCGCCGAACGCAGGTATCCGGGCCCAGTTCTGGATCGTACTAAGTTAGCACTTACACAAGTGTTATTCCAACTCAAACAGCGTCCGCGTAAAGGCGAGCTGTGGTTAGCTCTTACGAGTTGTGAAGCAAGCTAACATGTCAAGGTGAGCGAAAATTCTTCATAGGCATTAACTTGCTAGCGTAGTCATTTGAGCTCAGCTAATGTGTTGTGACGAGATGACCTTCACAGACAATGATATCCGGCCTCAACCCCATTGTCAGCTCCAACATGTCGACTACCTGTACCCCCGCAAGTGGATCGAAATCTTTGGCATTCGGTGGCATTAAACACGCCCAGGCATCGCTGGCTAACCCGCAAGGCTGCCAGCACTGCGCATCCATGCCCAAGAAAATATTAGAGAGATGACTCCGGGTAGCCGTGGCTAACAACTAGGACCCTGAGCCTCTTGGCTGGTGCAGCTGCTGCTGCAGAAATTACCCATCTGCCGTGAGCTACCACAAGCTGGGCGGACATGATGGAGGAGGAGTCCCCGTCCATGCCACCGCTGTTTGAAGAGCTTACGGGCAGCGGGGAGCTCACGGCATCGATGTGGCGAAGGACGACGCCAACTCTGACCTCCTCAACATGGAAATCTTGGAGGAAGATGACGACGACTCTGCTTTTCCAGCGCCGGTCTCCAGGCCTCCTGGCGGTGCTGGAGTGACCTCCCTGGTAGATAGTGACCTGTATGAGGTCTGCAGGTGTGCTGCTACGAGGCTGGGAATACCTCCCCTCCCACCCCGGTGAGCAGAAAAATAAGCGGGCAACCTAAACCCCCCTTTTCTGCCAATCCGCCCCTGGCTGACACCCATTGAAACAACCCTCTGTATAGACCCACCTCTCAATAGCAATACAGGGTAAGCATTGATACAACTAAATTGTGTTATACAACCCCCTCAGAGTGTCCAACAAAAGCTGACATACAAATCAAAGCAATGCAGTCCTTAAGAACAATCCCTTTTTGAGGTGATAATTTTCAGGTTTTGGTCAAACTGTTTGATTAAATGTTATGGTCAGTTTGTGGTGACACACTGTTATACAAATAAGTAGTTTAAACATTTGGCCCAGCCGATTTTTAACATTTGAGGCAAATCTAAAAATGAGTAAAACAGCAAAGAGTAGCTCAAACTACAGCAACCAAAAGGACCCTTAACAGGAATTAACAGGTCTCTAAAAAAGTATAAAACTCAAAAAAGAAGGTTATCCTACCTTACTGCATAATTTAACCTTTAGTAAAATAAGGTTATTTAATTAAAATAAATAGACTACTTATATATAATTTCCTAGATAGGGAGTCTTTCAATGAGGGAACAATGTGACAATTCTTAGCACAATTTGCTCTTTTGTTGCAAGCTGAGGGATTCAGCTACAAAGATAAAAATAATGGTTAGTGCACATATGCAAGTACTTGTGCTTTATGAGGACAGAATGGATACCACATTGTTACTATAATGTCAATTTAATATGAGCTTAATATTGTCTTCCATGCTTTTCCTTTGGCATCAGTCAAGCCACCACTACTGTGCTTTGACAATTCAACTAATTTACTAGGAACAAATTAGTAATTCAACCCCATACCAAACACACTTTTATGTAAATCTAAGTATTCAATGTACCCCTCAGTATTAACCATATGTGCCACAAGAATGTTAACCATCTGCCTTCTTCTACTGTCAGAGAGCGTCCCACTTTCATCATACTCTTGAAGCACAAATGTCCCTCCTGGCATTTGTCTGCAGAATGTATATTATCAACTAAAAGTATAAAGACAACAATCATTTTTATAGTTAACAGTCTGGCCTGGATTTGGTTTTGAGTCGATCAGTCCTCCTTTTTCCAGATTAGATTATAGACCTACAGCAAAGTTGATTCAGTCATGAGCATGATGACTGATTTTTTTCCAAAATTTGAAATAAAAATGATTGCCTTGGTTTTGTTTTCATTTACCATAAAATGGTAATATAATATTAAAGTCCATCAAAATACATCTGAATAGTGATAAAGGTAATGTCAAATTAAATTATTTATATAATCTCTATATTGGCATCTTGTTATAAACGCACATCTCTGGCTGAAGAACTCTGCAGCAATAGCTTTTTTCACTTTTAAATCACTTGGATTGTGTTAATGGTTTGCTGTCACTGCTACTCATGGAAACAGAGATTAAACTGTCACTGCATGAGGACAGTGGTGTGGATGGAGGTGATGACCAAGATGTATTGCAATCTAAAAACAAAATATATAACAAACAATGTACTTATTGGCAGCATAGCTGTAGATTGCTTAAAAAAAAAATACGATGATGATACGTATGAAACACAGACATTGTTACATTTTGGGGTTGTAGTAGAGGACCCAGGTGCAGAGGAGAGCGACTCAACAAAGGATGAAGTTTAGGGAATAAATGTTTAATAAGTGAATCAAAACGGCGGGCGAGGCAGCAAAACAAAAACACTCACAGGGAGATGAGGGTGAGGGACAGAACCAGATGACCGAGAGATGGACTAACAAACACACGAGACTTAAATACAAAACTGAACTGATGAACAAACTCAAAACACCTGGACACGAAACAGAAACTGAACACTTAACTAAACAAGAAACACCTGGATGGAAAAACACTGAGGGCTGATGAACAAGGAAGTAAACATGGCGGGTGAATGAAGAGCCCTAAAATACAGCGGGAACACAGGAAGTAGAAACAATACCAAAGTAAATGCGAATTAGGAAACAAGTACGAGGACGAAAATAAAAGCTGAACCTAAATGACAGGGAATCACAAAACACCAGACTGAACATGGGGACACGAGGATCTAAGAAACAAACACAAAATCACAAATAAATCTGGAGAAAAACTACAACAAGAAATAATAAAGAAACAAACAAAACCCAAGACCTGACAGACATTGGTAGTTATCTGATAAAAACCTGTTTCTATCAGATTTTATTAATATTTTATATGCTAATTTTTAAACTGTCTTTCAGCTAAGGAAATCAGCGAAATTGATAAATCTGAAATTTAGGCAGCAGTTTATCATGTGTAAAGAAAGTTTTTTTTTTACTTTTGTCTTCACAACGCTCCTTGATCACAAACCAAATGCCTTCTAAGGCTGCTAGTTCTGCAAATACGTCTTCATCCACCTCTCTGCCAGAATCCTCTTACACGGTAATCTTGTTCACAGGGAGGAAAAAATTTTCGCCCACTTCTTGAAAAGTAAAAGCTACAATATAATATTTAATATAAAACTCAATATTTTCACTCAAGTCTCACAGTTCCTCCACGACAACGACCTACTTGATCCTTATCAATCAGGCTTTAAGCGAGGCCATTCCACTGAAACCGCTCTTCTCTCAGTTGCAGAGTCACTACGGGTTGCCAGATCGGCTGGTCTCTCCTCAGTACTCGTACTCCTTGACCTGTCTGCTGCTTTTGACACCGTCAACCACCTCATTCTCCTCTCGACGCTATCTAAGCTTGGCATCTCGGGACCGGTCCTCTCGTGGTTCACCTCGTACCTTGCGGAAAGATCTTTCAGAGTCTCGTGGCATGGACAGATGTCCAGTCTGCATGAGCTGGCGACGGGTGTCCCGCAGGGCTCGGTCCTTGGTCCTCTCCTCTTCTCTTTATACACCACCTCATTAGGCGAGATCATTCGCTCCCATGGCTTCTCATACCATTGCTACGCTGACGACACTCAGCTCCTCCTCTCGTTCCCTCCAGACGATACATCCGTCTCAGTGCGGATATCTGCTTGCCTCTCAGATATCTCGGCGTGGATGAGGGATCGCCACCTTCAGCTTAATCTGTCCAAAACTGACCTCATTGTCTGTCCTGCCAGTAACTCCTTACCTCCTCAGATAAGCGTGCAGCTTGACTCCATCACGCTGTTCCCCCAAACCTCCGCCAGAAACCTTGGTGTCATACTGGACAACCAGCTGTCCTTCAAAGAGCAGGTTAACTCCGTAGCTCACTCATGTCGATTCGCGCTTTACAACATCAGGAAAATCAGAGCCTTCCTCACAGACCACACCACACAGCTTCTGGTCCAGGCCCTGGTCTTGTCCCGGATCGACTACTGCAACTCTTTGCTGGCCGGTCTTCCGGCGTCCTCGGTTAAACCTCTGCAGATGATTCAGAACGCAGCAGCACGTCTGGTCTTCAACCAGCCCAAGAGGGCTCATGTCACTCCGCTGCTCATTTCCCTGCACTGGCTTCCAGTTGCAGCACGCATCAAATACAAAGCTCTGCTTCTGGCTTACCAGACTCTAACACACACAGCTCCTACTTACCTTCACTCCTTCATCCAAACCTACATTCCCACGCGTCAGCTACGCTCAGCCGCTGAAAGACGCCTAGCGCTTCCACCACAACGTGGCATGAGATCATGTTCCAAACTCTTCTCCTCTGTTGTCCCCCGATGGTGGAATGACCTACCAAACTCGGTCCGATCCTCAGAGTCTGCAGCTACCCTTAAGAGCAGACTTAAGACTCACCTCTTTAAAGAACACTTTCAGTCTTAATGTAGGATTAATTTATGATTTATGATAGCGATTTCAGAATTTATCTCTCACTATAAAAAAAAATAAATAAATTTTGATACACTTGATGTATCAGCGTCGGAATTAAACTGGACTCCAAACAGTCCGCCTCCTTATATTTTTTTTTCCTTCTCTTTGAATTCTTGCTTGTATGTTCTCTCAATGTAAGTCGCTTTGGATAAAAGCGTCTGCTAAATGACAGTAGTAGTAAAACTGTGAGAACCTGCTGTGCCACACATTCCCTTTGGATATTCATAACAATTGAGAATTTACCTTCAAAAACAAACTCCTAAAATTCAGAATGGTTTAATTTGATGGATTTTTTGTGGTTTTGATGTTGTACCTTAATTATAATGTTTCCATCTGCAAAATACGTCTATAAAATATAAAAGGACATTTATTACACAGATTTTCGGTGTTACTTTTAATAAATTTTAATACTTTTTAATAAAAAACATTTCCGAAATAACAATAAAAAAACTTTCAGTGCTCAGAAATGTTCTGATTATATGGGGTGCTGTTTGTAAAGTTAAACAGTCAAATATCAACAGCAATATTTTTGGTTAGTTAAGCTTTCATAGGAAAACAAAAATGGGGTTCATTCTTTAAATGCATATTTTCACCTTGTTATGCATTAATTTATAAATGTTACATTTAATAACTGAATATTTAGTTAGCAAGCTAAATATTTAATTTGAAGTTAAATGTTTATTTTACAAAATAAATATTTAGATTGCAAATTAAATACTTAGGTCTGACCTAAATATTTATTTTCAATCTAAATATATTGTTTTTTAAATTAAATATTTAGATTGACAACTAAATATTTAGCTACAACTTAAATATTTAACTAATATGCAAATTCACTTGCCGAAAAGCAAAAGTGGACTACCAGAATAAAAGCTGGACCTTATGAACTTCTACACTGCGTCTTTAGCACCAGCATCTGAACATCTGTGATGTCAGAACATGGTGAGATATGATTCATGTTAAGAGCTTTAAGTACATTGATGCAGCTCATGAAAGACTCCTGTAGTGAGCTCACTTGAGTGTGTGTTGTTTATTGTGCAGATACATTAGCTCTGTTGGCTAAGTTTTTTTTGTTGTTCAAGAGAGTGTTGCACTGACAACGCCATTTGCAGATGTTGGAGATGATGAATGACTTAATTTTTTTTTGTCCAACTGAAAACTGAACACCGCAGACTTGGGGATGGTGTTAGAACATATGCGGGAGGTGGACGAATGCTGTGCATCAGATGCCAACATGGGTCATTTAATGAAGAAGATGTGTCTTGCCAGGGAAACAGACACCGAACTCAGACAACAAGAGCTGGTGCAAGAACAAGAGTTCAACCAGTCTTTTCTTGGGGTGTTTCATGACCTAGTACAGGTGGTGGCAAACTGGAACAAATAAAGTTGTGAATATGTATATTTGTAAATGTTTCCTTTTTCAATAAGTTTGCAGAGCTACAAAAATGTGTGATGAATCCTCTCATGGGTGTTATACTTGGGTGAAAAACAAAACTGAGGTAGTTGCATGCATGTTCACTATAGAACTTTGCGAGGTCCAGGTTTTATTGTGGTAATCCACTTCAACTTATCGGCAAGTAAATTTGCGCATTAGTTAAATATTTAGGTTATAGCTTAATATTTAGCTTTCAAGTTAAATATTTCATTTAGAAACTAAATATTTAGGTTGGAAAATAAATATTTAGGTTGGAAAATAAATATTTAGGTCAGACCTAAATGTTTGACGGATGAAGAGGAATTGTATGGTTTTGGTCCTGTCCTGGGGTCAAAGTTCAGCCTATTTCGATCCTGTCTCCATCTTAGATTACAGCACCTGCATTAGAAAAGAAGGTGATTAATTTATTCATAACTTCCTTTATTCATTTCCTTAGTCACTATTGAGCCTGGCTGTGTTCTTCTGTTTTTCACAGACGAACCGAGATGACTGGAGTGTCGCCACCCTGACCATTATTTTCTTTTGGTTTGCTGTAAAATAAAGATCATTTTATTTACCAGTCCTGTTATACTTCAGTGTATCTGAGTTTGGTCCTATAGATCTTTTACAGAGAATATCAGTTTAATGACATTTATCTGAAAATTGCAACATTTCACTTTATGATGTGAAAGAAAAAAAAAAAACACAGAGAGTGCCACCTCAGTATCCTCACCTTGATTTAAGCAGCATGGATATCTTTCTTGGTTGATTTTTTCCTAAAGTCTTATATTTTCACTGTCACACAATCTAACTGTAGCCTTTGGACACAAATGTTGGAATCCATTAAATGCTGCATGTTAACTGTTGAACAGCTCCATTTTGTTCATTACATATTTTGTGATGAGAGCATGAGAAGTCAGCGTTTTGAAATTAAAACTAACGCCATTGCCTAAATGCAATGCATTTCACAGCGCATTAGTTTTTTTAAAGAGAAAAAAAGTTACATAGAACAAGTTGTTGTTAATAGAAAAACTGTAGCTGTTTTGTTGTTGTTGTCTTGTACAACAATCTGTTGCAGTGGGTTTTTTTCTTTCTCTCACTCCTAAACTGTTTCAAGTGCTTCCCTATATTAAACTGATACAAAGTTCCTTCTAACGGTTATGTTGTGTCCTGGCAGAAGACAAATGCAAATTTTTGAAAAGTCTTGTACACAAACAGAAAGGCTGGATCAGTTATGGATCAGTTTGTTTCTTCAGCTGGCAATAAACCTCACTAAAACATATAGACCAGAGAAACAGACATTTGTTGTCAGCTTCAATTTTTGTTTTTAGTTTCAACTAATGGATTTCATGCAAAGAGGCTGGATTAATTTAGAAGTGGGAGGTTAAATTAATTAGATGACACTCCACATGAATATCAATTTATCTAACAGAGGGGCCTTCATGGGAGATAAGATCATTAATCTGAAAGTTGAGAGGCAATACTGTTCCAACCAGAGACAAGATGACAGAACGGAGGACTGAGATGCAGGAAACAGTCAACTAAAGTTAAAAGGCCAGGTAATATTATGTTCATCAAAATTAGGTTTATTTGGACAAGTATGTTACACACTTTGATTCCGGTTTATTTTTCATCAGATATATGAAAAGGTAAATAGATAAGTAATAAATGTATGCATTCTCTTTGATTTGTCTAAGGCCCCCTTAGTTTGGTGATAAACCAGGATTTATTGTTTTTGTATGTAGAAAGTTTTTGTTAGCACACACAAGTTCTCACAAACGTTTGCGTAGCAGGTCACAGTCCAATTAGCGTTATCGAAGCAGGCCTGGAGTTTCTCCTTTGCCCCAGTGGTCCATCACATAATTTTGACAATAACAGTCTTCACACATGTAAGCTTCTCGCTGTACAGTAGGTAGGGAGGTACTCATCCATGAATAATCAACTCGCAAGTCAAAATTACTGCCAGAAAATAGAAATATGTGGTTCTTAATGCAAATGTCCAGGTATAATTGTCAGAGATGAGATGAAGATTCAAGAACAAGTAGAGATTATAAACAAGAAGGGTAAACACAAGGCCTTTAAGCTTGGCACACTGTTGCAATAACTAAAAAGTAAAAAAGGAGTACAAATACTGATGTTAGTAATAAGTAACAGGAGTGAGGTAATCAAGCAAACATAAACAGGTGGAAAACAATTTACCCTTTGCTCCCTTTTTCATTTCCTCCTCATAGAACAAATCTTTGGGACATAATGCAGCTGACAACAAGGGTCCCTGGAGCTCTTCTGCAAGCCTTTCTAATACAACATTCTGTGTAGCAGATTTGGTTCCCTTTAGATCACAGAGAGCACATAATTTGCATCTTACAGCATGTCATCAGGATGTAAAAGTTTGAGATCATTTATGAAAATTAGAGGAGACTGTGATGTGTGACCCCCTGGCTTTTTTAAATGGATCAGTTGGAGTGCGTGACAGAGTCTCTCCTGTGGCAATATCTAGTAATGTGTGTGAAAATGCCAAAGAAAGGTGATGAAATTCTGCGGCTTTGCTCAACCGATATTGGTACACTTTCAAGTGAAACCAAAGAGCCAAAGTGGAGAATGAAAATGATATATAATAATCATAATATCTCTGACTTACAGCTGGAAAGTAATGCAGCTATTGGAGAAGATAAGAGATAGGCCAGGAGAGAACCCACTGAAGCCAATCCTACCTCAAAAAGGAAGGTAAAACAGTGGCTTGATGGAAAAGGGTTGTGCAGGTTGAGTGGCCTTGAATAAAAGAAACTCCAACACTTTCATTTTTTGGCTTGTGAAAAGAAAAAAAAATCAATCCCTGCACAAATTCTGAAAATTACTCAGTTGAGGAGAAGGCACGAGGTGAAGGGATCTACACTCCAAAAAGCTTTGTCTCTCTTTAATGTCAGGGCTCGCATTTGCCTGTCTTCTCCACTGCACATTATAACATGCCAACCAAGAAAATTTTTTGAATAATTTATTGGCAAAGTTTTACAAAAATTTGCTTTATATCGAACCCAGTCATCAGTCAGTGGTAATTTGCTAAATTTTGAGATAAAAAAAAAACAGCAGGCAAGAGGCAGGATATGGCCTGGACGGTGGGTGAAAAGGAAAAAGGAAATAATCATGTACAATCACTCAAATGGTCGTCTTATAATCATCTAATAACTCTAACCTTTGTGAATAAGAACTTGTTCAAATTAAAATGATGTGGTGCAGCTGTTCCAACAGCACATATTCAACCCCATTCTCACTATATTGGATATTATAAAATGCACCTCCCTTTCACCATCAGAATTTTAGATGACATGTACATATTTTTGGCTTCCAAAGTAAAATTTATTTTAAATTAGTTTTAGATTTCTCTAAAAACATGGAGCTTTTCAGGAAAAGTTGATACATCTATTTTTACAGGTTCCTTTTCTCCAAATTTCTGTTTTTATTCTAGTACTGTTAAAATGTCTTTGTGTACTGAAATGAGAAATAACAGAGGAGATGAAAACAGCATATCAAAAAATGTTTTGTGAAAAGTAAAGATTGTTTTTTTTTTGTGTGTGTTTTTATGTCTTAAATGCTAAAGTTAATGAGTGTGGTTTATTCCAAATTTTTGGTTAATATAAAGTTACATTTTTTATGAATGGACAAAAGAAATACATGTCTAAATCAATCATCAAGAGTGGTGTCTGAGGAATAAAAGAAAAAAAAGTGCAAAGAAGAGTTGAACAATGATACTTGTCAAAGTCTATTAAAGAGGCCATGTCACACAAATTTCATGACTTTGTGGTTATTTTTGAATTATTAACCTGCAATATGAAACATTTTATATCTAAAAAAAATAGGAAACACTAGTTAACAGACATTTCAATCTGTCTGCTTGAAGTTTTATCCGGCTTCAGGCAGCAACTCATTAATAGTCATTATGAAAATTTGCTGGACTCAGATTGGCCAACAAACTAGCCTATGAGAGCAAGGCTTCCTGTTTCCTTCCCTGCTTCGCATGGCAACCGCGCACCGTGTATCTAACTGTTTGATACGTGTTTATGCTAAAAGCTTTTAGCCAGCAGCCTGCTAGGCGTGGTTTCAACTGCGGGAGCTCGGGAAAACTCTGGTGTTATTACCACCTGCGTAGAGATAAAAACTGAAAGAGAAGTTGTTGACCTGTTTTCACACCCACTTTGAAGGTAAAACCGTTTTTAATGGAAGGGCCTCTTAAAGAACTCTGTAAATACTGTCTGTGTCAAAAGGCAGCATCAAGAGGAAATAAGAAAATAGATACAAATAACTGAAAATGCACTAAGGTTGAAAATATTCAGTACTAGAATCAATATATGTGCAGTTTGTCACGTTAACTCTATTCACAAATCCAAATGTGTCCAGCAGGATTAATTACTTTGTTTTTTTTTCATAGCAATAACACCTGATCCGATTTTGATCAGATTTTAAATGGACATCAAAATCCTATTTGATGGGTTTGACATTGAAATAAATCCCTGGAACTGAAAATACTGACATAATGAAATATCTAATTTATAAAAAGAGTGACTATTTAAATAGAAAATGTATTGCTTCCTGAGTCTAATGAATCTATTTGTCTCATATTTTAAAATACATTGTTTTCGTCATGCATCAGTTTGTCTGGTGGTTTTAATCCCAAATAATTATTTAGGTTTTTATGTTACAGAGATGAAAAAGTAAGGAATCTGAATCAAAGTAATTGTGTGAGCTCTGTTCCATCTCTCTTCCCCACAATGAGCTCCATATGGCCTCGTTCACAAATTCAAATTCCTACTCAGCACAGGTATGACTGCAGAGTCATCAGAGGCTTTTCGTCGGACATGATGTCTTTTGGTTACTTTTCGTGTCTGTAGTGTAAAGTATGAACACAAAGAGAGACAGAAATGATCCTGGTGGAGCTGCAGAGCTACTGATCAGCTTTTTATACAAAAAAAGGACACGGTTTTTACACACCATGTGTCAGGAAGTTAAAGGATTATTCCTGCATGTCTGGACCAGTGGCTTTAAAGATACTGTTAAGATGAGCAAGAAATATTTTTTAAAAAATCTTTTTTTTTTCTTTGTTAATCTCAGCAAAAATTACATATTTAACCAAGTATGTTGGAATAAACCTACATTTATTTTATGTGGCTCAAAATATGCAAATTATTGAAGGAAATCTTGTCTTGTAACGTACATGAAACTGTCTACGTGATGTGTTTATTTTGCATACAGTATGTCTTGACATTTGTATAACATATGCTTCATGTCTATAGCATAAACACCTTGTTGTTGGTGTTGTAGTTTGTTTCACTGGCTTTTTGTATCATACAGTTATGTTAACATACATACTGAAGAAAAATTACTCCTGGAGGTGACCCCTGAATGTTCCATAAGGGCTACATTTTGCTGCTTTTGGGGGATTTTCTGTAAATAACAATGCAATGTAAAATTGGCAGCTGAGTAAAGCTAAAAAAATGTTTGCATGAACCACTGTGACACTGCCCAGATTGGACTTGTTTTTAGATAACAGCAAAACTCTTTTCCAGCATTTGGACAGACCTAAACTCTATGTTTCCTGAGCTCAGCTTTCTACAACAGTAAAACATAACAGTAGCTACGTTTACATGGGCACATTTAATCGGAATAAATGCCCAATTGGATAAAAAAGACGTCATGTAAACATGTCAATCAGAATGTTTAGATCCGATGCAGCCTGATCAGAATGAAATTTACTTCCGATCGAGAGGGGTGGTTTTGTCCGATCTTCATTCGGATAGACGTGCATGTACACACCCATTCGGAATGAAGGGGTGAAAAAAGCCCACTGCGCATGCGTACAACTTCAGCGTGACATCTTTCCGCTTTCGCAGACCCAAGTAGAAAACATAGCGGGAGGTAAACAGAAGTGGTCTGCTGGTGCAGTCATCCTGTCATCCTGCTCTCCTCTCCTGTGGTGGAGGAGCAGTAACAATATGTATTCAGCCGCTAGCTTGGTTAATGCGACCAGTAAAAACCCAAACATAAAGGTAATCACCTGCAGAAGGTCCATATTGGGGATAACGTGAGTCAGATCGAGCACACGATGGGGCGGGAAAGACGAGCAGAAAGGACGGAGTTTGTTTACTTTTTTTTCTTCACCCGGAAAGACAACTCGCTGTGCGCATGCTCAACTCATTTAACCTGATTGAGTGCTTGGTGCATGTGTACTCATGACATGATCAGATCATTTCAGTTAGTGTCCATGTAAACAGGGATTTGGGAATTCCGATCAACCAAGATTTTAATCAGATTGGGGAAATTTGTCACATGTAAATGTAGCTATAGTGTCATGATTCAAATAGCCAAAATATTCCTTTAAAGATTCTGTAAGGTAAGAGGAAGAGCAGCAATAAATGTGCAGTTTTCCAAAGATTTGAACAAAAGTGGGATTTTAATGTATCTTACCTGTGGTGCATATAGGTAGGTATAGAGACTCATGCTTGGATTGTTGTGTACGCAATACATAAAAGCTTTAGATGTTTTGAGAGTCATTTGAGGGCAACTCTCTTTTATTGTTAAGGACTGAAGAAAGCTGTGTGAGTTTCTTGATACATCAGCCAGAATAATACCTTGCAAAGTAATGTATTGTCATTTTGTAGTTTACCCAGAATAAGCACAACCATAAGCCCTGGCTGCAGCTGTTATGCATTTCTCCAAAACATCACAACAAGCAACACTTGAGCATTGCACTAATAACATGCCTGCAAAATGAATCACCTTAAAAAGATTGGTGGCAATGAGTCCACTAGTGTACATCAAGCACTACATCAGGTAGACATGACTGTGTAGATGTTGTTGGTACTGTTACACCTACATAAATTCCAACAATGTAATCTGTAAGATGTATCAATAACGTGACACATTATGATTTTGCACATCTGTCAAGAACACGGGCTAAACTGACATGTGAATATGACTGTATTTGATGTCACAATGACAAGAAATGACAATGTTTTTTAGGCGTAAAAGCATAAAACTGTATAACAACACCATGACTATGTAACCGTGCATTTGTAAAGCACATCAGGATTGTAACATTATTGTTGGGTTAGGTCACTTTCCATCTGAAGGAATAAAAGTGAAGTATGTGATATTTCAAAGTTTCTGCATTCATAACTCTAACCAATAAACCTGAGACAAACTGGCCCTTTTGGATTTTACGCTACTCATACTAGCATAACATAAAGGCAAAGGGTTGATGTGATGTTACTTTCTTACGGCCATCTCAATAAGGAGTAAAAAATGCAAGGGAAGATACACAAGAGTGATGGGGTATGAGGAACATCTTCAATTGTTTGCTTCCAAGCAACACTTAAATTTTGTAGAAATGAATGAACACATTTGTCATTTATACTTCGAGCAATGACAGTAAGGACTTTTGTACATTCATATAATATTCAAGTATTTTTGTAGTAAATTATTCTAAACAATTATTAGAATTAATTGATCAGATATGCTTTGATGTAATGGACACAAAAAATATCCGACACAGAACATTCTAATTCCTATGTAGATGCCCAAAAACCTAGCTTCCCATATAGAGCGCAGGTCTATCAGTACTTTTCATTGGTGTTATATCGTGCTCATTTCTGTCAACCCTTCCATTTAATTCTACTATAGGAAAGATGGGTAAAGGAGTGAAGGAGCTGATAGTCTTCGACTGACAGGGCTGTTGCACCGCCAAATTGCTATAATGTACTGCCGCTCTGACAGACTGGGTGGGAGGGTGGGGGTGAAATTAAAGAACCTGGGAAAACAATTTCCAGGAAACAAATCTTCAAGTGCAGGCAAGCAACTGAAGCTGGAGCGAGCACACTCAATATAAAGCAATGACGGAACAATTATCTAAATTATACACTTACTTTGCCTGAAGTTAAATTAACTAAATGGACCACTAAATATCCATGAACATTTTGAAAATGCATTCAGTCGGTTCCACATCAACTCTTGCTTCCATGCAGAGATTTATTTGCCAGTAGAGTTTCAGACAATTACTTTCTTCTGCATTAAAAAAGGTGTTTGGAAACTTGTTTGACATAAGAGGAAAATGCAGTAATTAATTACTAATTCATTTGTACGTAAGACAGTAATATGAATGATGAACCTTTCAAAAGTTATTTTCATGTAAAGAAAAGCCATTCATGTCATGTCATAAGTCATTTGAGCCTTTTTCTGAGTAGAGGCATCAATCAACATGTTCATATACAAAAGAGACATTTTTGTGTCAGAACAATAAATAATTAGGTCCATTGATAGAATAATGATTTTACTACAGTCTTTATGGGCTACATGACCTATGTTGCTGTACTGCAGCAATTTTTTTACATTTTGAAAACATCTTCAGTCAGTCTTAATATTGCTATATACTTTGAGTACTCGACAAATATTTTTTCCTTGTTAGTTTATCTCCTGTTTTTCTTTTTGCTACTCTATATGCAAGCAGTTTAATCCTGTGACAGTTTTATCATGTACTTTCACTGCCCCATGCCTCGGGCCCTAGAGTGGTACAACTCACTCAGATCACATCTGGATTGCAACTACATGCTTGAAGATCATGAAAAGCCAGAACAGCACTACTGCATAATGAGGTCATAGCCTTGACAGGCATGACTAGTCAATTCTGCTGCAAACTCAAAACTATTGATGACCCAATCTGTCAAGTGTAATGGTGAGCTTATTGCAATCTTCGGCCACACTTGAAGACCTCATTAAGACCCTGCAAAACACATCCACCTTTTAGTTGATTTTTCACATCATATACATTCAGTTAGAATTGCAGTTCATGCAGTTTCTTTACCTACTCACTCCTGTTTAGTGTCTCGGGGAGCTGGTGTCTCCAGTGGTCATTGGGCGAGAGGGAGGTTACATCTTGGACAGGTCATCAGTACGTTACAGGGCCACATATGGTAAATGTATTGTATTTGTATAATGCTAATGCTAATGCTAGTCTTACTGACCACTCAAAGCATGTCTACACTACAAATTTTACTTTTACCAATTCACACAACCCGATATGCAAATCGGGGGACTACATGGAGTTCAGTGTCTTGCCCAATCACACTAGGACATGTGGCAGTAGAGGCCGGGATCGATCAACAAACCTTCTGATTGGAAAATAACCGCTTTACCCACTGAACCACAGCCGTCCCCTATAAACAGACAAGAAACTCTTACACACATACATTGAAGGCCAATTTAGAGTTGCCAATTAACCTCATGCATATTTTGGGTCTTCGGGAAGAAGATGGAATCCCCAGAGACAATTCACACATGCAAAAGATAGTTATTGTAACAATATATTTTGTTCAATTTCATATGAAATATTTTCATACATCCTTAACATGAGTTTTAATATTGTGTTACAAAGATATAGATTCTTGTTTTATCAGTAGCTTGTCACTGACTCCTGCCAATAACAGAGCAGCAGACATGTTCCACACATAGCATCAATCAAGGAAGGTACCATCTTCTCATCTCTTACCTCTGAGTTAAAAATCATGCTATTTATTTATTTTTTGAGGACGGTGAAAGCTGAAAACAGCAGAGAGGCGTCAGTGTAAGTGATTCTGTCAGTTCACAATTAGAAAACTGTAACACTTCCTGATCTCATGTTGCACTATATCACAAAGGCAGACTCAATCCTATCTTCTGATTGAAAACATAAAATAAGTTACAAATGAGACAAGTGGCAAAACACGATGAGATCAGAATGACTGAGTGACATGACAAACATGCTAATAGGAGAATATTATTAAAAATTGGATGTTTGCCACAAGTTTTAAATGAATCACATTTTATCTGACTGAGTGGAAGTCTGCTTTATAAACTTGAGAAAATTGGCTTTTGGTCAATCTGCTTTTTCTGCTGCAATCATTAATGAATGAAAGGAGCATCTTGACAGTTTGAAAACAGATAAAGATTCACTTTTTTTTCTACTGAGGCCCCAAAATGGTCTTTTTAGAAACCATTGGTGTCAGCATTAAAACATAATATTAGTTAATGCAAACCAGTTTTGTACATTCCATTCATCAATCTATTTTCTATACACAACTGATCCTGTGTAAGGTTTCATGAAACGTGGAGCTTATCTTCAGCTGTAACTGAGCAAAAGGGTCATAACCTGAACAGGTTGCCAGTCCATCACGGGACCGTACATGGAGACAAACAACCAGTCATTCACACACTTACTCTTATGGCTAATTTAGAATCACCAGTCAACCTAACTGTGGACTGTGAGACAAAATGAGAGTATTTATACCCTGCAAGATCCCTTACATGGAAGAACATGCAAACTCTAAACAGAAAGGTTCAACATTTCACATTTTCAAGAATGTTTTGAAGTATATGTGCTTCATACATGGAATTGTAAATACATAATGAGAGAATGAAAAGGTATTGTTACCCTTTAGCTTTAATGTTTAATGGTCTTGCTTTATAGCTGTATGGAAATGTTCTTCGTCTTTACGAGCCTACTGAGGGATAATAGTCAGTAGCTAAATCAGACACACTCTTTCTTTTTAACACTAACTAGATACATTAGACTTCATAGTTTAAAGTGAAACACCAAGTTGGCGGGACAAACGATGACATAAAAACGAACATCCACTCAAATCAAGCCACTGCCTAATTAGTTTACACAGTTTTAATTAAGCCTATCAGCAGCAGGTGCATTACTCGGTTTTTCACATTGTAATGTGTATTTAAATCTCATGTCTACAGACTAATAGCAAGTTGTTTTACCACAGCTAATACAAAAAGCTGCTGTAGCTCCAGTGACAACAAGAGCAGTCTGTGAAGATACCACATATTCAAGAAAATGACCTAAAATTGTTATTTTACTTTGCATGAATAAAACTCCCCTTCAGATGAAGAATCAAGTTTAACAATAATGTTACACAGAAAATAAATAGAATCTTAACAGATTGTAAAACTATGTTCTTGTGTGAAGTAGAAACTGATTTAGTTATTGTTAACTATTAATCTTCATGCTATTGGAAGAGGTATAAGAAGAAAAATATATGGCATTAATAAAAGAACGCAGGACATCTTTACTGTCATGACAACAATAGACATCAGTACTGTAGATCAGTGTTTTCCAACCCTGGTCCTCAGGGCACCATACATGTTTTAAATGTTTCCCTTTGGATCACATGATTTAAATTGCTGGATAATGTGCAGGTTTTTTCAAACGTTAAGAGAAAGTTATCAGGTAACTTGTTCATTTGAATGATTTGTGTTGGAGGAGGGACACATGTAAAACATGCAGGACCATGTGCCTTGAGGACCAGGGTTGGGAAACACTGTTCTAGATGCTCAATGGGAATGAATATGTCTTTGCTGGTTGTGTTTTTTTCTGTTCTCTGTCGGGCTCAGAGTTAATCCAGAACCATCCATGAAGAAAGAGACATGCTTTGACTCAGAGATGTTCACTGACAAATTATTACTTATATCAGAACCAGCTTTAAGCTTAGACAGGTTAGGTGGTCACCTAAGGCACCACTGGCTGGAGGCTCTGACTTAAATAAATTAGCATTTTTTAAATCTTTTTTGGAACTGCCAAGTGATCTTGAACATTTTTCCTTGACTAATAACTAATGTTTTTACTTCTCATTAGCAGTGTAACGAAGTTGTAGTATGTCTTGTTTAAAAAAAAATCTAATGGATAATTTAAATGTTTTAAAGGTAACTTATGAACAATTATTACCTTATTATCGATGACTTTTTGAACAATCTGAGTTTAAATCTTAGCAGATTGACAAGCTAACAGCTAGTCTGAGCAAACAAAGACCAAAGAGGTTCTGATTTAATTAACATTACTCCTCCCAAAGCCTAAACATTTTAAGAAAATACCTCCCTGGGTTCACCAAGGGTCAAGAAAGATTTTCACAGAGCTAATTTGTTCCCCCACTTTTGCTTTGAAAATACACCAATTATATTATCAAATTCCTCAGCAGGGATAAAACTTTCAGGGTAAATAGTGTTGAGTGTTTATAACATTTAAAACTCATTTCAAAGGATCTTAACGAGCCCTTTAACTGTCAATTAGCACGTAGCCCCTTGTTTGTTTTCCCAAAGCCATATAATAATTTAAACAAGTAATACTTCCGTTTTGAAGTGTTACATTTATTGCTACAACTTGTTTAAGTCAACCAAGAACTAAACTAGAATCCCTGTGTGCCCCTGGCAGAAGGACAGTCATTATTGCTCTCTTCATCAGGAGTGAGGCAATTTCCTCTACCTGTGCTGTTTGGTGGAGAGTAGTGTGCAGGCTGATGTTGAAAGGTAGAGGTTAACAAGAGAGCTGTGGTTCTTTGTCAACATGCTGTCCAACCAGGGAGGAAGATGGCTGCCCAGACACCTGCACTCTGAGCTTAAGATGAATGAGTCCAACTTAACAAGAGGCTCCACTGGTTTTACAGGACCGAAACTGAATTAACTTCTCTGGGAGTTTGTCTGTCTTTCAGCAGATTTTTTTTTTCCTTTTTCAGGGATTTTTTTTCTTTCCTATTCATAGCTTGTTTCACTGAGTCGATTTTAATTAACAAACAATCAAACAGAATCTTAAAGTGACCATAACAACATCTACATGAATGCTATTCTTGACCTCATTATCAAAATCAAACAGAGAAGAAAATATACAGAAAAAACAAGCTAGCACCCATACATGCAGTCCAGTGAATAAAATAGTCTGACGCACAAACAGAGCTGCCTTGGGATAGTGAAAATCAATTAAGTCAGGGGTCTGCTGGGCGTTTAGTGGGGGGATGTGTGCTGTTTCTTCCTGATAAGAAAAAATTCTATGCTTGATTTGGTTATGCCAAGAGAAGATTATTGCCTGGCAGGAACGGCAGTAGGCCTTACTCATTAAGTGGTGGTTTATTGCCAGTCCTTTACACTAGAGCCAAGGTTCTAGCACATTGTAATGGGGGGGCTGAGTGAACACACCCAAACACACAGAGATTTTTGGCTCGCTTTAGATATGCAAAACCGCATAACCTGTTTTGTTCAGGATTACTTATTAACCTTGATGGAGTTTGATTGGTGGAGGCTTCCTCATCAGGTGCACAGTGCTTTCACACTCGAGGTGTTGGCTTTACAAAGCAATGAAATGAGGCATTAATATGGGTCATTGATTTAAGAGTTTGGGGATTTTTCTTTTTGTCTGAGCCAAGGTTTATTTCAACATGAAGAAAAACAACGGATGGCTCATGCTGCCAAACAAGCTGTCTGTTGCTTGTTTAAGTTCATATTTGATCTTGAGTGTTCTAAGAGTGACTTCATAAAACAAATCTTTCATATCATGTCATGTTTACATATTTTTCTTAAACATTAAATATACTGTGCATTCCTGTCCCCCCAAACCAAGCTAGTACCAGCTGTATAACAGACAACGTAAACCTCTACATCCGTCTAGTGGTAGTCTACCCTTTGATCAAGTTTGGTAAAAAGATTTCAGTATCAGTACAACTGCATCAATCCATTCACTGAAATGAAAATTCCTGTCCAGTGTAATTGGTGTGTGTGGCATTGTGTCGAACCATTTGGGCCCAGAGTAAATAGGACCTGACAGTAGAAGAGAAGGGAGAAAAGACCCTTTTGATCCCTTATTCATCTTTCTCCTGTCACTGACAAAGCTGGTGGGCTTCTGCAATGGAGAGGTGATTTTCCTCTGAGGAAAGAAAGAGGCAACAGAACCGTGTCACATAAAATAAGGAGATATGTCGAGACAGTGGCAGACAGTAGAGAGGCATGAAATCAATGAATAATGTTAAATACAAGCTAATATTAAAGCATTTTCTAGTGGAAACAGAGGGCAAAGTAGATGAGGATTAACAATCTTTTCTATTGAATGGGGTGTTTCAAACACAATGTATGTGAGTAGCCTCCACTGTGTGTTTGTTCTCTTTGCCTTTGTGACTAAAGTACATAAGATAAATGCTCTAAATTGGAAAATTTGACAGTAATGCTTTCATCTTTTTTCCATGTTAAATTCCTTCGGTAAATGAAAATTGGAAGGCATGTGCAGTGTGCGTGTGTGTTCAAAGATTAAAAATAAAAACCCGAAAAAAGGGATGGGTATCTGTGTGTGTGTGTAAGGAGTTGCTGGGTGTGGGGTGGGGGGGTTACTTGGCTGTTCATTCAAGCATAATTCCATTACAGTTGGTGGCTGCTGTGAAGAGGAACCATTAGAGGTGTAATCAGGATGGATGGATGAGGATGAGGAGAGACACTATGAGGAAGAATGGATATACAGATGATTGAGCCATAGGCTGTGACCCATAAAAAAAACCCTTTGTAAGAAGGACTAAAAGAAAATTAAATAACACCTGTCACTGAAGGTAATGCCACTAATGCTGTTTTTACACCTTGTTTACCCAATGATGTCTCTTTTGGAGGTTTAAAACTAACTTATTTACTCAAGTAGCTGTATTCTTTGCCAACATGTAAAAAAAGTACCTGTATGTCCAGCATTCACAATATGACATGCAGAAGTAACATAAATATGTTATTAGTAATAATTATAGACTATAACAGCTACATGAATTAAAAAATAAAATATTACACACATGTAATCTTGTATTTAGCGTTGTGTATTTCTTAGACTTTATATTGATGTCTTTTCACAACATTATAAAGTATATTTATAGAAAGTCAGGTCTGGTCGGTCAATCCATCCATTCATTTTCTGAACCTGCTTCTTCCTGTTCAGGGTTGCAGTGAGCTGGTGACTATCTCCAGCGGTCACGGGGCGAGAGGCGGGACCCTGGACAGGTCGCCAGTAATTTTACATTTTAATATGCAATATTTGTGCAACACATCAGGTTTTTTAATTACTGCATGTGGTTAATATTTGCATTTTTTGCTCAATGCCTTTTTGTAAAAAAAAAGGTTGTTTGTAAAACTGCTTTCACCAAAAATAAAAGAACAAAATCGCTATCCAAAACTGTTTTTTTTTTTTTACTTCCTGAATCAATATTAACCATTCTTTGTTGGGTCATTCATCTCTGCATTTTCAAAGGTACAGTAAGGAATATTTTCATAAAAACAACACTTTTAACAAAATAATGCCTCCATGGAGTGTTTAGAAGGTTCTAGAATGAAAATACAGCATTTTCTTTAGAAATTATTTTTGAAGTAAAATATAATAAAATATTAATTTTGAAGGGTACAATGTTGGCATTTTGTTTACATCTTCCAGCTAATAGCTGGCAGAGCAGCAGGCACCATCGTTGTTTGCCTACTACAATAAATAGTCCGGCACAGCGAGGCTGGTACTGTGGAGTCTGCAGGTCGAGCAGCTGGAAGCCCCAGGAATATGTCGTGATTATTGACCTTACTTGCTTGCCATAGGGGATTTCCCAACATATGACTCAGCAGGTTCGTGTGGGAAAATATTTAGCAGCTCACGCTAACACAAAGCAGCAGTTGGCTGAATTGTGGGGAAATCCGGCTGCAGGTTTGGCTGGTGGACACCTCGGAGGATCTTGTGGCTGGGTAGAGAAGTGAGGTGTGCAGGATGGCGAGAGGAGGACAGAGAATATTGCAGGAAGTTTTGGTTTGCTCGAGAAGAGCCGGGGCAGATACATGAGCTCTTTGCCGCGGACTGAATCGATGACTGAGCTACAGGTATGAGTCTTCATATATCAGAGTTAGTGTGATCAGCAGAGCTAGAGAGCATAACTAGTGAGCTGAACTCATTATATCTTGTTGTCCTTGTCCGATCGGAGATCAGAGTGGGTTTGATGAAGAATATTTGTGACATTAGAGCACACGCAGGGAGTCACAAGCCTGGCACCCCGATGGCCGGACACTTTGTTCTGTTGTTGTTGTGTTCATGTTCCATATTCCACCTTTAAGTTGAAAAGACATATGACATATAACCTTACTTTGTTGTATTCATAAAGAAGACACCTCATCTGGGAATTTTTATTTGTATTTGTGAGCTGTTGAAGTTGTAACTTTTTAAATTGTAGTATCAATGAAAACTACAAGTTTTTCAATGTCCTACTGTGTAGAAAATGGATGCAATGCAGCCCCGGTATTATTGTTCAGTTGATGTGGCATTTTATTCTTATGTGACCTTGCTACAGTGTGTTGTGGTGTTCACAGTTGGGCATGAAATAATGACCAATTACCTTGTAAGTAATTCATTTCAACTTCAGTTATTCAAGAGTCTTTAAAAGCAACACTTGATGTATTTCTTGAATACTTCCATTGTGACGGATCAGAGAGATCTGCATGAATCTTGATGTTTCTATTTTGAAGTTAACGCAGGATAAGTGCCCCCAAAAACATTTCCTATTGTTGTAATGTGTTGTTGAGTTTCAGTTAAATGATTGTAGTTATGCTGTTAAAATTCAAGGCAGGCATGCAAAAGTGAGGTTTTTAAAAATAAGTGAGACTACTCAGTTGTTTTCTCTTAGAAATTCAGAAATAGTTATGAATAAATACTGATTATAAAAAGCGAAAATATTTCAATAGAACCTGTACCTTGATAGTATTTACTCAGGTGAACTAATCTCAAACTTCGTTATAAAAGAGCAAAACTATCCTTGGCAAGATATTTCTACAAATTCTCTTGAGGATTTGCTGCTTTATGAACAGCCTGAAACCTCCTGAAGAAAGTGTAAGACATCGAAAACAAAATTCTGTCTGTAAATTTCTGCTGTGTAGTCTATTGGATATATTGCTGTGAACCTAAAGAGAGATGAGGTATGTTAAAAGCAATCATTCTACACTCTGTAGCACCCCTGGGTTCCATATCTGTGCTTTATTTTTTTTCCACAAGGCATGTTGCTCAATATAAGCTGATGGAAGAGGTGGAGTATCTTGGTAGTCAACAGTGCAGCTAAAAATTCTTGGCCCTTATACACAAGCACCGCCAGTCCAACTTTATGGCCTTGATTAAAATTATATGCTGTTCCTAGATGGTTGTGTTAATTTGGGATCCCACTTGCACAGCTGTTAGGTAAGTTCTAACCATAGCTGATCACAAACCTAAATTGGTACCAAAAAATTACAAATATTTGCTAAATTTAAGGGGTCATTTTAATGACTTAAATGTTTTATCTTTAAAAACAGACACAGCAGTGGAATTTTTATAGAAATAACATATAATCTAGACAAAATAAATGGGAAGATTTTGCATGATTTTTTTAATTACCAACAACAAAAAGGAAATTATATTCATCCGTGCTTCAATGTTTTTTTAGTTGTTGCTCATTTGAGCTGAATTGATTTTTTGGACTGCATAAAAAGGATATTCTTGTGTTTTCTCTTTTATTATAATGGGATCAAAGCAAGCTATAATTGTGAAATATTTAAAAATTCCACACTTTCGTTGTTATTTAAGAAAAAATCAAGAAACAGTTAATAGAACTGGGATGAAAATTAGGTGGGGGTGGTAGGGTAGCATGGGGGGGTAATTTGGAAAAAATTTTGGGAAATGTAGTTGATGAGAAAGAACTCTAAACTACTTTTCTTTCATCACACCTCAATCAAGCTCACTGCACACACCTTCTTGTCCCAGTATTTAAACCCTTGTTTGAGACTGTCATGGCGCCAGTATATTGAATTCAGTGTACTTTGACCCTGGACTGTTTCTTGATCATGTCTCTGTCTGCCCCTCTTTGGATTAACGCCATGGCTTGGATTGTTTATCTGCTTCATACTGGTCTGAACTGTTATGGACCAAGTCTCTGCCTTTCCCTTGTAGAATCTGTTTACCCTATTGTTGGATTACCCGGCTGTGACCCGTTTTTGGACTCTGTGAGTCTCCGTTTGTCCGCTTCCTTTGCCCCTTCAAGTACCACACCAATACAGACAGTTAATATTATGAGACTTATAGTTTTCTTCTCAGATCATCCTTTCATCATTTTCACAACAAAATTAGTTTGAAACTGTTATCTTGCCATGTGTTTAACTTGTGCATTCAAACTCAACCAGAACCTGACAGCATTCTTCTCTGGTTGGAAGCTTCGGGTCACAGGTCTACGCAGACATCTTTTGTTATGTGAGCTTCTTGGAGCAGAGGGCAGAAATTAATTGACAACAAAATGCCGCAGAGACTCTCATTCCTAGTTCAAACTTGACAAGTACACATGAATTTATAATACCATGAAATGTGCTACTTTTTTTTTAAATAATATTGAAGCTTTAAAGGTACAGCATGCAAGAATTAGACCTTGTCAAATCCAAATAAAAAAACTGTCTGTTCTCAGCCACTCACCCCCTCCCCTTCCTGATTTTTCTGTTGAGTTGCCAGTTCTGATGTTGATCCTCGTTTAGGTTCTCTTGAATTTGTTCAATTTCTGGTAATGTCTGAAGGCCTATTTATTTAGTTTTGTTGAGTTTTCCTAAGTGTGGTTGAACGCCCCATCACATGCAGCTGGGCTGATCAGTTGGAAGGATGTGGTGGATTCTTAGTTTTTGCTGCTGGTCGTTGTAGAATTACAGCTGCTTGTGTTGAAGACTTGGCAGCCTTGCAGACTCACATGTGATTCGTTATGGAACCAGGAAGTCTGGACGTGTAAATAATGATTCTGCTCCGGGTTAGATTTTATAAAATGACCAAAACGTGACCACCCAGCCGACTGAGATCAAGATCTGTTACAATGTGCCTTTATTTTCAACATCGATGGGACATTCAACTGTTGTGTTAGTATTTCACTGTAAAATTCTCACATACTGTATCTTTAACTTGACAATGATGATCAGTGTGGATCTTCAACAAACTAAGATTTTTTGCTGTTTGAAATAAGAAAAACAACTTATGTGGCTGCATGGTCGGGCAGCCAGGAGCACTGCTGCCCTATGGCAAGAAGGTGCTGGGTTCAAAAGT
>SSNP01000059.1:2262476-2291345 GCA_006937955.1 Pachypanchax playfairii | reverse complement strand
CGACCTAAAGGTGACATGGTTTCCCTGTACAGGTTGGCTTTCTCCAGGTACTCTGATTCCTCTCATAGATCAACCAAATAGACATTAGGTTAATTCAAAACTCTAAGTTGGGCATAGGTGTGAGTGAACGTGTGAAAGGTTTTTTGTTGTGACACGGCTAAAAAGGTCTCAAACAGAATATTGATCAAAAACCACCACACATTACATTTTAATGTCTGAATATCATGATTTGTGTTGTTTAAGAGATCTGGACCCAAATGCAAGAGACGAGAGAGCCAGGAGCTAAACTGAAAACACACTTTATTTAACAGAACAAAACAAACAGGCTGACGTGGCAACAAAAACAAGAAAGCAAACTTACTGGAGGTGGGAGCAGAGGTGAGGCAAATAATCTGAAAACGAGCAAAACGAGGGAGGAAGACAACCATATACTGACGAGCACCGGACAAAGAATCTAACAGAAGACACATCTTTTATACAAACAGAAACTAATCGAACTCAACAGGAAACAGCTGAGACAAAAGGAAGGGTAAAGCTGTCGAGAAACACAAGGGAAACAGGAAGTATGACACTCGCCAAAATAAGAGACGTGGGAAACAGAAACGAAGGACAAGACAAGGAAGAGGAGCTGGAGCAGCAAGACAGAGAGGAGAGTGGGAGGAACAAATAACCCCAAAACAATCCCACAAACAAAATCAGATTAGAATAAATGAGAAAACACACTCTAAGTGGAACTTAAAATCCTGAGACCCAACACTGAAACTGGTAAAACAAAAGATAACATAAGATCCAATGTATAGCCATGTTCTGTTGTTGGTATAAATACAATGCAATGTAAGTTTTATTAGCGGCGTTTCATTGTGGAGTACAGACGCAACTGAAGACTAAAAAAGTGAACCCTTCCAATCTTTCAAATGGAAGACAATTACTATGCCACAGGAGTTCTCCAACCATGGCTGCCCACAACTAACTTTATGAGAGGAGCCTGGAAATGAAGCTTGACCACGATTTGTGACTCTACCATCACTTCAGCTGGAAGGCAGAAATGATTGGAGTTTTTTGATTCATGTGGGGTTAAGATTAAAACTGCTAACGGGGTTTTTTTAAAAGGATTATTTCACATTTCTCTATTGGTGTGTTTACAAGAAAGTTCTTTCTTTTGTTCCACCACCTAGCAAACTGTAGCAACATAAGTGTCATGTGTTTAATTGATTTACGACATTGAGTATAACTAAAAAAAACAAAAAACCTATAATGTTATTGCTCAACTTTGAAAAAACTACTAATTAGATATTATGATTTCCTGTAGATTGGGATACTTAACATTATAGTTTGATGATGCAGATACTGTACATTAATGCCAAATGTATTATAGTCTATAGGTTTCTAAGCGCTCTAACTCTGCAGCAGAATTCATACCTTTGTGTCATGTATCTATACCAGTCATGACACTTTTTTGTCACTCACCTCTGTCCCGCAGCTGCAAGTTCATCAGCTATCATTGCTCTCACCTGCTGTCCCTGTGATCAGTCTTTGTGAATGCCTGTCCGCTCTCCTTTAAAAGCATTGTGAGAGCAGAAACAAGTTGCCAGTTAGCTGATTGTCCTGCATTACTAGTCAATGTTATTATTCTGTCGTTCTGTTTTCAGTGTACATAATTCCAAAAAGATACTGAACTTAGATTTTCTAATGGATTTTACTTCTGCACAACCCCTATTGAATTTTCTTGCAAGTACAGATTTAGATCTCCTGGATTTTGGACCTGTCTTTGGCTCTCCCAGCTCGCCTCACGTCTGTCCCACCTGTCGGTCTGTAAGTCCATCTGTGTGCTTAGAGGTTTAGACCATCTGAACTGTTTTACTGAATTTGTAATTGAATAACGAATGTCGGATTGTTTCTAAATTAACTGTGACCACCTGTGTATGACTCCAGCTTCTTTTGATATTCCATACTCCAGCGCACGGCAATGATGTCTGGGGCCTGGACCTAAAAATCTCCCTGGAATTTTTAACCATTGAGGCCCCTAATGACCATTTAAACAATATGCAAAGTCACAGAAGGGAATATGTGTGCACACTGTGCTTTGTCAAAAATTAAAATAAAGTGCAGCAGCCTACAATGAAGGAAGCAACCATATATCCATATAAAATAAAGTGGTCCTCATCAAAGTGGCACCTTAAAGTATGATAAACAGAGAGACAATGAGAGTGAAGAAAGATAGAGGAAGATGCAAAGACAGGCAGACAAAGGAAAGAGAGCAGGGATCAGCTAAAGTACAGTTTAAATCATGTGTAGGTGAACAGAAAGACAATAGCCTATTTTGTTATTACTTTTGTACTGACAATGTTTCGCTAATAGTATTCTGCAAATTTTAAATCTGAACTGGATTATACAAGTCTGGTATAATAACTTTCTATATTCACCATTTCCACACTTTTCTCAGATACTATTTAGTGAATATGTGTCTCTAATCAGTTTAATTATTTTAAAATTATATTCTAACTACTTCCTAATGGTTCTAATGTTTTTCTTCCTTACTTTTAATGTTCTCTTTAATTCCCTATGATAATAATTGTTATTATTGCTGTATCTAAAACCCTTGTGCCCTTTGTTGTGACCTTGTCACATCCTACAGTTATCTGCCATGTGTCCTGCTCCAGGCCTGCGTCTGACTAGTCTTTTTATATGTTTCTGTTTTTTTTCCTTTTTGTCACATTCATGTTTAGATTTATGTGTAGGTTAAAAACTCCCTTATGTTTAAAGGTTGTATGTGCTTCAGTGAGACTAATTCCTCACTTTAAAAATAGTTTAGAACTTGTAAGAGTGTCAGTAATGAGCAGTTGCACAAAACACTAATTTCTGACTAACTGATATAATTTTCATTCTTTTCATTAGTCAAGCCAAGAATAAAATGTTATGACACTTTTGAGAAACGGATTATGTTGAAGTTAGAGATCACTACTGGAACTTTTTGTGTAAATGGGACATTTGGAGCTTTTTGTTATCTTGAAGAAAAGTAATTACCATTCAGCTAATCAAAAAATGGCTAAAAACAGGTAACAATAAATCATTGTCTAATCTCTTGAATGAAAATGGAGACTCTTGCTATAGTGTTGTAACCTGGGATTCAAATAGCAGTGTGTGAAATGGAAAAACATGCATTTATTTTCTTATCCAGTGATTTACAGATATTCAAATATGGTGAGGAGCAAAGGTGTTCCAAAAATAGCTGTTTAAACTGTAACTGATTCATGTTGCCATCTCCATCCAGTGACTGTCCACAAAGATTCAGGAGGTTCTACACAAGCATCAATATCAGATGACTCATTCCAGCTGGCAGAAGAGCCATGAACAAAATGGTAGTTGAGGAGTGGGCAGAAAGTTACTTTGGTGCTGCTTTTTCCCTACAGACTGATTCATTTGGCTGTAATCCACAGCTCCAAGGCAGCTGTCTTATCTTCATGGATTGATGAGCTCTGCTCGCATTTAATCACACCAGCAAAGAACTAAAGCATTAGCAAGAAAAAACAGTACACACAGTGGTCATATAACCCCTGAATAGTTGAATACTAGCAGGTTATTTGAACAATCACAATATGCATCACTAAAGTCTTATTAGACTGTAGTATAAATATAAATTGTTGTCTAATATGAAACATTATCGATACATGCAGTATTTTCATAGGCTACAACATGCAGTCTAGAATGTCACAAATTTGCTTTGATGCTTTCAAATAGTAAAGTAAAATAAATTATAAAAGATACAGAATATAGGCATCTGCAAAATGTTGACAGATGTTGTGTTATTTAGTTATAGGAATAAAAAATAAAATATTTAAAATTTTTTGCAGTTTTGCATGAATTTTCCATAGTTTTGAAAAGACTTCTATGAATTAACAAGTCTCAATTTGAGTTATGAAAGAAAACTGTGATACCTTCTTGTTTTTATTTACTTCAAATCATTGTTTTTTTGTATTTTTTAATTTCTTTTTGCAATTGCTTTAGGTTTTGCCTTTAAATGCAATATTATTTTGCCATATTTTCCAAAAAGAATTCAAATAATTTTTCTTCTCTACTGTTTATTTTTCCAAACAAAACAATAGATATACCAGCTGTTGAAATGCATCACTAAAAGCAGCATGCATAATGAAAATGTATATTTTTATATTCCTTTTTTAATTTTTCAATTACACTTCACAATGCATTGAAAATATATTGTGAATGTAATACTACTGCCACAAAGAACAGCTTGAACTGCAATCAGTAGTGGTCTATCATATTTTCAAGTACCATGCATTCACGGTCTACATGCCACATGGACCCTGACTTCCCTGAATGCTCATATCTAATTTAGATGATAGTATCTGCAATGCTGAAGCACATGGAGATGGTTGTAAGTGTTGTTATGACAGAAGGGAGGCTCGAGGTTTATGGAGCTGAACAGTGATGAAGAAATGACTGTGTATATGCATCTGCTGTTTGTCTGGCTTGTTGTTTTAGGGGTCTTTACTCAGTGCTCTAACATGAAGTGTGATATTTAAACACCCTGGTTTATTGCTGGTTGGCGTTCAATTTGTTGAGTGAGCTGTTATGAACTGCAAATCTGGATTCTGAAGGCTGCCTGACTTAAATGTTTGTACAACCATCACAAAAACATTAGCCCTCTTGAAAAGAAGAGAGCCCTTACATACTGTTCATTTCCTATACCTTCATGGTATGGTCCGGGTCAATTTTGACCCGGGAAAGAATGCACTCCTAAAAAGTGTCTACACCCAAATTTGGACTCAAAATCTTTTTAAAACAAATAAATAACCAATCTGACATTAAAAAATGGTTGATTAATCTTTGATCAATGTTTCAGAAAGCAGTGAGAATGTATTTTTCTGATATTTACACTACCTGATTTTGGATAAAAACACCTTTCACTCATCCTATTTTACCTAAGACATGAAAAAATCATGGTCATGATGTTAATATATTTTCATCAAAAAATTGTGCTTTATGATCTGATGACTCAATGATATCTCTTGCTCAAATAAATACTTTCTGCAGGTGCAGATCTCACACTTGTTTCAAGGCACCCTCTAACCTCATATGACCTCTACTCCTTATGATTATGTATGGTCATTGTTTTGAGATTCTCCATGACATAGAAATATGTCATGGGGAATACACACAAAATACACAACCCATAAAAATGTAAAAAAGACCACATCATACAAATTTCAGGACTTTGTGGTTATTTCTTAAGTATTTACCTGTAATATGAAACATTTTATATCTGAAAAACATAAGGAAACACTGATTAACAGACCTTTCAATCTGTCTTCATCAGAATTCGGGTAGTTGTCCATTAAAAACGGATTTTCTGAGGTCTCTGTTGAATATTTTAGCTCCACAGGTGTTCTTACCTTCACAGTGGGTGTGAAAACAGGTCAACAACTTCTCTTTCAGTGTTTATCTCTCAAACTACGCAGGTGGCGATAACACCCGAGTTCTCCCGAGTTTGAATGGCCGGTACCTGTTATGTCACAACTCCTTTGTTCGTTAGTATTCGGCAGCTCCTGCAGTTGAAACCACACCTAGCATGCTGCTGGCTAAAAGCTGTAGCATAAGACGTAGCAAACAGGAAGAGAGAACGTCTGATGTTGCCATGTGCAGCGGGGCAGGAAACGGTGTGCCTTGCTCTCATAGGCTAGTTTGTTAGCCAATCAGAGTCCAGCAAATTTGAATATAGAATATGAATGAGCTGCTGCCGAAGCCTGATGGAACGAGCCGGAACCACCTGAATTTTAATGCAGACAGATTGAAAGGTCTGTTAATCAGTGTTTCCTTTAGATATAAAATGTTTCACATTATTGGTTAATACTTAAGAAATAACCACAAAGTCCTGAAATTTGTATGAAATGGCCTCTTTAAATAGACAGTCTCTGACACTTTAATTCTGCTTTATATAGATCGCACCAACATTTTATGAAGACCTACTAAATTATTTTAACTTACATTTCTGAAAATCTACAAAAAATGACATTTTCAAAATATTTGTTTTAAAAGAGAAATCTGATACATTTTATTGTTGGCGCTCAATGGTGATGCAGTTGATTAGCGCTATTGCTTTGCAACCAGAAGAACCTGGGTTCGACTCTTGGTTGGACTTTTCTGGTGTTTACATGTTCTTGTTATGTACAAGTAGGTTTTCTCCAGTTATTTTGTTTTCACCCTTAAACAAAAACATGATTATCAGGTTAATTTGTGACTCTGAAAGTGAATGAAATTTAGAGAAAATACAACAAGAACTGGAGGTGTTAAGTGTTATTTAAATTATGATTATGGTGTTTTACCCAAAATCACAAAACCTGTGCTGTTATCTAGGATGTAGTTTCTGCATAAAAGCAGTAGCTCATTAGCAATCCACCTCTGCGCTGTGGGCGGAACCGTTGATGCAGAGGATAACCCCGCCTCTCCCTGTTGCTGAGAGCTCTCTGTTTACGCTAGCTAAGAGCAAGAGTTTGTGGCCCTACCCTGTGGAGTTTCAATGCCTTTTTTTAAAATGCATTTTTGCATTTGCAACTGATTCACAGCGATTTGAATGCAGAAATACTCAGAAATGCAATTTTGGGTTAATTTTGTCAAGATATGTCCTCTAGCATCAGCAAAATGCCCCAAGAACATGTTAGCAACACGAAAAACAAGATTTTCATTGGAGTGGGTCTTAATGTGTCTCATTCATTTGAAAAATCAAATACTTCACATTGATGGGAGTCAAAGTAAATTATCAGGCATATTGTTAATCATGTAGTAATAGTTCAGCTGGAGTACATACTTGTGGTTGATGAGTCCAGGATTCGACTGCTGATGAGCTTCATGTTCAGTGGTTGGAGGTTACTTCACTTGAGAGCTTACAGATCATTCTGAAAAAAGGTCAAAGTTATTAACATGCTGGGACTCACTGGATCACAGTGGTCCTTGAGACAATTAGGAAGGTTGACTTGACCAAGCCACCTGTCCTCACTCTCCTGTGGTCTAATGATAATGTCAATCAATGTGTTCATCTGTGACGTGGCGAGGCCCTGAAGGTCTTTCTGTTACTTGGTATTTATAACATCTTTAGCTGTCCTTGTCAAATTAAAGTTAAAGAAAAGTCTCCAACCAAAAAAAAAAAAGAAAAAGAAAAGAAACTAAGAATTTCTATGTGCACCAAAGCATTATGTAATCACTTTAACAATTTCATTTGGAAAACTTTTACCATGAATGAACCCTGATGCTAAAAGTAATACAACTTTTCACTGTACAGGCTGCATCCTCCATGTTTTCAGCTAGCATGTTGCTGCAATATGATGCTGAAGCTGATCTAATGTGACAATAAAAGTGAGGGAGTGAACATTAATGAAAAGAAACTACCAGGAGTGAATAAAAGCAGGAATAGTTCTGCTTGCTATTTCACATTAAAATTATCCAAGTACATAAAAACTAATATAAATCAAATCAATCAAAAATACTTTATTAATTATTAAATGTTTAAAAACGTCTAGCAATTACCTTTTTACATAGAACTAGACTGCTTTTAAATAGCTTTCTTTCCTAATTAATGATATAATCACCTAAAAACTACATTTTCCATTTACTTACTATATCTTCATTTGATATCATGTGGTTGCTGATTAAAAAATAACTGTGACAAAATTAAAGGAAAAACAAGAAATCTGGGGCAAATTCTTTTTCGCAGTACTGTAATTGTTTCTGCTTGACGACAGGAAGTCTAATGCATTGATCTACACCTTAGCACTCACTCTGTCACTGAGATAGTGGGAGTCCTTTTGTTCAGGAGAACGTAGTAATCCATGTTTTTAAATCTCAGATACTAACTGTAACAGTAACTGTTGACATCCATTGTTAAATATATGTGAAAGATGGAAATTTAATAGTATCTTTTTAATCTTTAGCTGCTGCGACTGTATTATGTTTTCTCGGGGGATAATGATTTTTCAAGTGCACCATTAAAAGGTATGAGTTAGCTCTTACCAATCCTGCAGCTTTACTCCCCCTGAAAACAGCAGGTGCAATAACTAAAAGAAGACACTGACAAATAAACCTGGTATGGTGCTTTGAATGTGTCTGTATGCAGAAGAAGAAAGATTTGAGTTCCCCAGACGGTGAGCATTTCACCCAGTAGGTGCTTTAACAAGCAATGTTAGTTATATTCAGTGATCAAGATCACAAACTGAGAAGCTTTTTGTTCTTAAATAAATTCCTCAATAAAGTGAAGCATAAAGTTACAGATAACAAAGTAATGGTCACATAGAGTTGCTTACACAGCAGAGCCAATGAATCACCCAACTATTATAAAAGATGCAATGAAACATGCATTGTGTGTTCTACATAAAAACAAAACTTATAATGTTGCTATTTGTGAGTGTTCAGTTGTTTGTGAGACACGTTTTGTTAAGGTGGGAAGTCATTCACAAATACCACGAAACTGTGGCTCTAATTAGTCTCAGAATTCGTGTCACTTTGGAAAGTTTGCTGTAATTTAAACAGATATAAATTCTCCTGCATTAGAGTTTTCAGAGCAGCAGGAAGGAAAAGCTCCTACATTTTGTGTAACTGTTTGTTTTTGCCTTTGAGTTGACAACCTTTGACCTCTCATTTCCAATTGGCACATTTTCAATATGTAAGACAAATATTGATAACCCCAGGCTGACCTCTACTGATCCGGCCACGTGGCCATGAATGTGCATGTAGGGCAAAGTTTATGTTAGGTGGATAGAGAGGTGTTTAAAATGAATGCTTGCTTAGCTATATTCTGACTCAGGATGTGACTTGTCACCTAATGCAGCAATCCAATTTAGCCTCCAGTGATTACTTAAATCTGTAATCAATCAGAGTTTGTCTACTCTGTCAACAGGATGTTACCTGGTTTATTTTGTTGTTTAAGTTTTGTACTTTTTTGTCTTCTTTACAAACAAACATACTGATGCATGCTGTTACCTGGTATTGTGACAATCAACAAAAGGATCACGAAAGCAGCTCACATTTGTCCTTTAAAGCCTAAAGTGCACCAATCCAGACCACTTGATGAAATGTGTGTAAAATATGGCAAAATGCTGCACATGCACGGTTATATCCCCTTCAAACATAAATATGACCCCCGTGTGCTCAATCACAATTACGCACTAAATATTTTCTCTTCTATATTCAGCATCTCTGAGATGCTCTCCTGCACCTTTATACTTTGTATGCAAATCACACTATGTACAGTTTCATCAAGTTCTGAACTCAGAGTGGTGTGATTCTCTTAGACTGCATTAAGATAAAACTATGTACTGCAAGATTAAGCCAAACTAGCAACATGATGAGGTCAAAGCAGCATGAGTCCAGCAAGGCTAGTTCTACTTCATATTCTGATGGAACCATGCCATTACAGGTACAGTGCTACATTTGCCTTCATGACTATGATCTCACTATGGATGTTTTGAACATTTTTATAGCCATTGTATACTTATTGTGCTCTACATACATAATAAGGAGCTCATTTGATTATTAATATGTACCTGAAAACCTAATGAAGACCCTGTAAAGTCCACATGTCCCAGCAGATTTTTATTTCAAAGCATCCAGAGTTCTGATATAAGCTATAAAACAGCTTGACAAGCATCAGGCTTTAGAAACTCATTCCAATGTATCATCATTTGACTGACTTCTCTCAATCATGCATGATTTTTATAATAAACCTCTTTTTATAAAATCCACTCACCTGACTCATTCGTACTAAATTTTGCCACAACACTTCATCCCGTGCGTGGAGCACGGTACCACGGAAGGTTCTCATTGTAACAGTCTACATATTTCTGTTTCGATTTATTCAACAGTTCTCATTCATGGCTTTACCAAATTTGTTTCAACAAAATTGAAGCCTGACACATGTAACATCTGTGTTATTTTGTTGTGCCAACAGTAATACATAGTAACAGCCATCTAAAGTCATATTCACCCTAAATTTGGATAATCCTTTTAATTTATTTTTGGTAGAGTGATTTACACCAGGCGCTTTAATAGCACGTTACAGCAGCGGTCACTGTAGCAAATAGAAACAATTATAGTCTATGGAGTGGTTTACACTAGGCACATCTCATGTGCGTCCCAGAAGCATCTCTGGGGCGGCGTGGCTCAGGCGGTAGAGCAGGTCGTCTGGTAACTGGAAGGTCGCTGGTTCGATTTACTGCTCTGCCCAGAGATTGCCTGGCCATTGTGTCCTTGGGCAAGACACTTAACCCACCTTGCCCGTTTGGTGGTGGCCGGAGGGTCCGGCGGCGCCAGTCTGGCAGCCTTGCCTCTGTCAGTGTGTGTCCCAGGACAGCTGTGGCTACAAACGTGTGTAGTTCATCATCACCAAACGTGTGAGTGTGTGTGTGAATGGGTGAATGACATACTGTAGTGTGAAGCGCTTTGCGGGTCGTAGGACCTGAGTAAAGCGCTATACAAGTACACGCCATTTACCATCTCACCGCTAAAGATAGGATTGGGTTCTATTTTTGATGTGACATGCTCCAAAATGCATCAAGCTTCAACAGTTAGCATAGAGCTAATAGAAAAACACCCATGCAGCATCTGGTCCTTTTCAAAATAAAATACACATGCAGATTTGTGCATCACGTCATTAAGTACGATGCAAGGATCTCATTTGCTATTTACATTAACTGTATTTTTTTGATGCAACTCTAAACATTAAAAACTGCACAGAAAAAAAACACATACTTCTGTCTTCCATGCCAGAGTCCATTGTTGTTAAGGCGATAACTCAGTGGACTGTGTTGCTGCTGACTCGTGCCTGAAATGTTCCTGATGGGGATTGACGCACCAATGAGGTTGCGACAAAACCATGCGGTGCCGCTGACGTGTCCGGTGTAAATTGGGGTTCATACTACCAGTCAAGTCTGGACGCATTTTCAGTCTAAACACAATTTCTTATTCAGTTCTTATTCAGTGTGTTCAGACTTTTGACTGGTAGTGTATATTAATACATTTTTTATTATGATGCTTTATTCATGTCATGTTTAAAAATACATACAGTATTTGTCCTAATTTTGCTTTTTTTATGAAAGTGCAGAAAAACGATTTCCTTACATAATTGAGCACTTTTTGCCTTCTGACAGAGCATCCCATAATACAAACTAACAGTGACAATCTGGGTTTGTAATTAGGAAAAACCCTCTCAATCCTACAGGACATCTGTTTGAGCTCAGATGTCATATGTAATGATTTTAGCATGGATGCACAGCTGTCAGATATTATAGTCCAACCAGTGAAGGAAAAAAACAATCCACAAGAGGGAGAATAAAAGTCAGAGAATCATTGTAGGAATCCATAGAGTGAAGACATTTAGGATTCATTTCATCATGAGATCACAAGTCACTATACAAACAACTCTATGGCAAAGAACGCAGGGGGTAACATCAGAGGGAGCTGCCGCCTGGCACAGCAAAAGAAAGGAGTGACTTTAGAGAGCCAAGAATAAAGGAGGCTTGCTAAAAGGTGAGGAAAATTGGAAACAGGCTGCAGCCACCCACTGGCTGGACAGTGGGGAGATGGTTAGTGTAATCAGTAATTGACCTTTTCATTAAATGACATCTGCGTCACAGCTCAGTGGTCTCAGATCGCCTTTACTGTTGGTTACAAAAGAATGAACTCTGGCAGCTATAAGGTAGACTTTGATTCTTAAGTGGGAACATCTTATAATTCATTAGAAAAGAGGCATTGTTAAGGTTTGATGTTATGAAACTCCACCAAAGGTCAAATGTAGTCATACATTTCAAACTGAAAAATAAAATACAAAGAACAAACAAATTTTTGTCTCTCTGTATAAATTCGGTTTGAAAACATCCCTTAGTTTAAGTAGTAACATGAAACCTTTGATGAGTGTTATATCACCACTCACTCTCATCTTTAGGAACTTTTCAGGACAAACTTTTCACACAACCCCAGACACGCTGAGTTATTTAGAAAACAGATCAGACAGTTTCTGTTAACCACACTGATTTAATTTTCATGCTTCTTCATCTACCATCAAACTGTTTCATCTGAATATCTAAAACATCGACAGCTGCCAATCAAGCTGGCAGTTCTTTTAAAGCATCTTGGACCTGTGCAAAGCTCCCCCCACCCCCCACCCCCATTTAGACTCGCACAAACCAGTGAGCTCTGACTGAGTAAATTTTGACTTCTTCCACTAAAATCTCCTTAATACATTTGCTTTTTTATGAGTTAACAAATCATGTTATTAGTCTTCTTTATTAAAATCAAGCTCTAATTCCTGAGCTGATGGTACGTTTATCATCATACGGTTTATTTTAAGGACATAATTATATACAGACTCCAAACCAGTACTTTCAGTCTGGATTGGAAGCACGGAGGATAGCATGTAGATTTATTGCTTTACTGTTATGACAGATGTGCTTTATTTTCTCCACATTGAAAGAAAGACTTGGACAAGTCAGTTTGTTGACAAGTTTTTCCAACCGTGCAGTTTAACATGGTCCACAAAGCTGCTCACAAGCGAGGCTTTACACAACAGTGGCTGTACTCAGCTTTGAAGGATGTTCAGGCTTTTCTCCTTCACTGAGATTGGCAAAGTTTTAGCCCATGAGATAAACTTTCACTGTCGAGATAACACATAAAAAAGATTTACTAACAATATTCTTTTGTCTTAATGTTTATGAACAAGGTGGTCCAGATGCATAGAAATCAGTTAGATTAAACTGCTTTAAAAATCTATTCTTTGTACAAACACATTTTAAAATACATATTAGTCATTGATACATTTAAAGTAAAGTATTTGTTCAAAGTTAACACCTGTTTAATGAATGTGTAATTAATACAAAATTAACAGACGTTTGATCTCAAGTTAGTTGTCATTCAGAAGATGGACAATTTCACTTTCAGGGTGAATCAGAAATGTGTTTTGGCCGTTTAAATTCAAAGAAAAGACCAACAAACATATATAAAATGTCCACTGTTAATGCTGTATACTGGTAGCACCAGGTATTAGCAGATGTAACTGGCTGGACTACAAACACAAATCAAATGTCCTTAGTAAACATCAAATACTACCACAAAACAGATACAATGTCAGAAAAATCTAAAATTCCAGAACAAATGAAATAAATCAGAGGCCTGATGAAAAATATACATTTTATATATTAAAACAACTTTTGTTGTGAAGCTGATAAGTTTTGTTAAATGTTTTATGTCTTTAAATTTCATGTATGTGGGTCATAATCTGGTTGAGGTTAATATAATTTTACAAAACATACACGTACACTTTATGTTAGACTGTTGTATTTCAGTTTGTCCTGAATTAACCAATAATTATTGTTACTGTTCTGTGGCCTTTAATAAGAAACTTCCATCATCATATAGAGTTTTTATTAACACTGTTTGAAGATATTCCCTCAAATGAGGGAGTATTGGTTGTACTGTATTTATTCTTTGGTTATTTTCCATCTGTTGTCTTGAATGGTCAGCATAAAACACAATAAAATTAATGTACAAATAAAACACTGAAAATAAAAGCAGAGTTAAAAAAAAACATTTCTGCATGACAAAAAAAAAACTATTTTACTTGCCCTAGTCTTTAACAGCAAACAGACAGTGAATTCCTTTTCACTTCCTGTTGCTGCCACACAACCCTTAATCCTGTTTTGAACAAATACAGTAAAATCAAGGGGTGCCCCGGTTCTTTTTTAGATCCAGTGTGAGGGTGAAATAGAAAGTCTCTTCATAAATAAGTCTATAAAGACACCCCTTTAGACGAGTAAAATTATTATTATTACTGCTATTATTGTTATTATTAGGGGTGGGACATTTTGTGGGAATTATTTTAACATTGAAATATCAATAATGTGAAACCAGCTTCCAGTTTTAATTCATGAGGCAGACACATGGTGTACTTTTAAGAATAGACTAAAAATGCTCCTGTTTACAAAGATTTAGGGTTATCTTTGTCAGGATCTGTGCGCTGTAGTGGTGTGTCTGTGTTTTGTGTGTCGAGTGAGTCATCTTCCCAGATCTAGGATCTGCGCTGGAGAGTTGGAGCAGGCAATTACGGACGGCTGAAGGACATTATGGTTGATGAGGAGAGGCAGCGTTTTTAAGCCACGGCCTGACGATCATTCATCGCCTGGTTGTTAACCTAGTTGGTAAATCAACAGAGCCGCTCTCCGAGTTTTTCTAGAGTTACATAAGAAGTGTTTTTCCTAGTTCCTAGTGTGTATTTTGATCAAGTGTTTTTTCTAGTGTAAAATGCTGCGCTGATATAACTGTTCATCCCCATGATTACCTCTCAACGCTGCCGCTCACTCTGTGCTGCTTTCCTGTGTCTCGTCATCCCCGGCCTCATCAACCTGCACTCCAGCACCCTCCACCTGCCTGCCCGCTCTCTGGCACCTTCTTACTCGACGCACCCCCCCTGGATCACTCACCATCGCCTCACTGCACCTGCCTCCCCCTCGCGCTGCTCTACATCCTGCCCCACCGTGAGTTCACATATCCAGCTACGCACATTCACCTGTTGCTCCTCTGGACTCCCACTAACTGTTCCTCTCTCCCGCAGAACCAGATCTCCTGAGTTCCCGCACTTTGCACATTTACCTACCACTGTAAATTGTAAATAAACCTGTTTTCACTTTTCATCCAAACCGTTGTCCATGTGAGTCTGCATGTGGGTCAAACACCTCCCTGAGTCCATGACAATCTTAGGTTACCCTGATCCATCCCTTTAGTTATGCTGCAACATGCTGCTACACTTCTCTGTTCTGTTGTTTTTAATCTCAATGGTTGTATTTATTATTGTTTCTGCTATTAATTTTATCTCTGCTTATCTTTCCATAGAAATGTCGACTGACCCAGATACATCCGTGTTTGTCTGTGTCTCCTTCCTGTCACCTCAGACCCCAGTCAATTGAGGCAGAAGGCTGACTGGTACTTTATGAATAAAAATGGATTGAATTGAATAAAAAAGCTGAAAAGTTTATTGAAATTAAATCCTAAAATGAAAAGTTGCCATTTGAAGATATTTGACCTGAAACTGATGTTCTCACTTTAAATAAACTGTTATCAGTCATCTGTCAAAAATGAGTCTCAGCCTGACTTTGAGTCCTTTGATCTGAAATGCAATACTATGCAAGAATAACCTGCCACCATCATATGTTTGTTAGCCTACTAGGATATTAAAATAGCATTTATTATTTTTGAGAATACAACAAAAATAAAGGGACAGTGTTCACAAATGTCAATCGTTTCAGAAAAAAGTATCTATTTGTGTGAATGCAAACAAAATATTTTACATGTGCATATGCTGTATATCAAGCAGCATATAAAGTTACCAAATTTTCTATTCCTTTTTATTGAGAAATTATAATATTGCAGTTTAAAATGTCACTGCAATTTCAAATGAAAGCGAAAATATAGTACAAACAAATGAGCAATTGGGGTTAAAAAAGAAATGTTGGGATCAATTTATTGACCAAAATATATTCTAAACTTCTGTCTCATCGAAGTAGCCACCTTTGGCAACTCTAAATTGACCTCAGGTGTGAGTGTGTGAATGGTTGTCCATCTATATGTAGCCTTGTGATAGACTGGCAACCTGTCCAAGGTGTCCAAGGTGCAACCCCACCTCTCACCCTGTGACTGCTGGAGAGAGACACCTGCTCCCCTCGACCCTGAACAGGAAGAAGCAGGTAAAGAAAATAACTGACTGTTTAAATTAAATAAGAAATTTAAATTAAATCTTCACTGCTGGAATATTGCGCCCATCAGTCCTCATCTGTCATATATGCCTCATGCCATTTTCCATCTGTCCATCCATTTATTGTGTCAGCTACTAACTTGTCCTGTCCGAGTCACAGAGGTTCAAGAGCCAGACATGTGTTGCTGCTTCCCAATAACTGGTGTTCCTGCCATATTGCACATTTCATTAATGAAGACTGGTACTTTGTCCTTCATTCTTGGTTGTGGTGAATTTGTGGTCCAAATACAAAAAACATTACACTCATCATTATAAACTAAATGTTGTCAATGACAATAAATGTTTTTCCCAGAAAATAAGATATATGAAAAACATGCTAATTTGGCTTCTGGCTAGTGTCTTGGCATACAAGCCTCCCTCGGGGATTCAAACGTAAGCTTTGAATTACGGAGACAAAATATATAACATCTGAAGCGGCAGGTTTCAGGAATTTATTTTGAGAAAATAAGAAATATCTTCAGCACTAGAAAATTAATCAATGATTAAAAAAAAAAAAAAATTTAAAAACACGTGCCACGTGGCAAAGGTTTTCAAGTAAACCACTGAATATTATGTGCTTCAAGAAAATAAAGCTTCTAAATTCAAGCAATTAACCTCATTTAAAAAGGGATCAAGAAGGTAATCAATTGTCTGTGTTTATGGTTTCAGGTCTGTGATGGGAGGCATTCATGTAGATAAAGCATCCTGGGTTTTTAAGGGGTTAAAGAGTTAAAACATTAGAATCAAATTAGCTTATAAAGCTACAGTATCTATCTGAGACAGAAAAACTGTGTTCAGGTGGCAACAACCCTAATTACTAAAGAACTGGCTGTCATTCTACTTCCGAGTATTTGATTTAATGCCAGAGCTGATTAGGGCTCATAATTCAGAAAAATAGGTCCACTAAAATCACTCTATGTGCAAATTAGCAGTGGCATTAAATTTTAATTGTCCCTGACTTTCACCCACAGGTCACTCCTTCATACATGAAAGGATGCAAATAAAACTGAATCTGTGATGTCAAAGCTTAGAAAAAAAAATCAATATTTAGATAACTGACTTTAACAGCAACTTATGATAAAATTCCCTTCAAAACAAGACAGAACTGAGGCCAATCAAAATTAAATCAGTTTTGTGTTGTCAAATTAAAAAGCTTGGATTCTCCATGACTTAAAATATATTTTGCATGCAACAAAAGCACAGAGCTCTGATGGAGACTGCCACTGAAACAGCTGCTCATATCAGCATAACAGGTGTTTCTGATAAGACACCTCTTTCTTTTTTAATTTTATTTTCATTTATTCTCGACACTTGTTCATGATGCATCAACCTGATCTTGTTTTTATTTTCAATTCATCAGCTTGATGTAACAACATCAGTGCAATAAAAAAGTATCTGATAAAATATATACAGTATTGCAGTGCCAACTAGATCTATCAGAGTATTAAAACATGATCAATTAGTCCATCTGTTTCTCACATACACCGTGTCTACTGCATGGTGCAGTATACAAATGTTTATACACAAGGTTCAGTTTTGTCAAATGTAAGAGCTAAAGTGGTCTGAAAATTAAATTGAGCATTTTTTCGAGATTCTTGGGGGGAGTCTCCTCCCACAGACCAAAAACGCGCATGATATTTCCTGCAAGTACAAGTATAGTCTAAATGTTAGTAAACTTGAAGTATATATTTTAGCATACTTATATATTGCTTGGTGAAGTATACTTCTGGTATGTACAGTCAAGTACAAGTATAGCAGTAAGTAAACTTTAGTGTAAGTATATATTAAAGTATAGTTATAATTTACTTGGGTAAATCTACTTCTGATGAGTACATTTAAAGTATACTTGAAGTATACTGTCTTCATTATAAGTATACTTCAGTAATCTTCTTTTTGGTAAGGGTAGAACCAGGTGTGTGTGCATGTATGTGAGTGGCTTTTTATCTCCATATTGCCCTGTGATGGACTGCCAACCTGTCCAGGGTGTAACCTGCCTCTTATCTTACAATAAACAGCTGGACGCAAAGTCCTTGAAGGAAGCAGTTGACTTCCTGAGCTTTTGCATGCAGTGACTCATCTTGATCCACTTTTAGTTGTTGGAGAGTCCGACACGCTACTCAGATTGACCCTCCGTCAGGAAAGGGGGGGAGTTTGCAGGTTGTTTGACTGCAGTGCACCTTTTTTTATTCTTTCTGTACATATCACCACAGATATTAACATCAAGCAGATCACCTGTTAGTCTGTTTACTGCTGGAAAAATTTCACTGCTGATTTCTTTGTGGTGAAACCACATAACTGATATGTTTGTAAAGTATTGAGCTGTCAGTCAGACTGCAATGTGAGATGCTGCACAAGAGCTGAGTCAGTGTAAACTGACATGTATCTGCCAAAAATTGTACAAAAGCAGATTTTTCCATAAACACTGTATTCTAAAGTCTTAGTATAGTATATATCAGCATCATAGAATTCCCAAAATTCAGTTATGGCTTTTAGTTTTAGTGTGCCCCCCAAAAGTTTTCAGTGGCCCCCATCTTGCCCTCCTATAATAAATTCTGGAGGTGCCACTGGCCAGCAGTCATTGAGCAAAAAGCAGGGTTACACCCTGGACAGGTCACCAGTTCATCACAGGGCCTCATATAGACCGACAACCATTCACACACTCACACCGGGACGGGTTACCAATTAACCTCAAGTGTAGTTTTGGTCAGTAGGAAGAAGTCAGAGTCTACGAACTGCAGCACTGTGCAGCCCAAACTACATCTACGCATAGATGATTGACAGCACAGTTAGACATTTACACCCCAATGTGAGGGTCTTGAGAATCAGATGGAGGGGCAAAATCCTTATTTACGCCTGTAAAAGTCAATGTTTCTGGTGAATTCAGGTCTGAAAAAAATCCTTTCTGTTCAACAGATTTCCAAAACCAACATGTTTCTGCACATATACATCTCTTGTCTTCCTGTCCAAAGTCACTTTTGGTTCATAAGTGACAAAACTCTGCCAGCCAAATGTGCCCCACATGTGAATAATTTACAGGTTACAATGTAAATGTGATTGCATGTTCAAAATATGTGATAACTTTCATTAGATTCTCTTTTTTACAAAAACAACCTGTACATTTAAATTTTTCTTTAATTTGCTTGTTCCACTTAATTTCATATATTGGTGATGCAGATTAATAACTTCAAATCTATCTGCTGCATCTCAACATGAAGCAATATTTTTATATTCCCTGTTTTGGGTTTCGAAAAGCATTTTGCTAGTCTTGTTCCTTCTTTCTAGAATTACATCCAGCCATCTGTTACAAATTGCTTTCCCAGAATAACAATTGTATATTGAAGACCAACCACAAGAAACAGACTCATATTTCCCAAGTTAACTGCTTTGAATGTGGGAAAGCGTATTGTATGGGTTATCTTTTGGTTATTTTAGACTGTAAAAAAAGTATATGTGCAACAATGCTGCACAGCAACACATAACAAAATGCATTTAAAGTACTGCGTCTTTAAGATAAATTGCAGTTCCTGCATCCAGAAACATCAATGTGGACTTTTCCATTATGTCCCTATGTAATAACACTATTTATCACAGACTGAATACATTCTCAGTCAGACTTTCACCTATGGGAGTCTAGAAGCTGGATTTCAGTGGGTCTGTCTTTTAATGCCTCCATGGGACATAATATTCAGATATTCCATCAGGTCACGTCTATATTCCAGAAGCCATTCTCCATGTTCTCATATGTTTATATTTTAGGTATGAATATGTACAAGCATACATTTTTAACATGCATATAAAACCATCTTGTAAACGTTTTTCCCTAAAAGATTTGTGAGGTGTTTGGAGACCTAACTGCTGTTTATTGTGTCGAACCCAACCACTAAGACAAATATTTCACTCATCAAAATAAAAGATCAAAATAAAGTGAGAGGATGAGAAATAAGGAAGTCACAAGGGTCGCTCACAATACTTTTATTTGAACTGAGTTGGCAGTAAGGTGGGCAAATGGGAGTCTGGATGAATGTATTATGATCTGAACTTTGGAATTGTTTCTTTGCCACATTCAGCAGCTTTCACTGCAGGATGAGGCTTAAAGCTCCAAAACAAAGAAAGAAGGAACATTTTCTTCCAAAAGATGTTGAGTCAACACAGAATTTTAATGTCTTCGTGGTAGACTAATCTTGAGTTTTTTCCTAAAGAGGATCCCACAAGAACCTCTGAGACAAAGTTGCTGTATTAAAGCACAGATTTCATGAAAACAGTCTCAGCCCTCAGATTCTTGATGTGATAAGTACAGCTGAGTATATGCACTAGTGCATATTTGCATTCTGCTTGATTTCTAACTGAGCATGGAAAAAGAAGAAGCATCTGTTATATCATGTAATCCATTCAGACTTTAGCCACATGAGCATCTGGTGCAGTCCGCCCCAATAGGAAATCTGTGCTGGGGGAAATGAGAAGAGGATTTTGCCATTGTTCATTTGTTTCAATGTGTTCTGATGAATATTTAGAAATGTGTTCCAAATTCACGTGTACCTTTCACAGTAGAAAGTTAAAAACAAAAGTATAAGATTAAATATGTACTCCAAGAGATTTAACTAGTTTTACCACCTAGAATGATACTAAAAAGCCCAGGGATGACCCAGCATCTCCCACCCTATATTATGAGCCTGTGCCATACCAGCTGTCATGGTCATAACAGTGTGTCGTGGGTGCCAACCCTTTGTTCGGACAGCAGCTGCCCCAATGTGGACTTCTCAGATTAAGTGTGAGTCCAATCTGCACTGATTTGTTCAAGGAAAACATATAATGAAAGGAAAAATGACTAGAAACAGAGATGGTGGAGAAAACTAATCCAAACAGCAATCAAATCAAGCACAAGCAGTCATCTCAGATAAATGACTCTGCAAGCCACAAGTGCTGAGTTGAAGCAATGAGCAGAGTGCTCTTTGATAATTCTCTCTTTTAGATTCACTTGGCAAAGACAACAGTGTTTGGAAGAAATCTATTTATTTTGTAGAGATTTAAAAAGGCTGAATTATGTCTATGCATGATCAGAATATTTTACTAAAGTTGACTTTTGACTCTGAAAACTTTAGACAACATTTGTACACAGTTTAACATGCACAATTAGGTATTAGGTTATTCAAATACATGATAGTTATTTGAAGTGAAGTCTTATTTGATTGTCAAGTTTCTGTCTGTGAATAACAAGAATTGAGTTCTACCATAAAAGGGATGTTTCTGCTCTCCGGCTACGTTTCATCTGTCCCACCCCTATTTAAGGAGTGTCTGGCTGCAGTCAGATACCAGATCTTCTGCTTGCTTCATGCAGCAACTAGTGTCTTTTTTAATAGTTCCTGTGAAAGAATCATAGAGTATACCAGACCTGTTTCTGTCCTGATAGACATGCTTCCCTACTCCCATGTAGACGTTGTAAGTCACAGCCTAGTCATAAATCACAGAGGTACCTGATCCTGAGTTTCACAGATTGTGGATTCTGGGCTTTGCTTAAAGGTGGGATATGGAATATGAATAGCGTAACACAGCACAAGGCCTTCCGCCATCTGGGTGCCAGGCTCGTAAACTCCCCCCCCCGCACGAGGTGCTGATGTCGACCAGTATTCCTCACCAAACCCACTCTGATCCCCGATCCGAGCAGGACAATAAAATATCATGAGTTTAGCTCACTAATCATGCTCTCCAGCCCCGCTGATCACACACTGACTCTGATAAAAGCAGCTCCTACCTGTTTGAAGCTCAGTCATTGATTCAGTCTGTGGCATAGAGCTCATAGTTGCCCTGCGAGCAAACCAAAACATCCTGCAGTCCCTCTAAAGATCCTCTGTCCTCCTCACACATCATCCTGCACACCTCACTTATACAATACATTTTTTAAAAAAGCAATAAAATCCTCCGTGGTGTGTCTTCCAGTCAAACAAGTGCCCCAAAGCTCCTCAACTTCAGCAACCTGTAGCTCCATATTAGCTAGCTGCTATTAAAAACGTTTCCACACAGAACTTGCTCGTCATATGGGAAACCCCAAGGGAAACCCTCTATGGCAAGCAAATAAGGTATATAATCACCACATGTCCCCGGTGCTTCCAGCTGCTTGACCTGCAGACTCCACAGTACCAGCCTCGCTGTGCTGGATTATTTACGGTATTAGGCAACCCAAAATGGTGCCCGCTGCTCTGCCAGCTAAATTAATATTTTTATAATATTTTACTTCAAGTATAATTTTTAAAGGAAATGCTGTATTTTCATTCTACAACCCTCTAAACACCCTGTGGAGGTGTTATTTTGTTAAAAATATTGCTTTTTATGAAAATATGAAAATTGTTTTTCTCGGGTTTCTGTTGAATATTTTAGCTCCACAGGTGTTCTTACCTTCATAGTGGGTGTGAAAACAGGTCAACAACTTCTCTTTCAGTTTTTCTCTCTCAAACTACGCAGGTGGTGATAACACCCGAGTCCAAACGGCCTGTATCTGTTTCATCACAATTCCTTTGTTTGTTAGTATTCATCAGCTCCCGCAGTTGAAACCACGCCTAGCATGCTGCTAGCTAAAAGCTGTAGCATAAGACGTAGCAAACAGGAAGACACGACGTCTGATGTTGCCATGCGCAGCGGGGCAGGAAACAGTATACCTTGCTCTCATAGAATAGTTTGTTAGCCAATCTGAGTCCAGCAAATCCGAATAATGAATATCAACAAGCTTCTGCCGAAGCAGCCAAAGCTGCCTGACGGAACGCGCCGGAACCACCCGAATTTTAATGCAGACAGATTGAAAGGTTTGTTAATAAGTGTTTCCTGACGTTTTTTAGATATAAAATGTTTCATATTACTGGTTAATACTTAAGAAATAACCACAAAGTCCTGAAATTTGTATGAAATGGCCTCTTTAAGACAAGAGGATTTCCTAATTGTTAGAACTTAAATTACAGTTCTGACTAACCTTTTTCTGCTCTGCAGCCAGGGGACCTATTTTTCCTCTGTGGCAAGCTCTTTTATCAGCATCAATGCAACTCCTGCCTGCTTGTTACTTTTTTAAAACTTAAACATTACAGACCTTTTTATAAAAAATGGAGAAACTTTGGAAAACAGCTAAGACGGAAACATATAAGCTGCACTTCAAATAACTTATTTCATTGTTAAATGAAATGGTAAAACTCTTTATACCTTCAGACAATCCAACTCTAAAGTTGATCGACACAATACATAAGATTATCTCTCTGCCTTGCTAACGTCTATATTCTCAAAGTCTGACTATTACAACTGTCTTGCATTCTTTGAGAATTTTGTTTTAAATGTAATCCACTTTATTATGGTCAAATGTAATCCACTTTATTATGGTCTCGAACAGGCATCCATCCATTGCCTCCAGGTCGCTCAGAATGCAGCTGCCCGCTTGTTGTCAGGAAGGAGACGTCGGGATCATATCACTCCCGTTCTTCAGCCTCTTCATTGGCTTCCTGTTTCTTACAGGATCCAATTTAAAATTGTATTGCTGTGTTTTAAAGCACTAAATAGTTTGGCCCCTTCGTACCAGACAGAGCTCCTAAAATCTCACGCCCTCATAAGAACTTTGAGATCCTCTTCACAACATCTCCTGTCAGTTCCACCTCCTAGGTTGAAGTCCAGAGGTGACAGAGCATTTTCTGTGGCTGCCCCTAAATTATGGAATAGTCTACAGTTACAGGTTTGGTCTGCAAACAGTCTCCATAACTTCAAGTCCCTCTTAAAAACTCACTTTTTTACCCTTGTTTTTAAATGTGTCATGTTTTGAGGTTGGTTTGCGAACTCTAATGTAGACCCAGACTATCAGACAACGCACAGGAGACTGAAGATCAAGGTAACAGTGTTTAATATTTACAGTGAATGGAACAACAAAGCAGAATAGTACAAGGACTCCGGAGATCCGGGACTGGGACGGCGAAGGAGGAGATCTGGCAGCGGAGGAGAGACAGGTTAGTGACTGGTGATTTTGGATGTGAAGCAGGGTTAAGTTGCGGTGCGTGAGGGAATGTGCTCACAGACTTACAGTGCGGGAGAGCAGGCAGTGCGAGGAGGAGAGACTGAGGTTCCAGCAGCGGTGGTGGTGTTTCCAGAGGGGGGAGATGATGATGAAGGTAATCCAGTATGAGAGCTTTGTTTGCCAGGAATCCAGAGGAGGCAGGGGTGACAGCGTTGTTGTGTCTGACCAGGACAGGTGCGGAGGATCCAGAGGGGAACAGAGACAGACCAGGAACAGGAACACAGTCGTGCCGGACCACGACGGAATCAAGAGCCCTCAGGACGGCGCGGCAGACGGCCAGCGCAAGTGGAGGCGCTCAGGACCAGGACGAGGACTAGAAGGAACGGGAGGGAAAGGAACAGGTAAGTTTAAGTTCACTAATGCAACTTCAGCAGAGTCTACACAGGCCACACGTTACCGCAGAACGAGCTGTAACAAACTGGCGTCTGTCTCAGGTTCCTCCTCTGCTTAAATACCCAGCCACAGAGAGCTGGGTAACGAGCCGCACCTGGATCCACTGATCACTGCTGCCACGCCCTGCAATGAGAGGTTAGTGCATCCAAAAACCAACACCACACACCAACAGCTGAGAACCTGACAAAATGTAGCTGATTCCTTTCTTATCTCTTGTCCCCTAGGTTAGATATGCGTTTTAGGTTTTTATTTTATTCTTTCCTTCTTTTAAAACTGTGTTTTTACTTATTTTCTTTTACTATTGGATGTTTGATTGTATTGATTTAAGTGCTGAGATTTAAGATGTTTGATTTTGCTGTACAGCACTTTGGGCAATCTTAGGTTGTTTTAAAAATGTGCTCTATAAATAAAATTGACATTGATATTAAATGAAACACTTTTCCTGACTTATATTTCAGATCCTCTGCTGTTGTCATGCTACTATTCTTCCTGTCCTGCTTACACAGTGCTGTTTATATTTCTTAGAATTGGTCTACCATTTTGTTCCAATTTAGTTTATTTGCTAAAACTGTCCTAGTTATGGGTGTGAGTTTCCTGTATTTTTTTTTGTAAACATCTGTTTCCTGTTCCTCTGTTTTCTCATATGCTTCATTATTTTCTGTCAGTTGTTTTGTCTACCGGGTTTCCCTGTGATTTTATGTTGAAAGCGTTTGAGGTTCCTGTTTCCTAGGCTTTATTTTGTACGTTTATGCTATCCTGTTTTAATTTGTAGTAGTTTGTGCTTCCTGTTTTTTGTTGGTTACTTTATTTATCTTTTAAGTCAGGGGTTTTCTTGTTGTTTTTTAGTTGGGTTGAGTATAGGGATTACTTTTCTGTTGCATCTTGTTCCAGTAGGGTTTAGTTATTTTGTCCCCTTGTGTTAATCATTTTGCATTCCTAAAACTCTTCTCTACTGTTTCCTAAATTTCTATTACAGGTGGCTCCACCCACCTGATCAGCCTCACTGCTCCTTTTCTCAGCTGTTACCATTTTGGTCATCACTCCACAGTTAAATACTTGGTGCACTCGTTGAGTTTTGTAGGTGCATTGTCGTTTGTCATCTGGTGTCCCCCATGCCCCTGTGTGTGTAGATGCTTGTTTGCTGCCACGTCAGCCATTTATTTTCTGTTAATAAAGTGCTGGTTTTCTGGCTCCTCATCCTGATTCTCCAGCATCTCCCTGCACCTTGACTCTTGTTTAAAAAATCCTCCTCAAACATGACAAAAATCTTCTCTAGTTGAATTCTACTTGCCTGTTCCAGCAAATGTTCATGTATATTTGAGTTCTGTTTCAACTGCATTTTACCTGGAATTCCAATGTAATTTATTATTCATGATGCTGCTTTTTTTGTTGTTTTTTTTAAACAAGCAATGCACCATCTAGATTACATTAAAATGGTAAAGATTAAATTTGGAACACAGTTCCTGACATAGGTTTCTAGCAACAATATGATTTTGTACATTTTGTAAATAAACCTTTTATCCAAAACTGAAGCTTGGTTTGTTCAGTGTTTAGCTTTGGCTTCAAGGTAATCATGACAGACACCTGGGTTTCCCTTCTCAACCTGTTGCTCCCTTGATCCAACAATTGACCGACCAACCAACTGGACGGACGGATTAATTAATTTAATGCATAGAAAATTATGTAATAAATTGTTTTTTTAGTAGAGAAAATCATAGGATTGTGTATGTAGACAGTCAAAAGCTTGTTAAATCTGGACCTTCTGTACTTCATGAACTCTGTTACCTTCTTTCACTGCTACAGATTTGGTGTATGAATCAGTTTACCTCTGTTAAACTCAGTTTTCTTTCTTCCCTTTCTACAGTCACTCACCTCTGTCAGTACCAGCAGCAGTACATGGAAGCATGGTGTTTTTGTGTAGCAGGACATCACGGTATCAGCTTTAATTTCCAGATCAAATGAACTCTCACAGGAAGTCGGTACAAGCTAAAAATAGAAACTTGTTACTTGATAAAACAAAGACAGTATCACATAATTCTGTCACAGTTAGTGGCAGAAACTGAGCAGGTACTAGAGCTCAAACTGGAACAAAAAATAAAATAGTCGTAAAGCTCTTGAACAAGTTGCTTCAACTTTGGCACTGTGATAAAAAGATGCCATGATGCCTTGCAAAGCTTTGTTGTTGTTGTTGTTTATAATTAAATCCATTTTTCATCAACAATAAAAGTAGCAGGCTTCTGCTAGCTTACTCACTTGAAAATTTCTGGAACAAATGGGTTTCTGTGTAATACAGAAATTAAGTTCTATAGCACGAACATCAAACTTAACTCACGTTAAAGCTTTTCCAAAATGAATTGCTCCTGCTTGGTGCTTGTCTCTAATATATATTTATAAAAAATGCACAATGAACCTTTCACCCAGAACATTATAAACTAAGTTAAATTCATGCTGATAGATGTACTGCTTGTGTTGGTTAGGGTTAGGGTTAACAACTTTCGATTTGTGACAAAATTGTAAAGCAATTTTAAACAGAAACACTTGGATCAAGAATGAATCAATATTTATCATGTCAGCCATTTTCCACACCTTTTGTCTTTATTTGATCAGTTTTAGGTTCTGTTTTAGTTCTGTAATCAGGTTTGTTTTCACCTTGTCCTGTTAATCAGAAGATGTTCTGCACCTGTTCACACCCTAATCACACTCACTCCCCACACCTGTCTACTTAAACATCAATGTTCCACCTGCACATCTATGGTTCACTTGAATAGTGCCGTGCTTCCAAACCTGTGATTCAACCCTGTCTGTTTATTGGTTTACCTGTCTGCCTATGGGAAGTTGTTATACAATTACTCTAATATTAAAGCAGTACTAAATAACTTTTACAACTTTAAACTACGGTTTTGAAAGTTGCCTAAGTAGATTCTTACTAAAAAACATGATCAGCTTCATATTAGCCATCACTCATTATGCCTCCGTTGGCTTTACAATAGACTAAATGTGTGTTCTGGTGATTTATGCTGCCCTAAAGAAAAATGCCGCCATAGTATGAAATGACAACTTATTTCATAATGAGATGTTATTAGAAGTTTATACAGTATTCTTGTTTATGGTGAGTGTGACCTGTTAATTATTTAAACATATTTTAATGATCCTTCTCTGATATTTTCTATATAAAAGCCCTCTGGGTTCTTATTGGCCATTGTTGGATCCTTCTCCTCTGGGTGTGTCCAAACATTTGCCTGTCCCTCTGACGATGCAAAGAAAGTAAAAATAACATCATATTTAGTGTTTCTGTCCTGGGAAAATTTATTTGATAGGTAAAATGTATTTATGGGAAAATATAGAAACAAAAATAAATGATAAGCTGTGCTACAGATTCTTTCTGCACATGTGCCGTTCTACAGTCTTGACTTCAATAAACAGATTTACCAGGTAGCATATTTCTGCAGAACACCAGTTTGAGCAACAGCTGTCTGAGACACGGCTGCAGAAAACCCTTTAACATTTTAACAGAATTCTCAGCTAATCTCAGCAAAATAAGGAAATGTGTACATACTCAGAAATTAAATTAACAGGTTAGTTCTGATGTCATAAAAATGTATGTTTTTTCTACTTTTACCAAATGCAGTCCCCACTGTAGCTTCTTGACACAAACCAGGGGTTAGTGATTCAACTTATTTGAACGTAACTTTTTATTTACTCTTTTAGTTATTATTCAGTGTTATTCTCAGCATCAGAAATATGATAAATATTATGACATTTCCTGAGCATTGATATTCTTGGGCTTTAGTGTATATTTGATATAATAAATAATTCAATTTGAATATGCCCCTGAATAAAAACTGTATTGTGGTTAAATTTGCTCAGTGTTTAAATTTTGAAGAACTTTTATTTTAATGTTATGTGTAGAGCTGAGGGAGTACTGAATATGACGACAAAAAGGCTGTTTCATTTTGTTGTTGTTTTTCAATCCAGAATACCATTAAGTGAATAATTGTTTATCAGGTTGGTCTTTAGTTGTTGGTCAGATTGTTATAACTCTTGTGTGGGTTTGTGCCATGTTTTGAATTATGTCATCTGTAGCACTTTCATGTTTTTGTTTTTTACAGTTTTCACTCTGATGAGTTTCTCTGCATTATTCAGTTTCACACCTATTATTCTGCCTTCACTGGTTTGTCCAACGAACTTTATAGCTAGCTAACAGGGGTGTATTTCACAAAGCAGGTTTAACAAACTCTAAATCAAAACCTGAACTCAAAGTTGGCCAACTCTCAGTTGTCAAACTCAGAGTTTTTGGTTTCAGAACAGATGTTAAGCATTAGTTCAATCAACTCTGACTCAAAGTTAACCTAAGTTATAATCATGCATGAGGATATAAGAAGCCCTCATCAGTGGAACACAGATCACATGATTCACCATGGCAACCAGTGGACAAAAGGTTAGCGCCCCCTACTGCTTTCCAGTAGAATTTGATCTTTTAACGATTGCATGTGCAAAAAATGGGCACATTTTAAAAAAAGCAGCAGCAAATGAGAGAGAGAGATTGTGTGACTGAAAATTACTGATCTAGTCAATGTGTGAGTATTAATTGGAGGAAAAAAATAAATGTTTGATGTTGAATGTTCCACTCATTCAACATTTATACTCCATATGT
>SSNP01000059.1:2210260-2243772 GCA_006937955.1 Pachypanchax playfairii | reverse complement strand
CTTAAGACAGGAGTGCAGAAAAGCTAAGAGAGTAGTGCTTATGAACTACTAAGTCAAAAATGACAGTAAATCTGTGAAAGTCCGAGAAAATGCCAATAAACCAAACAGAGCAACAACCAACAGTGCAACCAAGGCAATCAGGAAGTGACATGATACGTCTTACCGCGAGACCGCCAATAACTTAAAAGGGTAAGGTTAAATTCTCCTTTGTAAACCCTGTAGTTCTTTGTTCAGCTATGTGTGCTGTATAACTGTAAACATCACAAAGGAAAAAAAAATCTTTAAAAAAAAAAAAAAAATTGTCTATGTATTAATAAAGAGCACTCTCCAATAAATAAAAACTACATCTGAAAATAAATAACTAATTCTGAGCCTCATCTACTTCCCATTCATCATCTGCAGTAAGCATGCCCATATACCAGAGGTGTCAAACGTACGGCCCGCGGGCCGGATCAGGCCCGCAAACGGGTTTAATCCGGCCCGAGGGATGATTATGTAATGTCTAAAAATGAGCTGCAATTTTTCAATAAACTGTTTTTCTAATTGTGTCCACTAGATGGCGATAGAGGCAAGCAAACTGTTTGTACCAGGGCAGAGCAAGTAGGTCAAGCAAGCACAGCCAATCCGGATGAGTTACTGTGTTTTGCCCGGGATATTTATTATGGCTTCTTCTTTTCGCATTATATGCTTTGTCACCCACATTGCCCCAGCATGTCGCTATCAAAAAGGAGAAAAGTGGACGCAGAGTGCAGAGTGTTCCAAGAAAGATGGTCATCCTCCTATTTTTTCACAGAAATCAATGGGAAAGCAGTATGTTTGGTGTGTTCACAGCATGTTGCAGTGCTAAAAGAATATAACCTTCGTCGCCACTACGTGAGTTTTCATGCCGACAAATATGACAACTTTAAAGGGCAGCGGAGAAAAAATAAGCTGGATGAACTGTTGTCAGGTCTGAGGAAACAGCAGTCTGTTTTTACTCACAGCCGAGACATCAGTGATGCTGCAGTGAAAGCGAGCTACCTCATTGCTAATGAAATCGCAGTGGCTTCAAAACCATTTAGTGAGGGCGAATTCATTAAAACGTGCATGCTGAAGACAGCGGAGGTCGTGTGCCCTGAAAAGCGACAGGCTTTTGCAAATATCAGCCTGACAAGAAACACCATCGCAGACAGGATTTCCGATCTCTCGGTGGATATGGACAGCCAGTTAAAGAACAAAGTAAAAACTTTTATTGCCTTTTCAGTTGCAATTGATGAAAGCACGGACATTACAGATGTTGCACAACTGGCTATTTTCATCCGTGGGGTTGATGACACATTGACCGTCACCGAAGAGTTCGTGGAGATGGTGCCAATGTCGGACACAACGACAGCCGCTGATATTTTCTCTGCACTTGTCGGCACCCTGGACAGAATCGGAGTGGACTGGTCGCGCGCTGTCAGCCTGGCCACGGATGGCGCTCCCTCAATGATCGGCAAAAAAGCCGGTGTTGCGACAAAGTTCAGAGATAAAGTACAATCTGCAAATGGAGGACGCGATTTTTGGACTTTTCACTGTATTTTGCACCAGGAGGCTCTGTGTTGCAAGTCATTAAACATGGATAACGTCATGAAGGTGGTCATCCAAACGGTGAATTTCATCCGGTCCAGAAGCCTGAATCACCGTCAGTTTGACAGCCTTCTCAGAGAGAAAGACCACGTCTATGGCTTGCCATACCACACTGAGGTAAGGTGGTTAAGTCGAGGTGCTGTGCTGAGGCGTTTCTATGACTTACGAGAAGAAATCGAGCAGTTTATGGAAGAAAAGGGCAAGCCGGTGTTAGAATTTCATTCCGGAGAATGGATGCAGGACCTTGCATTTATGGTGGATGTTACCGAGCACCTGAATATCTTGAACAAACAGCTGCAAGGGCGCAACAAAGTTGTCACACAGTATTATGACAGCATACGCGCTTTCAAGCTGAAGCTGTCACTGTGGGAGACGCAACTCGCCGGTGGTGATGCAGCGCACTTTCCCTGTCTGAAACATGTGTGCGCGACCCAATGTGTCACAGACATGAAGCGGTTCAAAGATAAAATTGCGGGACTTTTACAGGAGTTTGAGCAACGTTTTCAGATTTTTTGTGAACTGGAGAAAGACTTCGAAGTTTTTTGCTCGCCATTCACCATGAATCCCTCTGATCTGCCTGTCAACATCCAACTTGAAATAATTGACTTGCAGTGTGATTCAGATTTGAAGGGCAGATTTGCTGCAGTTGGCTTGGTCACATTTTATCAGAATCTCTTGCCAGGTTACCCCAACTTGACAGCCCTAGCTGCAAAGCTGTTGTCCATGTTTGGAACCACATATATTTGTGAGCAGGTCTTCTCTGTAATGAGCATTAATAAAACCAAGCTGCGCTCAAGGCTCACACACAGCCACTTGAATCACATCCTGACGTTGGCTGTCACTCAAAATGTGACGCCTGATATTGATGCACTGGTGAAAGCTAAAAGATGCCAGGCATCAGGAACCAAATAAAAAATGCAGCCCCACTTAAAGTACTGAATAAAACACCTTCATATAGTTCTGTGATACTGTTCTGGTTTTGTGAATCACTGAGGCATTGTGTGTTTGTGTATTCTTTGTCCTCAGAATTTTCAAAAAAACTTGAAGTGTTTTATGATTAATGGTGATGTTGTGTTTGTCCTATTTGGACAGTATTAAAACAAAGAAAACAATCTGAAGTTGTTTTTAAGTTATATACCATGATTTTACTAGTCCGGCCCGTCTGGGAATAGATTTTCCTCTATGTGGCCCCTGAGCTAAAATGAGTTTGACACCCCTGCCATATACTCTCCAAACTGTCTTGCAGTTGGGGTAGATGGGACAAAGGCAGTAGGAGGGGGGTTGATGTGTGTGTGGAAGGTCTTGAGGTGGTGGGGGGTTGTATGCTCGGCTGCTGCTGCCAGTAGTGGGAATGCTGCTGCTGGTAAAGGCCCTGCTGCTACCGGTAGAAGCCCTGCTGCTGCTGGTTGCGCTCTAGCTACTGGTGATGCTGGATTACATTCAGTATTTCCACTTTAGCCTGTTGTCTATTGTTTGTCTCCATTCCACTGAAAAGTGGAACAATGCTGAGAGCAAAGTGGTAGCACTCATCTGTTACACCTTCTGGCTTGTCCCCAAAGTCCACCTCTTTAGACACCCCACCTCTAAAATCTTTCTTGGACTGGCCTGTAGGGTTTGCAGTGGTACTTGGGGTCCGTTTAAATGGGCTACGTGACCAGTCTCTATGTGCAGCAGCAGAGGCAGCAGGAGAAGGGTCAGACTGTGCTGAGGGACCTGCTGCTTCATCTGGTCCAGCCAGACTCAAAGGAGTCGGAGGTTGGTCCTCGTCTGTGTTCTTCTGGGATGCTGAGTCCAAGCCACTTCTTGAGCTGTTTGATAAAGGATTTATACACATATAACTCCTTTTCCTGCAGCAGATCCACTCAGTAGATTGGACTTCTTTCAGGACTTCAAATAGCTGTCCCGAAATGCTCTCCGTTTGTTTCTACATTGCTCACCTGAAGGAAAAAGAAATTGAAAATATGTCAAAATTAAAGTTGTTTTTCCTTTTTTTTTTTTTTGTGCCTACAGGTTTTTGGCCTCCGGTGACTATTTTGTCAGTCTGGCTTTCAGCTACCGTCTTGGCCAAACTACAGTCAGAAACTCTGTCCTCATGGTGTGTGCAGCTATTGAGAAAGTGATGATTGGCCAATATCTGCCGCCCCCAACTCAGGAAATGTGGAAGACTGTGGCGCAAGGCTTCTGGGACAAATGGAATTTCCCAAATTGTTTGGGAGCATTGGATGGGAAACATATCCACATTCAAGCACCACCACGCTCCGGAAGCCAGTATTTCAATTACAAAAAGACCTTCTCTATTGTGCTGCTGGCTCTGGTGGATGCAGACTACAGGTTTTGTGTGATACAGGTGGGGGACTTTGGAAGAAGCAGTGATGGAGCCGTCTACACTGATTCAGCATTGGGGATTGGAATGAAGAGAAGGACACTTCATGTGCCTCCCAGTGCCCCCGTCCCCGGTGTTGCTGATGATGCTACAGCTGTGCCCTATGTGCCCTCTGAAGTTGTACTTGATAAGGCCATACCCTAGACATAATCTGCCTCACAGGAGAAGAATCTTCAACTTCCATCTGTCAAGAGCACGTATGGTAGTTGAAAATGCTTCTGGCATTCTTGCCTCTAGATGGAGGATTTTTTACAGGCAAGTGAACCTCCTCCCTGAGCATGTGGACAGTGTTGTTCTTGCTGCATGCATTTTGCACAACTTCTTGCTTTCACCAAGTGAAAACAAAAGAATCCTTGATGAAGTAAACCAGCAGACCAGACAGATGGCGCCAGTGAGAGACATGGATCCAAATCGGGCATCCAGAGAGGCCAGCATAATCTTTTGTGACTTCTTCAACTCTCCTGAGGGCAGTGTGGCTTGGCAGGACAGGATGGTGTGAAAAGGAAGTCCTGCTGCTGAAACTGTGTTGAGACACTGTACAGACAAACCAAATAAATGTGTGCATCTTATTTTTTCCTGAAGGTTCTCAACTGTGTCAATTTTTTTTACAATGTCGATTTGAACTCAAGTCACAGTATGCCAAAGAAAATGTGAAGGGCGAGGGGAAGGGCGATTCTAAACAGAGGAGTTCACACCTATTGTAGAGGATCCCACATCTATCACCTCACAGGAATACAGCAAGTTTTTTAATGCTAAAACTCTGTTTAACCACTGTAAAGACAATCAAACTTAATTTATATAGCACTTACTCATACATAAAATGCAACTCAGAGTGCTTTACATATTAAAAAGAAAAGGCCCCACATACCCCCCCACAACACCAGCTGTGGCGTGAGGCTGTTATATTTTATAATTTTGCACATGTAAAACACAGTAAAACAATGTTTCTGAAAAGCTTAGGTTACGACAAATATAATAATAATTGTATATATATGTGATTTTTAATTCAAACATTTTCATTTTGGAAATTTACACTACATGACCATACATGTTACACAACAGACTTTACTTACCAGTCATTTGTAACGCTGTGCCAATGTCTGCCCATGCATTGTCCTTTTTATTGGCATCCTTGTAGAAAGGATGCGTTGTGTCATATAGTATCTTGTGCTTTTCCACTTCAAGGATCAGCTTCTCCTCGTCCATCTTCAGCTGTCAGTCGCTATTGTTAATTACACAAAACCCCGTGTAGGGTAGGGATCGATAAAATGGCTTTCAAAATAAAGTTTTTTTGAATTATACGGTGTTCAATTTGTGTGTAAACACACATAAATGTTTTGAAACATATATGTACAGTATACATATAATAGTTGTGGAATTAAAATACCTACGTGTATGAAACTAAAAAAATGTGTTTGTTTATCGATTTATTTTGATAAAACGGAAGTTGTGCTTGTTCCCTATCCTGTTGGGGCGGTGTGATTTCTGTATACTGACTGCGGACTTGCTCCGGCATCCAGCAAAAATAGGATTGATCCTATTCTCGCCGGATGGCAGAACGGCAGTGCGGAGCACTGCGGAGGCCGTGGTATAGCTCTGATTGACTACAATGGGACCGTTTTTGATCCGGTGTTCGTGCCGGAGCGGAGCGCACGTAGTGGAATTTGGGGGTAATTCTTACAGATTGCACCTTTAAAACTGAGTGGTGTTATCAGCCAAACAGGTCAGTGATATGCAAGCGCTCTCTGTGCACCAATCCAGCATTCAGTTTACACCAGGTAATGCAGGGGTGTCTCTGAAGCCCTTTGTACATAAAGTAGCGGGCTCTCTTTCTCCCAGTGTTCTCACGGCTTTCTCCCCACCACCATTTACCTGACGGCTACGGGGAGCGGCTACATAAGCTGTGTCCAGACCGTGCCCTGAGGGCGTGTGTGGACAGGATGAGGGAACTTTGCAGGAGCAACCAGCTCTTTGTATCGTGGAGCGGACCGTATAAAGACAAGCTCATCACAAAGGAGTAGCTTTCCCACTGGATTGTGGAGGCTATAAGGTTGACTTACTCCTGCCAGGGCCTGCAGGTGCCAGTCGGGCTTAGGGCCCATTCCACTCAGGGCCTGTCCTGCATCCTACATCTTGTACTGCTCCGGCTAAAATCATCTATCTCTGTAAAAAAAAATCGTAATATAGTTGTCATAACTTTGATCTGACACATAACTTTGTTTTTAATGTTTCGACTAAAATGGTCATATTTTTTCAACATAAGGGGATCTGCGTTATTATCCCTAAAATGAACGGCTGCAGGGCAGGCAATATGCACTGTATCAAGGAACACTAGTTTAAACTTTGCATTAACTTTGCTAAAAGTAACAAAGATACTGCAAGCACTGAGTGAAGTGTTAAAGTGTGATTTTATACATAATTTACAATCCATTTATTCAGTTGTTGAGCTGACTAGTCACTTAAAATTAATATATCCTTTTTATTTTTGTCAGCTTATTTTCTGATGTATGGGTGTGTCTGAAAATGTGCATGAATAATTTTGACAAATAGATAAAAGTTGTTTATGTTGATGAGATTAAATATACCAACTCTATAAAACGGGACAGGAGAGGAAATCGAATTTTGAACGGCCACTGAATGTAGAGTGGGTAAATTTATGGATTTAGCCTATTTAGCATAACATATTCATATGCTTTCCATAGTCCTTGATTTATGAGCAGGTAGATTTCTATTATAACTGTGTAAATGCAACAGATACATTAACATATTTGATATATTTGCCACATATGTTTTTCATTTTAGTACAATGCTGGACAAGTAATCTAAAAGCCTCAATGCGATCATGAAACATCTGATTGTCTGGATGACATATAACTGATGAATGAGCTGCAACATTATATCATCTCTCTGAGTGGTAGTAATGTGACAATGCAATTTGTTCTAAGTGGTTCATTTTCAAAATTTTCTTAGGATGAAGCAGAATCACTGCAATAAAACCAAATGTTTGTTTATGGCTGATTAACATTCCACTCTCATTTAAAGACAAATTTGAAAATAATAATGAAAATAAATGTAATTGTTTTAAATTATATGATAAAAATAGATGGTGTGATAACATAAGTTGAAGCAAAGCTAGAGATGTTCCAATAAAACATATGTTGCAAGAGCTCATAAAAATAGACCAGTCCTTGATTTATGGACTGCGAAGAGTAAAAATTGGTTTCAGCAGGTAGAATCACCCTCTGTCAAATCGGTGTAACATTCAGCATCTTAATATGCTCAGGAGCTCCTTGATCAGACCTCCATCCATCACACAGCAGGGATTATCCAGACATGATTCTCCATTAGACCCTTCTGTCAATCAGCCCCGCCACAGGCAGACCGCCCAGGCTCCTCCTGCCAGACCACAAAACATCTGCACATCAATGATATGCCACAAACGCCCAGCCCTCGCCTGGCTCTGTGCCACAAACACTACAAAAAATCAACTTGTTGAATCAATGTAAAATATTTTGAAAGGTAAATTCTGCAAAAAATACATGACGTTTTTATTTTAAATTAATTGTTTGAACTTATTATCTGAATTTGGTCAAGATAACATCTTAAGACAGTTTGTAATTGTGGGACAAGCAGTCGTCTTCTCTGTCACCTTTTTGGATTCGATTAGATTAGATTCAACTTTATTGTCATTACACATGTACAAGTACAAGGCAATGAAATGCAGTTTATGTCTAACCAGAAGTGCAATGAGCAGCAGTGCATGATATAAGTATAAATTACAGGTGCAGATATGTACAGAATGCGGGTAATATTTATAGGTGGATGCAGAGTAATATGAACATACTATACAGTTTGTATGAACTATTAACATGGGTTACAAGCAGATAGGCATAATGTACAGACATATGTATTAAAATGTATAGACAGAGATTTACAAATGTACATGTGCATTTATATTTTTATCGGCGTGGGTTGGGGGGGGGTGGTGTTGGTGTTCAAAGAAGTCCGTGTGGGGTGGAGTTCAATAAGGAGACAGCTCTGGGAAAGAAGCTGTTCCTTAATCTGCTGGTTTTAGTTCTGGGTAATCTGAAGCGTCTGCCTAAAGGCAGGAGGGAAAACAGTCTGTGTGCAGGGTGAAAGGAGTCCTTGAGAACACTGCGTGCTCGACGCAGACAGTGCTTCCTCTGGATGTCCTCAATGGATGGCAGTGGAATCTCTGTGATGCGCTGGGCAGTTTTCACCACCCGCTGCAGTGCCTTATGCTCCGCAACAGAGCAGCTTCCATACCACACTGTGTCACCAGGATTGCTGAGGACAGCTGGTTCCTCTTTAATGTTCTCAAGAAGAAGAGACGCTGGTGGGCCTTCTTGACCAGGCTGGAGGTTTTGGTGGTCCAGGACAGGTCCTCCGAGATGTGTGTCCCCAGGAACTTGAAGGATGAAACAGGCTCCCCAGCCATCCCATTGACGTGAATGGGATTGTGTGAGCCTCTTCTCTCTTTCCTGAAGTCCACAATAAGCTCCTTGGTCTTGGTGTTGTTAAGGAGCAGACTTTTCTAGTGTAAACAAAAACTTCTGGAGTTTGTATTTACTATTTAAATTGTAAAATCCCACATAAGAATTCTACTACTACTGCTTTGGTTTGATATGCTACTGAAAATGATGAGTGGTAAGAAACAGAAACAGCAGGTAGCATTCAACAGCAAGTTACATGCACAAAAGGAAAAATGGACAATCACGTCTTATTCAGATAGGAGTACATGGATTTTTTAATTATTTTTTTAGCTTAGATGACAATAACAAGGCCAAAATTGCAGTATATTTCAGGTGAGTTGTTTTTAATTATCTTTATTTGGGAGGAAGACACTTTTACAGTTGCAAAAGTCACTCGGGACATAAACCTTGGCTGCACCATGAATTTTGGGGCTGAACATGCATTATACACTTGAAACTATGTACAGATTAAAAACAAGTTAAGGACTCTACGTTATTGAATTTTGGGAGTTTTTACATATATCTTGTTAAAGACAGAGCTTTACTTTAAATCAGCACACACTAAGTATCTAAATAATCCAAAAAACATAATTATACCCTTATACATTTGCAAATAGGTCCGTGCTGACACAGTCTATTTAATTGACAACCAGAACAAAGTTACATTGCCCGGTCATGGTGGTGTATTTGACAACCTAGAGCTACTGGGTGGTGGCCACTATGAAGTGTACGGCGAAAGCACAACTGATGGAAAAGGTGACATTTTCACATCTATATCCAACCAGCAAACTCCTGTGTGGTTTACTTTTAACTGTACATTCAGTGTAACTACAACTAGTCCATAAGCAGGCTATCAGGCTTCAAAAGCAACTGGACTGAATATGTTACAAGGGTAAAACTACATTTATTAAACCACTTGAAATTGCTTTTCTTTAACTTTTTACCTTGTTGGTGTGATATTAAAAGATAACCTTGATTCTTTGTAGGTATGTTTTTGTAGCTGAGATGTAAGACTTGAAGCCCATAGGATCCAATGTTCATGAGCAGCTGTACCACTCTCCTTGGATGCAGATGTTTGGAGCAGCAGCAGAACAGCCATGCACACTGTCCTAAGTGCTGTACAGATGGTTTTACTTGTTACATCCAGTCTGTTGTGGTGCTTTTATGTCAGGGGGTGAGAGAGGGTGTTCAGGTAAATGCCTGTTGGGGGTGGACATGTGTGTGAGAGAAGAAAAAGAGAGCACGAGATGCAGTGGTGGTGGGGATATTCTGTGTCACTTTATCTAACTCACTCCACAATTTATCCTTCTCTTCCAACTCATACCTGTGGGGCATACCCACTGACAACGCTAAACAAAATACCTTCAATTTCCAGCTTCAGACTCATCACTCCATCACAAATCTTTTCACTTCCGGAACATTCTTAACAAACTCCTCTTTCAAGATAATTCCCACTCATCAATGTGTTTGCAAGTGCTTAGGCGTGTGTGTGTTGTGATGGTGGGGGATGATATCTGTGACACTAATGTATTAAAACATGGGAACGGCAAACCAGGTGGGGACATCCTACTGCTGGCTGACAGCAGAATCCACCACAGCTGCTGTCTCCTCCTGTCACTTCACGTCTAGAATGTAAGTAAAATTAATAGACAAGACTAGGGTGGGAGTGGGTGGACCTGAATGAGGCAGCCCCCACGCACCATCTCCCACTACCATGCCCCATCCTTCAAATCCCTAAGGCTATATGACACTGGCTGGGCATTGATGAGCAGTGGAGGGTCCCCATACCATTGAGGGGTTCCTGACTGGCTCCACATCTGACCTCCGCCTCTGTCCCCACTAATCCGATCGGGACCAGGAAAACAGGCAGCTCACTGAGCTCTCTAAGCTTCCCCAACAAGGAAGTGGCCACCCCAGCCAGTAGAGATCTGTGGAGCCATGACCTGACAACCTCGATCTTTCCAAACCCCAGAGGTAGTCTGACTCCACAAGGGGTACCCACCCACTGACTTCCATCCCTGTGGCCCACTTCACCTGTGAAGCAGCACTTTCACCTATGCCTTCTGGCAGCCTCGCCTCCGTCAGTGTGTGTCCCAGGACAGCTGTGGCTACAACATGTGTGTAGTTTATCTCCACCAAACTTGTGAGTATGAATGGGTGAATGAAATACTGTAATGTGAAGCGCTTTGGAGGGTTGTAGGACCTGAGTAAAGTGGTATACAAGTACACACCATTTATGAAGGAATTGCCCTCTCTGAAGCATCGGGACATGGCTGCAAATGCTTGAACCCCCCCCAGCAAGGGAAAACAGCAGCCAACCATTCACTCCTTCTCAGCAGACACATAATTCAACCAGGGGCAGGTCCAGACCCCTACCCAGCCAGGCCCCAGCCCCCAACCTCTTCACACTGTCTACCAGTAACAGCTTACCAGACCCCGGGTCTGCCAACCTGTAGACCCGTAGGGCCCCACTCCCACCAGTAGTCAGACTGTCCCCACCCCTCGCAAACGTCCTAAACATCAGACTGACGGCAGCCTTGTAGCACTGCCAAAGTGGACTCAAGTGAAAATATTCTGGACTTACCTCCCTGTATTAATCTCCCTTCCTCAAATATTTAAAAAGTATATACATGGGACGACAGTTATATGCACAACACTTTTATGCAAAACATGCTTATATGCACAAAACTACTGGGCACGTTCCCGTGTCATAGAGAATCCATACGCCAACGGCTATATGCACAAAACATTTGGAGGTATCATATATGCATCTCACTGAATCCTGCTATTTCTCACTAGTTGCTCGATTGTGCACCTCCGCTGGTGTTCTCCCACACACTGTCGCTGTCAGGTACCTGTAACTAGCCTGCTCTGGCGATCACGCACGCCTGTCTGGCGCGTCTGCCTGAGGCTGTCAGACGGTCACCAAAAATCAATCACCAACTTCTTCAGTGGGAAATTGTGTTAAAAGTAACATTTGTACTGAGTTTTTAGTGCCCGATCATGAGTTCTTAATGCCAAATATGGAAAATTGTTCTGTTCTGTTACTAACTGTAACTTAATCTGTGCTGTTACCGTCACGTCCATGCACGCGTATCTGGCACATCTCTTACTAAGTGTCATGGGGGATCCGCTCTACAAGTATAACTCAAACTGTTTGAGAGGTTTTTTTTTTTCTCCTAACATATTGTAATTGCGTTATCATCATTTCCGATTATGTGTTATCAATACTGAACACTTCTACCCCTGTTTATAGTCTAAATGACCACCGACGGATAAATGCACACAACGCTTATGTGCACAAAACAGCTGGGCACCGAGGTCGTGCATATAACCGTCGTCCACTGTGTTTATAATGTAGTGCTCCTACCCACCCTGTTTTGCGCTGTCAGGGACATGTATCAGGTTGAAAAAGTTACAGCTAATGTTGACATTGAAAATAAAAAAAACAGCATTGAAGAAAACTTGAGATGAAAACCAAACACGGGGACTGTAAATTGTGTGTTAAAAATTATTGATGCTTGGATAAGCAGTTGGTTCAAAAAAGTTGCATTAAAAATATATTTTTTACACATAACCACAATATTCTATGCAAATAATCATCTAATGAAAAATGTACAACAGTAGAAGGATTTAATTAGTTTTTGCATAAACTCTTTCAAGACAGGAGTAAATTCACTGTAACTGGCCCCACTCTCACTGATCATCTGTTCATTAATCTGGTTATAATTAAACTATTTATTCAAACTGAAGTTTTTAAAGACACTCTCTACCACAGGTAAGAAATTATTGTCCTTAAAGTGCAGGTTGGGGGTTAAACCCCCCGTTAAACCAGTATTTAGAGAAATATATCAGGAACTGGTTCTAAATAAAAAATTACTTGTAAATATATGATTCAGAATTCTGGAGTTGTTTTTGTGAGAAAATTTAACTTCCGCCCGACCAGACGGGACGTAGGCAAAGGGAGACTCGTCAGAACCCTCAATAGCAATAAAATAAAAATAGCAAATTAATAAGTTAAAAGTTTGCAATCAAATTCAAAGCACAGTACCCTCCAGTGTGGCTGTAATAAGAAACTTGAAAACCAACCCCAGTCTCACATAATCAAACAAAACTGTACTTCTCTTATGTTTTTCAATAAATATTGCTAAGTGAAGCTAGTATGAGTGAATTTGTGCTAACATCTTTCCATTGTTAGACTGGGTGTTGCAAGCAAGAAACCCTCTTCCCTGGTGCAGAGCGTCAGGGGGGAGGGAAGAGGAAAAGCAGATATTATAATGATGGCTGGTCACTGTTCTCAGATGAAAGCAGCAGACCTGGATTGTCCTTTAGCTGTCCTTTAGATCACTCACTGTTCCGGATATATACCACTTCTATAGGTCAGAAGAGAGGAGAAAGCAGTTTTTTACCAATGGGATGGATTGGTGATACAATCCCCATCTAAGATTTCAAGTGTCTTTGAACATGAAACTTAACCTCACCTTTCCTAACGTGCATTTAACTGTGTTTAAGAGTGTTTATGGTTGAGGAAAAATAATTCATGGTCATTGAGAATGGCTAGCCTATTTGTTGTAAAGGTGTGTGTATAAATGTAAACATTTTTAGACAATTAAAATAAAAAAGTGGTAAACAATTCATTTATTATTTGCAACTTTTCAATGACAAAAGGACCTTGATTGGTTGCTTGCTTGTGACTATTTGCTTACTTGTGTAATACATTTATTTGATGCTTTTAACTTAATTGCCAATGAGTGCTATTGATATGCTTCATTTAACTTCATAAGACAGTATGTTTTCTGCTGCAAATGGACGATATTTTGAAAGGCAGCATTGTAAATTAATGGGTTTTAATGCAACAAGTGCCAATAAGTCAAATGAATTAACCATGCAACCTTTTAGATGAGGATTTGAGCAATCTAAACTAATAGATACCAATTCACACAAGTTAGTATTTTGAAAAACAAATACAATGCTTATTTGCCTGTCTTATTATCCAAAAGTAAAATGCTGATGATTTTTAAAAATGATTTCTTAGTACAAGTAAACTGCCATCCAAAATAGTTACTGACTACTGTAGAAATAGCAAACAGCCGTCCTTCACACATTCTACCTGTATGGATATCACCCACTGTTCTCCATCACCACTGCCCATCCCAATCCTTCACACCAGCTTTGAAGATCTTGAAGTTCAAGTGTGTCAGCTCTTCAGGAGATGGCGTGTCTCCTTCCTGCCTAAAGTTCTGTACTGAACAGTTGTCCCCTAGCTTCACAAAAATCTTCAAGACCTCACTGGAGCTTTTCAAAGTCCCACCCTGCCTCAAAAGCTCCACCATCATCCAGGTCCCCCCAAAAATCCTCCATTCAGGGATTAAATGACTACAGACCCGTCGCCTTGACGTCTTTGGTCAAGAAATCTTTCGAAAGACTGGTGTTAAACAACCTGAATAATATCACAGGACCCTGCTGTACCCCCAGCAGTTTGCATACAGGACTAACAGGTCAGTGGATGATGCAGTCAACATGGGGCTGCATCTCATCCTGCAACACTTCCACACTGCAAGGACGTATGCCAGGATGCTGTTCATTGATTTTAGCTCAGCATTTACCACCATCCTCCCAGAAGTCCTCCAGTCCAATCTGTCCCAGCCTCCACCTGTCAGTAGGTCATAACCTTTCTGACAGACAGAAGGCAGCAAATGAGACTGGTGAAAATAACATCCAGCACCTGGACTATCAGCACTGGCGCTGCCCAGGGATGTGTCATGCCCCCCCTGCTATTCTCCCTCTACACCAACAGCTGCTCCTCCAATGATCCATTTGTTAAACTCCTGAAGTTTGCAGACAACATGACAGTTATTGTCCTCATCATGAATGGAGACGACTGATGTGTTTACAGACAGGAAGTCGACCAGCTGGTCCTCTGGTGTAGTTGGAGCTATCTAGAGCTCAACACTCTAAAAACTGTGGAGGTATCAGTGGATTTCGGGAAGACCGTCCACCCCTGTCACCCATTATCACACAACACAGCTTTAACTATAGCGGACACATTCAGTTTTCCAGGGACCACCATCACCAAGAACCTGAAATGGACAGTCCCTCACAATATTGTTTGGTTCTGCAACCAAACTAGACAGAAACGGACTGCAAAAGACTATAAGGTCTGAAGAGAGAATCACTGATGCTAATCTGCCTTCCATCCAGAACCTGCACTCCTCCACCCAGAACCTGGACTCCTCCAGAATCAGGAAAACAGCAGGCAGCATCAGCAGGGACCTTCTCACCCAGGATCTTACTTCTTCTCTTTCTTCAGGATGGCGCTACAGATCACTGTGAACCCCAAAAGACACAAATCAGTTTTTACTCCCGGGCCGTCCCCATGTTTAACAAACATGTTTAACCCCCCTCATAAAGAAATAACTTTTATTTAAATTAGTACAAAATAACTTTTACAACTTTAAGCTACAGTTTTGAAACTTGTCTAAGTGAATACTCACCGAAAAACATGTTCATCTTCATATTAGACATCGCTCTGTGTACCTCCATAATTTGGGTCGCAACCGGAAGAGATGTTCTGGTGATTTATTAAAAATGCCATCATAGTATGAAATGACACCTTATTTCATAATGAAATGTCATTCAAAGTTTATACAGTATTCTTGTTTATGGCGAGTGTGATCTGTTAGTTATTTAAACATATTTTTATGATCCTTCCCTGATATTTTCTATATAAATGCCCTCTGGGTCCTTATCAGCCATTGTTGGGTCCTTCTCCTCTGGGTGTGTCCAAACATTTGCCTGTCGCTCTGACAATGCAAAGAAAGTAAAAATAACAATATATTTAGTGTTCCTGTCCTGGGAGAATTTATTTGATAGGTAAAATATATTAATAGAAAAATATAGAAAGAAAAAATAAACGATAAATCTGTTTATTGAAGTCAAGACGGTAGAACAGCACATGTGTGTAGCACATCTCAACAGGTAGCATATTTCTGCAGAACACCGGTTCGAGCAACGGCTGTCTGAGACGCGGCTGCGGAAAAGTTATTCAGTACTGCTTTAAAAGAAATTAAATTATATCTGTACTATACTACCTGACTTCAAACCACCAACAAGACATTCATGGTAGACAATGCTGCTAATGTATCTCGTATCTCAAATGTGAACTCTGTCTAACACTGTCTACTTGTCTTAATGTGTCTGGTTCAAGTGAAAAATGAACCAGAATCAAATTCCTTCTGCATGCAACAAACTTAGCACAATAAACCTTATTCTGATACATGCCAGTTCTGCCATACCCAAAATGAGCAGTATACTGTCTGAAAATAACAGCTGTAACATTTCAAAATCAGTATATCTTCTCACATCAAGGGCAACATATGCTGAGTTCGCAGTAATCAGCTTGTGTTATGATAGTGTGCTACTTGTAGTTGACACAAACTGCTTTCCATCATTTAATGCATGTCATGCAGCTGGCAAGGAAACTGGCTGATAATTAAACTGAATATAAAGATTTAACCAAGCAATAATAATAATAATAATAATAATAAAGTAGCACTCAGCGTACTCTACTAAAACTGAAGTTAATGTTCAATTTAGAAATTTTAAAATACATTTTTGCTTATGATTTTTAACTGTGATCACATAATCCCAGGGACATTATTCTGAAAAGAACATTTTATTTTTTTTCAGCATGTGATTGTTCAAATCTTACCAGATGGATGAACTACACCTTTTTGATCTAGAAACCCTTAGATGTGTTTCTAGTATTTACGATTTTTTAGTGAAGTTGAGATCATTGTGTTTGTTATTTAAATTGACAGTGAAATAAAATTAAAATCCAAGATGTAATCTTGTCATTTTTTCTTAAATATTTTTTAAAAATGTTCATAGCTTATACAACTTGTGTCAAGCCAGTTTAGCCACACTGTTTACAGTTGATGAGGGGGTGAAACATTCAATATTTTTTCCCTCATTCCCTCTAAAAACATGTAAAGCTATAGCTTAGCCTCATTTGCCTTACTCCTTGAAACTTGTCCGGATAGCAATAATCTTCATCAAAATTGACCATGATCCTATTTACCTTAGAAATGTCTTTTTTTTTAAAAAAAAAAAAAAAGATTCTTTTTTTTTCTGTTTTACATTTATGGTTCTTGGCATTCCTGAAGAGATATGCTAGAGACAAAAGAGACAGAAGTGATCCAACTGAAAATTCATGTCAAATCAGAAAAGATGGTTGCAGAGACTTTTTGTCTCCATTAGATCACCAGAAACAAATGACCTGCTGTAGCTGTGAAAGGTCGGGCCAGTTCTCACAATTAGCTTTTAATTCTGAAGGTAAAAGTGAGAGGTGGACGGGAAAAGATCCTGAGTTTATCTTCATAAATATTTTTTATCAGCTGGTGATTGTAAAATTGAGAAGCTTTCTAGTATGATATTCTGATGACACAGGTGATATTGCCTGTAATGTTGGGACTCAGGGTTTTGGTTTTGTTATGATTTTTTCCCAGATATTCATCTGTAGTTTTGTTTTGTGGGTTTTCTTGTTTAGGGGTTATTTTGTAGTTTCCATGCTTCACCGTTGTTTCTCTGTTCTTCAGTGTTCCATTTTCTTGTCCATTTGTGTCGTTATGTTCCGCCATTTCCTGTTTGATTTTGGTAATGTCCAGTGCTTCCTGTTCACTCTCGTGTTTCCCCTTTAGCTTTGTTTTTCCTCCCAGGTGTTTCCGTTTTGCTCATTACTTTTGTTTGTATGTGCATAAAAGACTGGTGTCATGTGGATTAATTGTTGATGACTGTTCTGTCCCTGCTCTCCTCATACTATGACTCATGTAAGTCTTTTGACTGCCCCATCAGCACCTTTTGTTTCTCTTTATTGAAATCCTTGTTTTAAGTTAACGCTGTGTTAGCAAGATTTACTCCAGCCTTTGGGTCCCACATTTAGCTATAGTAGCTAATCATGACATGTAATGTAATGTAATTTAAACAGCAATCTCAATTTCGACAAGCAAATTGACTCTGTGGTCAAGGCGAGTTTCTTTCCCGCTCCATCTGTTGGCTAAAGTTAAACCATTTCTCACCCCTAGTGACCTGAAAAAAGCCGTTCTTGCCTTCATCAGCTCACGTTTGGATTACTGCAATGCCCTTTATATTGGATTGAGCCAAACTTTACTGTGCCGTCTTCAACTCGTGCAAAATGCGGTGGCCCGGTTCCTCACCAGCACCCATAAATGTGACCGCATCACTCCTGTTCTGTACTCTCTACACTGGCTCCCCATGGACTATCCAATATAAAGTACTGCTGTTTGTTTTCTGTTCATGGCCTAGCACCATTATATCTGTGCAACATGCTCACACCATACCTGCCCTGCAGAGCTTTACGTTCTGCTGACCACCACCTGCTGGTGGTCCCACGGTCCAGATATAAACAACGGGGTGATCGTGCCTTCGCTGTGATTGGACCAAAGCTCTGGAACCCTCTACCTTTTGAACTACGTTCCATCACAACTCTCTCCTTGTTTAAGGCCTGATTGAAACATCACTTGTTTAAATGAGCTTTTCAATGTTGAGTGTCGCGTCACTTGAAACTGTTTTTTTAGTTATTTTTGTGGATTTGACTGCCTCAATGTATCTCTTGCTTTTTAACTTTGTTTTTGCTGTTCAGCGCTTTGGGCAACCTACGGTTGTTGTAAAGCGCTTTTATAAATAAAATTTGATTGATTGATTGATTGAAAACACACCACTGATGTGGTGTACCCAAATATGTACAACTACATTAAGTATTGCTATTGTATTGAGTAACTGACTGACTTTATTTTATAAACATTTAGGATGTGTGAAAATGGAAACAATCATTATTTGACATTTTTGAGATGTAGTATTAGATATTGGAGTGAAATGATAAGTGGAACCTTTAGGCACTGTAGTTGCTGCCCTGGTTACAATTGCAGAAAGACCTGGAAGAGCTAGGTTGCAGGGAGTCTGCAGTGTCCAGTCAGTGCTACTTATTGATCTGGGATTGCTTAGTCTGAAAAGGGGAGGGCCATCTGGTGTAATAGTTTGAGCTGATTGGAGAATGCACCAGCAAGTATCCACCTACCATGATTTGTCTTTAGCCAATCACAGTAAATCAAGCTCTTGCCAAATTCAGTCAGGAGAAAAGCGCACATCGTTACCATCAAGAAATGCACAAAGTGCTTCCCTTTGCTCATTTTTCATTAAAGAAATTTGTAGTTTTCCTGAAACAGATTTTATAGATTTTATATAGTGCGTCCACCAGTGCAGCGATGTTTGTTTTGCATTGCTTGGGCACTTGCTGCTATCATCATACTCAAACACCCGCCCCAAAGCACAATGCTGAGAAATTATGTTTTTAAGGTGGTCAGCACAAGGCGCTTAAAATTCTTGTGGATTCTTCGTGGAGGTATTGGGTCTTTGTTCTGGATTGGTGTTGAGGGGGATGATGGCAGGTCTCATCTGATGTCCATCAAAGCAACAGTCAAACTCATTCAGCTGGTTGGCCAGATCAAAGCTGCTTGCAGAGTTGGGGGCTTTAGGGTTGTAGTTTATCAGCCTGAGTTGGTTTCTATCCAGAGGCAGAGTCCCTGGCTTAGATCTGCTGCTGAATTCTCTTTTGCCTCTTTTTCACCAACGAAATCGGCATGGCGCACTTGTGTGTGGTGCGGTATAGTGCAGAAAGACTCACTGGAGTGGTGGAAATAGAATGCGGGACATGGGTGGAAACATGGGCGTGTTCAGCTTACAAGTAGCATGAAAGGTCAGTGAATTCATTGACACTAAAGAAAGTAAACAAACAAATCCACCAACACGAATGGTAATGGCTAACACTGTGTAGCTACCACTATACGCACCTTCACAATCTCTCATTTCCACCACTCAGTGAACTCCTTTACTCTATTACCTCTATTAATTAATATGAAGTTACAAAGATGTGAATTATAGTGAACATACAGACAGCTGCCTCCGGTTTTTTCACCATGGGAGGATTAACAACACATTTTTTTTAGCTCTGCACACTTTTATTGAAAGAGAAAACCTTCATTTCTTAGTGGTCTGAACACAGTTAGAACTATTGGCCCCAGATTATTCTTTAAGCTTAGGTCTTTAAGATTAAAACAACAAACATTGACACATGCAGTGCAGGAGTGTTGTTAGTACAGTAAAAGTGGGATTTCACATGATGAGGATGTGAGAGTTCCCATAATAAACGTGCCAAAAGATAATATTGTTTTGAGGTTGCAGAGAAATAAGTCTTGTGATGAGTCAGCTTCTCAAATGTTGATTTATCAAATCACGTGTCTTTGAGGCCTAATAGTAAAAGCTATCTGTCAGCTGTGGACTTGTATATTTACAGTAAAAAAAATTAAAAGCTGAATCAAACCTCTCTGTGAGCTGGTTGTCAGGGGAGTTCAGTGTATGCTGTATAGCAGCAGCTGTTCCCCCACCTTTATGGATTTCAGGTCTAATCTGTCAGGTGCATGCCCAAGCATTTCTTTATCAACTTTATCAATAAGACTGCAGCATCACCACGGTAACCAAGGGGGCGAGATGGTAAGGGGGGTGTCAACCTCCCCCATAAAGTGTCACAGACTGTGAGTCTGTCACATAGGCAGAAAGTGACAAATAACTAAAAACACATTGAGTAATTATCCTCAATTAGATGAACACTCAAATCAGTCCAACTGACAGCTAATGGGTAGAATATTATTATTTTATCATCCTGGGATATAAATATTTGAGGATTTGTGGAATTAAAGATACTCTGATGTTAAGAAACGTTATTAGTGACCAAAATTTGTGTCTGCACGGATAAAGCTAATTTCCCTTTATGACAGCCTGCAATAAATGTTTTTTTATCAACACATTTGCAAGTTGCTAGTTCAAACACACCACATATACAAGAAGAAGCAAACTACTCTTCTGTGAGTGGACTCACAGGCCTATATATGTTAGATGAATTATGCATGAATCCCAATATTTTTTCAGCAAATAAAAAAAAACAAATCTAAGCTTTTATCGTTTTTATTGTAGACTCTCTTTAAACAGTGCTGACAGCATTTTTCCGCCCTGAGAAAAATCATCATTTTTTTTGGGTGTTCTTGATTTTCCACTGCCTGCCTCAGACTTTAAAATGAGGCAGATTTGCAGATGCCTTTAGGACTTGTAAATGTCTTCCCATGTCATTTTTCTTTAAGTCCTAAACTGAGGAAGAATTTTTTTAGATAGCTTAGACATTAAATACTGAAAAAAAAACAAAAAAAAAAACTCGGTGTCCAAAACAGAGATTTTGCAATACATCACTGTTTGATCAATATTTTAACCTTTTTAAATAATGACATGACTGAAGCAGAGTAAACAATGTCTTCAGATCTAGTAATCCAAACTGGAGGAGATCTTTATTAAAACAAATATGTACCATAATTAAGTAAATTAAGTAAAAGGATAAATAAAAGTACCTGTTAAGATTCATTTTTCAATAAATCCTCTAGGAAATATTTGGAAATACATCTCAAAATTAAATTTAAAATGTCAAATTTGAAAATTAAATTACATTAGCAAAAATGCTTTTTCATTTTCAGATTACAACTGCATTTATTGACTCATAAATCAAATTGATAATTAACCATTCAAACACTTTCTCATTTTATTCTTCAAGACTGCCTTGTAAAAATTCCAAAGAAAAAGACATTGATTTTTGTTTTCATACCCATTCTGTAAAATGTGTTCCATTATTCAAATCAAATTGGCAATTCCAATCTGTGCAGGAGAGTGATGTCAGTGCTCACTCATCATCTTCTGGGTTGGTTGGCCACATAGACATTATAATAAAGAGTAGACATCACATTGACTGCTACTGCCTGTTGGTGCTGATGAGCCTGGAGGCCACCATCTTGGACCACTCAGAGTAATCTGCATTTCTTTTTCATCCATTTTAATTTGAATTATGGAACATGTTTGCTTTCATCGACCTTTGCAAATGTTTTGGTTGTCTCCTCTGGTTCTTTGCTGTCAGGAAAGACGTATATTCATGAAAAGTGTTGTCAGTGTCATCATGCCTGAGCTCATTAGAGAAAGCTGAATGACAAGCATTAGTTTTCTTTCACTACATATACAGACATTTGTTGTAGCAGTAAGTCCACCATGATATTCAAATATGGAAACAAGCTGTCCGAGTGAAGAAAGCAAGATCAGTTGTGCATCATCCTGTAATATTGTGTCAGTTGTAATGATAACATTTTTTTGTATTCTGGTCTTTAAAATTCTATTTTGATTTGGACATATTGATGTGTGTGAAACTTTTTTGTTGGTAGAAATACTACAAATAAATAATACAAATAAATTCACTGTGATGTCTTATGAATCAGGAAGATCTCACTCGACTTTCTTTTAGCTTGTTTGGAGCTCTTCACAGAATTGTAAAAAAGAGTGTAGACAATGTCAGCAAAGGTAGTATGTCAATTTGACACAATGGGCCTAATTTATCAAAGGTTTACGGTTGTTAAAACAGGCACAAACCACTGCTTCTCTAAGTGCCTTTCCCTTTTGCACAGACCTTTGCTTCTCATTTACTCTCTTCATGCCATCCAAGTAACTTTGGTAGCACTGTCTAGCACTAGAAACTGTTGAAAATAATCAATTTTAGTGTGAAGAGGGGATCCTTGGCACTGGTCTTGATGGCATTAAAGGACTTGTTCTTGGGCACGGGGAGATCCCCCTTCTGCACTGTGGATGTGTCAATATGTGAGGCCAAAGTTTTAATGCTTGATCAGAATTGTGACATTTTCAAGAAATCTGTGTTTGTAGAACTTGAGCATGGGGATGCAACGTCCAGTAGCGTTGATGAAGTCTTCATGGCGTGCAGGAGCATTTTGGAACAACCAATACAAACATGAAAGCGAGTGCTCTACAGTACATCCCATCCGGCATCACTGGACCCAGCTCTAAATGTATTGTGTAATATGTGAAGACCACAAGAGCCAATGTTTAGGAGTGACTTGTCCACCTGTTTTTGCATTTCCCTTTCAATCATTTCAGAAACTTTCCAGTTCACATTAGGTCTGTTCATTGACAACTGGATAAGGTTTTTCATTCCACTCTCAGACAATGTGTTACACATCCTTTCCACTATATCTGAAGCAGCAGAATGTCCAAGAAATTCAGAGCAAATATATTTGCTTTTAAATTCACCACCTTCCCACAAACTTATGCAAATGTCTAATTGTTTCATCTGCAAACTTTGGCTCAAAGACTAGTCAAATAGCACAACATACATTGTTTGTTTGGATACTTCTTTGATTAAAAATCTCTTGAAATGTGGCACACTACTTTTCACCGCAGGAAAATCTTGTCGCAATTTGGCTGTCTGGGAACATAGCAGCAAAAAGTTGACTCATGTCCTCTGATGACTTATAGTAGTAATGAGAATTCAGAACTTTTTACACTCATAGTATCTCGGCTTTCAGTACTTCATTTTTAGATGAAAAGTCTAAAATTCCATGAGTTGAAGTCGGAGTCGTTGCCAGAACTGGTGCAGGGGTGTTCTCTCCACTTGCTCCTAAAAACTGGTTGATCAGAATAGCTGTACTATTTGTGTGCATGGCTAATTCGTGCTTTATTCCTTTCATATGGCTAGCCAAAGCAGCCTCACCCATGTTTGAAACATCTAAGGTTTTGCTGCATAGCTTACACTTGGCACATCTTGGGTCTGTATCCTTTAGCAGCCAGTTTCGATATTTGTCCATATAAAACTATGCATTGTTGAAATTGCACTTTCCTGGCATTTTAAGCCTTCGCCGACTTGCTTTAGCATTGTAAGTTCTGCGAGCTACATTAAAGGACCTCAGATGGGGGCAAGTCACCCACCTGACTAGAAATGTACACGTCTCCGACATTTATATTTTTTGCTTCTTAATTAATTTGAATACATGCATTTAGTGAAATTCCAAAACTTTTCCAGGGCCTGGAAATTAGATTTTCAATTTACTTTTTCAGGTTTTTCATGACTGTACGAATCCTGATGGTGGACAAATGCTGCTAATGTATCTCATATCTCATGTGTTCTATGTCTAACACTGACTGCATATACATGCAGCCAATAACCCTTTTAAAACCAGAATATTCACAATAACCCGGTTCCGCACAGCCATGTAAACACCGGCAAAACCCAGAATATGCTCATAACCGGGTTTTTAAAAACCCGGATTTTACCCCTGGGGTAACCTTTTTCTAACCCGAATATTTAGTCGTGTAAACGCGTATCGGCATAACCCCATCAAAACGTGTGTTCAGCGCATGCTCTATTCGCAAGGAATCTTGGTCTTTTGAGTAGAGAGACTATGCGCCAGTACTTGTGTGTGAAGTAAACAAGTCGAGGTCAACATGGCGAGATGCAGCACAGCACCACACTTTTGGAGCGAGGAGGAAACCAATTTTTTTCACCAGTCTGGTGAAAAGTATGAACATTATGTCTTTTGTTGATGGCAGAAAGTACAGAGATAATGATGTTGTTGTTTTTGGATACAGGAAGAAAAATCGGAAATGACACATATTGTGTTTTGAAGTAATCCGTATGTCATGACGCTACCCCAACATCCGCGTTTAAATCCGGTTATTACAAGTTTCATATATACAGGGGTAACTCTCTCTACATATGCATGTAAATGGGTTATTCTGAACATTTCAGAAACCCAAAAACTGACCTTAACCCGATCATAACCCGAACATTGACTGCATGTAAACGTAGTCACTGTCTGTTTATCTGTCTGCACGTACAAGAGAAGTAAACTGGAACCAAATTCCTTGTATGTACAATTAAGAAAAATAGCAGTGACATGCACAAAGAACGATGTGGAAATCCTCTTTTCTGAATGTCTCACTCTCAACACACAGCTGAGAAACATGAATGTTATAAATAAAAAGGGACTGGAGTTTAAATCGAGCTGTGACTGTCAGATCAACAGGATCTTTCTGTGCACTTTGAAATGAGCTGCTGTCATGAGGACGCATGATGAACATTACTCTTTTACAGGTGTCATCACACACTCACTCACAGTCGTATACCTACAATGCATAATATTCGCACCCCATAAAAACACAAATACCCAGAGAGAGAAATATTGACAGTGTCACTGGACTCGCGCACGCTCACACCATGATCCGACTTTAGTAACTCCAAGAGAGAATTCTCTGTAGATTTTGGTTTCTTTTCTTTCTCTTTCTCTCCTTCTTCTGCTCTGATGTGGCTGCTTTTCCACAATGTTCATTTACATTCATGATGGTACCAAGATCAACTGTGTTTGATCAGCAGAACTTGAAGCCTGTGAAACCAGTTTTGGCTCGAACATACACTGTGTGTACAATTATTAGGCAAGTGAGTATTTTGACCATATCATCATTTTTTCCCATAATTTCTAACTCCAAGTTGTAAAAAACTAAATTCTTATTGGATTTAATGCATATCAAGTGATGTGTATTTGTGTAATGAGGGAGAGTGTGGCCTAAGGAGATTAACAACCTATATCAAGGTTTGCATAATTATTAGGCAGATTCTTCTCCTCAGGAAAAATGGGCCAAAAAAGAGATTTAACAGACTCTGAAAAGGTAAAAATTGTAAAAGGTCTGTCACAGGGATGCAGCACTCTTGAAATATCTAAGATATTGGGGTGTGATCATAGAACCATCAAAAGTTTTGTAGCAAATAGTCAACAGGGGCGAAAGAAACGTGTCGATAAGAAAAGACGCAAACTAACCGCCAAAAATTTTAGAAGAATCAAACTTGAAGCTACCAGGAACCCGTTATCCTCCAGTGCTGCCATATTTCACAACTGCAACCTACCTGGAGTGTGAAGAAGTACGAGGTGTTCAGTTCTCAGAGACATGGCCGAGGTAAGAAAGACTGAAACCCGACCACCTCTTAACAAGACACATAAGTTGAAACATCAAAAATGGGCCAAGAAATATCTGAAGACAGATTTTTCAAAGGTTTTGTGGACTGATGAGATGAGAGTGAGTCTTGATGGACCAGATGGATGGGCCCGTGGTTGGATCAGTAATGGACACAGAGCTCCGCTACGACTCAGACGCCAGCAAGGTGGAGGTGGGGTACTGGTATGGGCAGGTATTATTAAAGATGAGCTAGTTGGACCTTTTTGGGTTGAAAATGGACTCAAAATCAACTCTCAGACCTACTGCAAATTTGTAGAAAACACTTTCTTCAAGTAGTGGTACAGCAAGAAGTCTGCATCTTTCAAGAAGACTTCATGTGATGGAGCATTGTCTTGCATGAAAATCAAAGTACTCCACTGTGTGGCTGGCCAGTAAAGGCCTTAAAGATGAAGAACTAATGATATGGCCTCCCTCTTCACCTGACTTAAACCCTATTGAGAACTTTTGGGCCCTTATTAAGCAGGACGTTTACAGTCAAGGTAAACAGTACACCTCTGTGAACAGTGTCTGGGAGGCTGTGGTTGCAGCAGCACAAAAGGTTGATTCTGAGCTGATCAAGAAACTGACTGACTGTGAATGGAAGGCTTGTAACTATTATAGGATAGAAGGGTGGTTATATTGGTCACTGAGGTTTTCTTTTAGAAATTTCAGAAATGTTTATTTGTAAATTATGAGTTTGTTTATTATTCCCACTTTAACAGGTGAAAATAAACAAGTGAGATGGAAAAATATTTCTTTGTCATTCAGTTGCTGTCAGGTTCTCAGCAGTTGGTGTGTGGTGTTAGACTAACCTCTTATTGCAGGGCGTGGCAGCAGCTGATCAGTGGTTCCAGGTGCGGCTCATTACCAGCTCTCTGTGGCTGGGTATTTAAGCAGAGGAGGAACTGGAGACAGATGCCAGTTTGTTACAACACTTACCGTGGTAACGTGTGGCCTGTATATATGGTCTTATAGTGAAAGTAGTAGAAGTGTAACTTACCTTATCCTCTCCTTCCCTTCGTCTAGTCCTCGTTCCCGCTCCTGAGCGCCTCCATTTGCGCTGGCCGTCTGCCGCGCCGTCCGGAGGGTTTCTGGTTCCTGTCGTATTCCACCACCACTGTCTCGTCTCCCTGTCTCCAGTCCCCCCTGGATTCGCCGCACCTGTCCTGGTCAGAACAAGAACAGCGCTGTTACCCCTGCTTCACCTTTTCTATCTGGATTTTACTCATCAACCTTGGATTACCTGCAACCTCACTACTTCCTGGAAACTCACCACCACCACTGCTGGCTCCTCAGTCCTCCTCCATGCCCTCTCTGCATCCACAACCCAGTAAGTTCTGTGAGCACATTCCCCCACGCACCGCAGCCAGCACAACTACCCATTTGGATATTGGCTGCCAGATCTCCTTCCGAGCCATTCCAGTTCCGGACCTCCAGACTCTTGCACATTTCCCTTTAATGTTTTGGATAATCTGCACTGTAAATATTAAACACTGTTACACTGATCTCCGTCTCCTGCGTCTCCGTCTGAAGTCTGGGTTAACATTAGAGTTCTATACAAACGTGACAGTTGCATAATAATTCTGTACACTAATAGTTGCATAATTCTGGTGTATATGTAGATATTCTCTTAAGAAAGCCAAAACTTCACCTTTTTCCACTTAAATGTTCAGGTTTGAGGGTTTGTTACCATCTAGGATTGGCCAAGAGCACTGTAGTTGTACAATAACAAAATGTATCCTCGAAAATACAACTTGCCTAATAATTCTGCACACGGTGTATGCAGCTGTGCACCCCAAATCTTGTCCTCTTTATTCTGTCTCCTGAGTCATTTCTCATTCAGAAAAAAACAAACCCTCAAAAATGACTGATTCTTGAGCTGATTCTCCATTTCACTGCCATTCTTTGTTTTCATCACTTCCGGTAAATGCTCCTTGCTAGAACTTGTGCCATAAATGTGCATATTTGAGACTTTATTACTGGAAATCTGTGCATCCTGGTTTATGTGGAAAAGTGGACACTTAGCAAAAATGTACTGTTGATTTAGGCCTGGGCGATAAATCGGTAAACAAATTGATTCAAATTTTTCGTTGCGGGAGATTTAAAAATAAGTAAATAAAGATTTTGCATAGTGGCGCTTTTTGGCTCCCCGGAGTTTCTGTAGTGTTAGTTTCACATGGTTTACTGCAACAGACGTGCAGCATGAGACCCCACGCTGCAACATTTACCTAAAGCCAATCGCAGTCAAAGGCAGCAGCACTACAACTTCATTCCATCACCTGAAACAGAGACATCCAGTCGAACATGAAAAAGCCCGTCTCTCTGAGACGAAGAAACACCACAGTGACCAACAAACCTAAAAACAGCTAACTGTAGCCAAATACAAGGCACTGCAAATAACAGGAAAGAGAAACAGTGGAGAACAATCACTGAAGCGGTCACTTAACGCTACGGGGACGCCGTCATCGTCGACGATGCCAGGGACCTTGTTGTGTTTAATCGAACATAGCTTCCGAACCATAAAAGATAGAAACTTACTTTTTTTCCCCTCTAAATCGGGAGAATCCAAGCTTTCAGACGGTAATTCGCTCTAGCCCATTCACAAGGGATACAGTGTCGTGTCAAAGTCAGTGTTCCAATCAGAGCCTTTGTCTTTTGCGCATGACGCGCGGTTGTCAAATTTTTTTTTCTTATTCATTGATATTTAGTGTGGGTATTTCTTGAATAAAGTGTGATATTCTAATTTTTGCCTAATTTTTTTTAAATTTTTTATTCTAATACTCTATTTCAAGCAAAGGAGCCTCATTTACACAGCAGTTTATGATATTTCAATTCAAAATAAAAAAACAAGGTATAGGATATTATGGGGCATTGAAAGGTGGTGTTTTAGTAGTATTTAAACAAAAGAAAGTCAAAAGTTTATTTCTCCAAAAAACCCTTGGTCCCCAGAGGGTTAAAGTTGTCATTTGTACTTGTTGCTTTCCTTGATAAGTAGGGGGGAAATCGGAGAAAAGCAGAAATCGAATTTGAAAAAATTAAATCAGGGATTTTATTTTTAAGCCATATCACCCAGCCCTATGTTGATTGTTATAAAGTAGCAAAATAACATGTCGGAGACACTTTAGAAAGTTGATAAATCTGTTGTGGAAAAGCTTTTAACTGTTTATTTATTAATCCGCTTTGCATTTTTATCTTGATTCTATCTTATCATTGTTTTACACTCATTGTTTTATACTTTATATTTTATAAACTTTACATTTTAACTTATTTTTTGCCAGTGTTTCTTCTCTGGGACCCCTCTGCATCGGGGGCGGTGTTTGGCTGTGGCTGCCTGGGTGCCCCCCAGGTAGTGCTTGGGTGGAGGTGGGTGTATCAGCCCTCTCTCCTCCGGGCGCACGGGGTCGGTGCCTTGGCGGCTGCTGCGGATCTGCTCCTACCGATGCAGATGGCTCCCATGATGGCATTTCCTGTCTCATCTGTTCTCAGCCCGCTGTTTTTGTAGCTTTTAAGTGTGTGTGTGTGTGTGGGTTTGTATTTCTGACCTCCTGGGGACCCGTTTCCTGACTTTTACTATCTTTCTGGGGTCCGAGGGTTCTTGTGGGGACCGAAGCTTGGTCCCCATGAGGGGGACTCCCCTTTTTAGGGTTAGGGGTTAGGTTTATAGGTATGGTGTGAATAGACTTTTAGTTAGTCTTAGGGTTAGTTATAGATCAGTAATGGTTAAGGTTAGTAAAAGGGTTTGGGTTAGGTATAAATCTAGTTACTAAAATCAATGGAAGTCAATGGACGGTCCTCATAAGGATAACAAAACAAACTTGTGTGTGTGTGGTTTGGGTTGGGGGGGGTTATTTTTGGTTTATAAAGGGGGGGTTGTGGGGTCATTTTAAACCTGTAAAGCACTTTGATAAACTGTGCTTGAAAAGCGCTTTATAAATTAAAGTTTTGTCGTTGTTGTTGTTGTTAAATGTTGTTAGTATCTATGCTCTGTCCAAATGTTTCATGACTTTAATTATTTTTCTCCTAATGACAAACAAAAATAAAGATGTGCTGACCTGCCAGATTGCCTTGTGAGCATATGGGTGATGTTACGCATCTTGCAATAGCAATTTCCTTCCGCCCCAAAGTCTGCATGCTCAGTCCTCTGCTCTTTACCCTTCTGACACATTGCTTCACAAAAATCTACAACACAAATCACCTGAAGAAGTTTGTGGACAACACAACTCTGGTTACAGGAATGAGGTTGATCATCTGACCACATGGTGCAAGAACATCAGCCTCCTGCTAAATGTCAATAAGACCAAGGAGGTTGCTGTTAACTTCCAGAGAGGCAACACTCAATATCACTGACTATCGTTGGTGCCGCTGTGGTGAGCAGCGTTAAATTCCTGGAGGTATACATCAATGTAGACCTCTCCTGGACCAGCAATACAACATCAATGGTGAAGAAAGCCCAGTGGCATTTTTCTTTCCTGCACAAACTCAAGCAGGAACATATTCCACCACCCATCATGACCACAATCTACAGATCACTGAATTTAGGACTCTCTAACAAGGTGGTTCTATTTAGAGTCTTTAGGCTCTTATGATCTACTGCTCCTTTGTGATTGGTCACAAAAGGGGCACACTGAGTAGATTCAACAATGGACATAGTATCAGGACTATATGAAAAAAAAAAAACAATTTTTCATTGAACTCCCTTATACCAAAGTCTGACAAATGATTGATTAGTGGAAAACACCAGGTTATCAGGCAAACCTTGTCAGGTCTTCAGATTTAAACAACTAATGTTAATCAGAAATTGGAGCACTGCAAAGAAAAAGTACTGGAAGAAAATGATGTGAAGTACTGAGCAGGCTCTACTCACCAGTTGTGCAAAATCTACACACAAAGGGTTGGATGGTAATAAGCCCAGGAAGTGTTACACTAAAATGCATCCCAGCTGTATTAACTTATTCCAGCTCCACAGTTAGCACAGGGGTTGGAAGACAACAAAAATCATTCAAAGTGGAGCTGAAAAATGAGTGGATGCATACTTGTATAAAAGAATGTAGGGGAAAGAGATGAACAGTGAAATTCCTGTGGGTTACAAAGCCAAGGGAACGTGAGGGAACAGATGAGGAAGAGGAAAGTGATGTCCCAATGTCCCAACTTATTTATTTTTTCATTGGCATATGACTGATGGAACACAGAGAATAGAAAAACAGCAAACATGAGGTTGAGGTACAAATTCTCAAAAGACTGCAAAAATATGATAATGAAAACACAAATGCCAAAAAAATAGACACAAAGACCCTGAAATCTACTTGGTTCATGCCTGATTATGTGGGTCAAACACTTCCTTTAGGTAAACACAATTTGATTCTTTTTCACCACAGAACAGGATATTCCTAAAACCCCATTCATACATAATAAACACAAAGATCATAGAAATCTTAGAAACGCTTACGTTTTTTTTATATAGAGGTCAAATTGTAATTGACCAATTATGTAAAAAAATAGAACTCATTTTATAAATTCTGTTTGGACAGAATGTTTGAGTTTAGACAGTTGAGACTGCGACTGAGCATCTCTGGGTTTTTGATGAATAACGGTGACCTTGTTTGCCAAAAGCATCATCTTGTTAAAATAGACTAATCTAATACTTGTACAAATGTGCCTCTTAGAGGATTAAAGTAAACATTAGTGGGATATATTGATGCAGTTTTGGGATCCTCAAGCTGATTTTCCATCAGCTCTTTTAACTCATTGCTGACCTTAAGATGTTTGTGTTTTATTCAGTTGCCCTTTTTTAAGATATCTTCACTGATACTTCTCATTATAATAAGTAATATAATTCATCTGAGATTCTACATTAAGTGCTTTGTTTTAGTCATGTATTACTAAAACAGACTGGGATGATTTTAAGGCCTTTTACGGAGTTTATTAAGAATGAAGAGAAAGGCTTCTGAAAACATATTTGATGTCATTATGAAGATATTAAACATGCATTACCTGTGTCTTCAGGTAAAAAGATTGAATAATCAAAAGCTTTTTAACTAAAAGGAGCTCATCACTCTTTTGCAGATTAAAAACAAAGACAGCAGCAACCACCTCATTCTGTAAGACAATACATGTTATGATATTATAACTCCTTAATCTTCCCTACATAGAGTGCTTTTAAGTATGTGATGACATATTTTTTTATTAACTCATAATGTTACAAAAACATTTCAGTTTCAATACAGTTTCATGCAAGTGGAATTTTGGCATTTTCTGAATATTTCAGAAATATAGTTCAGAGTTCTTCTATTTATAAGCCAAGGTTGAAAAAATTCATTCCTGAGCCTCAGTTACCTGGGAGCTAAGTCATACTACTGCTTTTGTTAACACAATGTTCCCAACAGCTTCTGTCGAACAACCACACACTCAATTATCCAACACAAAACCCAAACTTACTAGTTGAGATACTGTCTTCTGAGCCTTTATTAGGAATTGAAAGAGCTTCGGATAGAAAACTTGAATAATGATTTTAAGTGCTTAGTCACAACAACAAGCAGCAAATATTACTAAGAAACAGAAGAAAAGAAAAAAATAGCATGAGCGCAATGAGCTACGTTCCAAGAAAACAGAGGCAAAAAATACAAAAGTAGTATGTTTTACAAAGAAATTACATGTGATAACGATGTAAAAAAGAAGTGTTTATTAGTCAAACTTCATCAGAAATAAAACAAAAAGAAACTTGAAATTTGTGATCCTTATAAGAAGTAGTGAGGAAACACGGAGACTGTATATGCAGGCCGGTGGTATCTTGTACATCAGGGTGCTACACCAATTGCCGGAATCAACATGTCCCTGTACAACCTGGGCATCAGAAGATATGGTATGTGCCGCTTTCCTCCCACGGGTTGATTGATCTTCTGAAAGAAAATTTTGCTTTGTGCCAAAAACCACACCAGGGAAATATATATTTTTTTCCATTACATATATTTTTTCATGGATAGACAAATAAACTGCATGTGAATTAAGTTTAAATAATGGACAGTCAGTCTAAATTTAGCTGGAGACCATTAGTGGAAAGAAAATGTTTTAAAATGTTTCATTTGTTAAGAGTTAAAGTAACATTTGGGAAGATACTTTACATGGAAAGCTGAGTACAGGAAATTGGTGATGGTAAACTTAAAAATGTATTATTCTAAACAAAAAAAAAAGAAAGAAATTACAGCAACATTTAATTTAATTGAATCTTTTTTTAGTGTCTGTTAGTATTAATTTTGGCAAGACATTTTAATTTAGTCATAGTCTTTTGACTAAAATTATTTTCAATTTTAGTCACTAAACTAGTTTTAATTGTAGTCTAATTTTAGTCGACGAAAATATGTGGCAGTTTTAGTCGACTAAAATAATTATATTTTCTGAAGTATTAATTTAACCCTGTAAGACTACTCCTTCTAACTACCTTAATCTTCATGTTCCTCGAGCAACAGGTCGAGGAGGAGGAGTAGCAGCTATTTTCCAGTCAGGTCTATTGATTAGCTCTAGACCAGTTACTAGTTATATTTCTTTTGAATTTATGACCCTCAGTATTTCTCACCCAAATTGGAAATCAGATGAACCTATTTTACTTGTTGTTGCATATCGTCCACCAGGTGCTTATTCTGAGTTCTTGTCTGAATTTTCAGTCTTTTTATCAGAACTATTATTGAAATCTGATAAAGTCATTATAGTGGGAGATTTCAATATTCATGTTGATGTTGAAAGTGATAGTTTGAATATAGCTTTTAATGATCTTTTGGATTCAGTTGGTTTCTCTCAGAATGTAAACAGACCAACTCACTACTGTCATCATACTCTTGATCTTGTTCTGACTTATGGTGTAGAGATTGAACAGCTGATAGTGTTTCCTCACAACCCTGTCTTGTCTGATCATTTTTTAATAACCTTTGAATTTACAATGATGGACCTCACCGCTCCAGATAGAAACTTTACCTACCGTAGATGTTTATCAGAAAATGCTGTATCTAAATTCAAAGAATCTATTCCGTTAGCTTTATCTTCATTCCAGAAGAATAATATAACAGAGAGCAGCTGCAAAGATTTTGCAGACTGGC
>SSNP01000059.1:2155959-2208498 GCA_006937955.1 Pachypanchax playfairii | reverse complement strand
AAGGGTGCCGGGTCAGGAATGGCCACCTGCCGGTAGCCGGTCTCCTCAGGTGGGTCAGAACGCGCCGCCGCTGCCGCTGCTGCTGCTGCAGGAGGAGGAGACTGACTGCGGGAAAGGCGAGACATGACATTGGTGAGTTGCTGTGTTAAACTGTGGAGCTCTGTTGACAAGTTAGCTTGAGTCCTCGCTATCTCCTGCATGAAAGCGTCATGCCTTCCCAGCAGTATCCCCTGCTGGGTGAGTGCGGTCTGAAGCTGGGTCTGGGAGCTCTCTTGGCCAGTTTGTTCTGTCATGGTTCGAACCAGGTGGGGTTGTTTGCGAGCTCCCAAAGTGACCCAAACTCCAGACACACACAGAGCGAGGAAACAGCGTTCAAACGTAACAGTGTTTATTATATACAGTGCTCCAAGATATATACAGGTAAACAGTAAATGTGCTCGACGAAACTCAGGACGGGCCTGGTGCGGGACAGGAACGGTCCTGGGGTTGTGAGAGAGAGAGAGGTTAGTGACAGTTGGAGTAACCAGCTGCGGCGTGCGGGGATCGTGCTCGCTTAACTCACGGTTTCGTGAATGACGTCCGGGTTTGAGGAGAGATCCGAGGATGCTGCCGCAGGGGTGGTGAGCCAAGCTGTCGGGGTTCGGTGTGTGAGATCCGGGTCCGGGTGCTGAGTGCGCAGACGTGACTGCGACAGGGGTGACAGCAGAACGGTGACCGGGAAGGTGTGGACCAGAGGAAGCCAGAGACAGACCGGGAGCCAGAGGGAGAGAGCTGGTCGCGTAGCACCGCAACGGAGCTCTAGTACGTTCCTGGTTTGAGCCAATCCTCACTGTGAGCGGTTCGATATCCACGCTGGAGGTTAAGCTGTCGGGAGAGGAGCTCCAGAACAGCAGGCTAAACATAAGGAGGAGAAGGCAGGTTAAATACTGCGGAAAACACTCTGGTAAATCGATCACTAGCCACTCTGTACCACGCAATGTAGCGGAACAAACTGGCGTCTGTCTCTTGTTCCTCCTCTGCTTAAGTACCCAGCTCTCCTGAGCTGGGTAACGATCCACACCTGTCATCACTGATCGTCTGCTGCCACGCCCTGCAAGACAATTAGTACCACTCACCACCACCAGCAGCAGAGATCCTCACAATTTTAGTCAACGAAATTAACACTGGTGTCTGTTCATATTTGCAGTCATTTAATTCTCCATTGTTTATTTGTTTTCTTTTTTAAGTGCATGCCCTTGTTTAGTTATTTATATTTTTATATATTGTTTCCATTTAACTATTAAAATGTTTTATATTTCACTTTTGCACATACCCCAATTGATGTACTCTGTACTACTGTGCACTGACAAAAAATACTCTTAATCTAATCTAATCTAATCTAATCTAAATCTAAATGTAGTATATATTTCACATTACACACACACACACGCACATATATGAAATGCTGTTTTAAAAATCCCTAAAAACAAACTGGTTGTTGAATTCTTTGGTGTTAATAAATAATGTAGTAATTGGAGTAAATATGAAGACTTGATTGGACTGTCCAAAGATGAGCTATAAAATAAGCAGGACAGATAATCATGGTAGCTGTAATGTTTTGTTGCTTGCAGTGTTCTCTGGGAGTCTGGAGGAAGCTTTCTGAGTTTGCAGAGCAGCAGAGACATCAAAGAACTAGAAAGGAGGAAAAGCAATTACGTTTTTATATGCACTTTGATTTTCTATTTAAAATCATGCCCTTTTATTTTCTAGACATCACTGTACAGCCCCAAGCATATAGAATTCTACTTTTCATAAGAAAAATATGGAAAGAACTTCAGAATGATGGACTGTTCAATATTTAATCTTAATTATGTTCAGTGTGAACAGTTAGTTGGCTCATTATCAGATCGATGAAATGTAATTGAATGAACTCTTAATGATGTTTTGTCAGTTATCGTTTAGGCAGTTATGATCTTGGTGATAAGACTGACTTGTTAAATAGTGATTCATTGGCCATCCAAACAGGTGGTGATCCAACAAAGTCACTAATGCAGAAGACATCTCCAATACATAAACAAATGCTAGCTGTCAGATTTGGCTCATCTTGCAGAGAGGTGGTTAAAGTGTTTTCTACATATGACGTTAACAGTGGATTTAATCCCCCTGCCTGAATGCTGAACCAGATCAAGAAAAAAATGACATGGCTGTCTGGTTTGAAGATGGATTGCAGACATCTCACATGTCAGTTGTCACAGCAGGTCTCGACTGTGTCTTCAGGTGACAGGAATATAGTCTGGGTAAAAGAACTGATGCTTCTGCAGTAGCTTTACAGCAATAGTGGCGCTGTGTTAATCTGTACCTTCAATTTTATTACACACCATCTTCCAACCATAGATTCAACAAATAATTAGGGCTGTAACGATACACCAATGTATCGCGATACAGGGAGCATATCGCTGTGAGGTCTAATATCGATAACATCAATACAGTAAACATGTTGTACTGACCACCACAAGGTGGGACAACATGCACTCTAACAATGTATAAAAAAGGTTTTTTGCTGAAAAAAAGACTCTTAACTGACGTGAAAGCGAATTAGTAGCTTTGTATTTGCAATTTATTACTGTGATGAGCAACTATTAATAATACATGAAGCTTTATTAAATAACTCTTATTACATATTTCTAAGTAAGAATTTTATTTTGTGACATATTAGTTTTTTAATAAAACACGTATGATGTAAAAGTGAATGAGCGAGTTTATTTCACCCACTGTCATAGTATCAAGGCAATAAAAGTTTTAATGGATCGTATCGTGAGCAATGTATCGAGATATGTATTGTATCGTGGGATAATGTATCGTTACAGCCCTACAAATAATACAACCCGAAAATATTCATCTTTATTTTGAATATAGAATATTGATAATATTGGAGCGGATGTAGTCTAATCAGGAAGGAAGTCGTCCTGCCAATGAATGAGCCATTTTTGCAAAACATCTGTTATTGTGGCAACATACTTTGAAGCTTCTGGTAAGAGGAGGGATACATGCTGCCATATGTTTCTGTCCAATCTTTGTCACAACACCTTTAATAATGCCCGTGTATATTCAAGTACAGTTGGCAGCCCCAGTATTTACTGTACCACCATGAGATTACTCTCATTAAAGACAAAATGCTGACCTTGGTAAGACACAAATGGATCTTTAAGCGACAACCTCTTCCATCACAGTGAAATGGAGCGCTCCCAATCTCACAATACTGCTATTAAATTTCATCAAGGCTCATTACATTCCGACTCTGTCATCTCATGTGCACTATAAAGTCCTTCCTTCCAAACACACAGCTCTACAATAGGTACATAGTCATACTCACAGTTGGTATTGGTGAGTAGCTCTTGTAATAGAGTGTAATTCTTTCCATGGAATAGGTTCAGTCAGGAAATATTACTGAGTCGTTGTTAAAGTCAGTTTTATTACTGTTCAAGGTTTCATCTGGGACACAGTTAATAGACACAATATTTAACTCTAATGGCAGCGTTAATGCTAAACAATAATCCCAAACCATTAGATTTAATATTTTATTGTTTGCAGTCAAATATAAGGTAAATTTGCATCTCATTTATCCCTCTGAGTGAGCTGAATTACAAACTTCAACTGGTGCATTAAATGCAAGAAAGCAGAAAACAAGAAAAATTCAAGAAGAAGAGAATGAAGGGGGAGGGGATGCGAGGCAGGATGCAGGCAGGCATGCTTATATGATTTTGACCCAGCAGTCGATGGGGAAGGGTGATGAAACCTGATTACTGACAGCCCACATCCCAGCCTGCTGATTCCATTTCTCCCACTCCGTTCTGTTGGGTAAGAGACAAAGGTGTGATGTTCTGCACTAGTATATGGCTCAACCGTGATAAAACCTTAAGCTCTTTCTGTTTAACTGTGGTGATAAAATCAAAATGGAAACTAGTGCACCTGTCTGGTTTTCTTTTATCTGCATTTGGAACACTTGGAATATCTGTTTGGCTATTCAGTTATTACACACTGCCATGGGATACATCATAAAATGCTTATTCCTAAATGCTATCTCTGTACTTCATTCACTTTAACTGGCCTGAACAAGGTAATAAAAGGAGCAAACGTCAGAGTCTGAAGGTGTGATGGACAGCTAGCTCCCTGATGAGATGTGAATTAAAGCTCATGACACCTCATCAAGTGCACTTCCCACACCTAAACTGTCTCAAATGTCACCTGAAGTTCTTTTTTCCACTCCGCTCCACCACACACTACTTACATTTGTCAAGGCAGCCCGTCACTGGTGCCTTCTTCATTTCTATCCCTCTTTCCTGCTGCTTACTGGAATGGAGAATATGGTGACAACTTTTTGTTCTCTTTCTTTTTCAAACAATCCTTGTAGGTTTTACATGTATTTATAGCACCTACTGTAGACCACAGTTAGCAGTAGGCAATTAGCTTTGCTCATATTATGCAGATCATTACTGAAGCTCAGCTTTTTAATTATACTTGTAATAGTCAACAGGCCATCACTGAAATGCATAAGCAGGAGATGTGAGATAAATATCCCCGACACAAATAAAAACATAAAAGCTCCATTATGTTTTTTCTCCAGCACTGAGCACATTGTAGTTCAAGTGGGTGTTTATGGACAGTAACAAAAGAGACAATGAAATCAATCAGTGAAAAAAATGAATTTAAGACCATTCCACTGTTAAACGTAATGGTAAAACTAGCTTAATTATTCACCTTCATCTTTTAAATGACAAAAGGCTTTACTTAACGATTTAATTATGATAATACTTCCTTTTGTCTTTATGTTGGAGTAATTTTGATTGTACTGCTGCCTTAGAAAACCTCTAGCAGATGGACAAGCTTTTAAAAAATACAACAGCTGCTCACTCACAAATAAATAAAAGATGCAACACAACTTTGATAATTAAATTTAAAAAATTACAAAAGTCATTATTTGTATTTAACATTAGATCAGATGTGTGCTTCAGTTTCTCTTTCTTTCAAAAATGTAAGGTTGAAGAAATGGAAAGACATGGAACACAAGATTTTTTTTTATCTTGTTATACATTCCCTGATTATTTAGACTATATTAGTGTGTTTTCAAACTTTGTTTTATTGCAGATGAAAGCAAAGAAGCATCAAATTGGAAAACACAAAACTGTTTGCAAGTAAAAAGCTCATCTTGAGCAGATGATTGCAGATTAATTTGTGCTAAAATGGCTACATTGTACGTACAATAGCTGTTAATGCTAAACACAGTCATGCATTTTCTATACATACTTAATCTGGTTTAGAGTCATAGGGAGATTTTGTCCATCTCCACCAGCAAGGACTGTCTGCTGTTGATGCCATGACTGATTGTTGGTCTGAAAACTTTCGTGTACCAGTAATAAAAGATAAAATGTTCTGTGATCTTTTATCTGTTATCAACACCTGAGCAGAGAGTGTTTGAAACGTGTTCAGATGTTTGATATCAGCACAAATTGGTCAGTTTTCACTCATAACTGCAAGTTTCAATCCAGGAGGATTTTCCTAGAGGATGTGATTTTGAACAATTATTTGCAAGTTTGATCCATCACACTGACTCCGCCCACATGCAGCATCTTGTGTTACACCCCTCGGACTGACTGGGGTACAAGATTCTGTAGCATCTCTACACGTGATGAAAGGAGACATGCTGTTCTTCTCAACAGGTTGCTTTTAATAGGCCAAAACAGGTCACGCAGGCTGAAACTGAGCCGCAACTAACGCCGCCGCATCTCCTGCTCACTTTTTTCCCTCACATTCACCCACTGCATTTACCTGAACACCTTCTCTCACCCCCAGACATCAGTACCGACACCGTCAGCTATGAACATACAGAACATCAAAACAGGGTTGCTGCAGGACTTTTATCAACAACAAAAAAACAGCAGTGAACATTTTCCAGCAGTAAACAAACTAACAGGTGATCTGCCAGATGTTACCATCTGTGGAGATCTGTGCTGAAAGGAAAAAAAAAGTCTAAGTAAAATGAGTTGAGAAATGACACAGTGAAAACACTGCAGCAGCTTACGTAACAAGCATACATGAAATGGACTGTCAAAAAATCTAAATGAACAGAGAGTAAAAAAGGAGCATTTAATTTTTTTTAATCAGACAGTACAACTGGTTTATTTGCACATTAAAACATAAGAACAAAAGAAGTCCACGTGAATCCAGCGAGGGAGCGTTTAGGTCTACTAGTGTTAAAGTGTTTCTCAGGTCTAAATAAAACAGAAGTATTATAACTTTGTTTAACCAATCATTGTGAAAATATGTGTTTGACTTTTATAAAGTAGGTATAAATGTTTTTATGAGTTTCAAGCAAGTCTCAATTTGAAACAGGAAGTGATGAAATGCAGGAACATACCTCGTAGTTTACGTCTTACATGAACACTGAAAAGCATTTGTGAGCTTGTGTTTTCATTAAATGTTTTCCAGCAGGTGGTTGTAGCACCACTACTTCATTAACGTATTTCCTTAAATTAGAAGAAAAATTAAATCACTCATGCATAACGTAAAGACTTCATGAGAACTAAATATATATTCTAATTCAGTTTGTTGGAATTTGATCCATGGATTTTCATGCAGCTGAGACAAAAATTTAAAATTAAATATCCCTCTATGAACAACACAACCTATAATCAAATACTGCATAGATAAAAAGCAGCAATATGCACAAAGAATGGTCTGAAAATCCTCTTCTGAATGTCAAACTCCCAACCTGTGAAGTTCTGACTATGTGAATGTTATGGCGTCTAATAGTGTCAAAAGTCGCAAACACATATTCTGCACATGCACACTGAACATTGATGGTATAAAGTGATTCGTGTGAGAAAGTAATTACTTACCATGAGTGTGCAAACAGTATCTCCAAGCACACAAAGCATCTGCTGTAGTAATTGCATCGTTTACATCTTCTGTTTCTGCATTTCATCACATAATGTATTTGTGCTTTTCTCAGAATTGTGCAGTGATATTCCATAAATATGCATATTTGAGACTTTGTTACTGGAAATTTGTGCAAAAATGGCTAATGGGCTCAAATGTAATATTGATTGTCGTGACATTATAAAGTAACATAAAAATTGTATGTCAGAGACATATTAAAGTTTTCTTGACAGAGATAACTGCTGTTTCTTGCTGTATCATTCACTTTATCAAATGTGCTCACATTTTAATTCCATAACAACTCCAGCTAGTGCAGAAAATATTAAAATCAACCACCAGAAGCCCATAATATCACACACTACACTCTAAAGAGGTGTCCTCTTACCTCAGATGTTCTCATTGACTTCATACATTTACTTTAGTGTGCAGCTTACAATAAATCCTTCACCCGGAGCACAGCTCACCAAAGCTGCATTTAACTTGAGTTCCACTTTTAATTAGATCCACAAAGAACAGATTTTTGCTCAGCAATATTATTTCTCAGGTAATGTTAAAGAAACATTTTTTGTTTTCTTTTGTTTACCATTATTGTTAAAATAAATGTATGAATTAGACTGTGCAGTCCAAATTTCTTCTGTTGGACGGAGCTAAAGACAATGATGAATGTGTCATATAAAAACACTGAGTGCAGCTTGACTGATATTAAACATATCTTGTATGATTAGAACTTTGATTGCTTTCTTCAAACTCATTGGAGAGATTTAACCTCTTTCATACAGCCGGTCACTTTTAGCTAATGTATGTGTAGCCCCACGTATCCACTCGGTGCTACATAGCAGACGTGTCAAAAGTAGGAGTCGAAAGTAAAAATCCTGCCATGTTTTTGGATCTGCCTGTATATCTAGAACAGGTGTTTTCACCAACTAGCTCATCTACCTGGTAAAGAAGCTGTGCTAATTGAATTCAGCTGGTTTAGTGATGGTTGGAACAGCTGCTGGACTGGATTTTTACTTTCGACTCCTACTTCTGACACCTCTGCTACATAGACATCAGGGATTTCTCCGTGTGAAAGTGTCTGAAAAAGGGAGGGACATCTGGTATAATATTTTAAGGATGCAGTAGCAAGTGTCCACCTACCATGATTTGTCTTTAGCCAATCACAGTAAATCAAGCTCTTGCAAATCAAAAAAAAAAGCAAAACACAACTTTACCATCAAGAAATGCACAAAGTTCTTAGCTTTGCTCATTTTTCAATGAAGAAATCGTCTCTAATCCTAAAACAGCTTAAATATCCACTTTTATGCGTACATCCACCGGCGCAGCCATGTTTGTTTTGCTTCACCTGCCTGGCACTTGCTGCCAATCATACCTGAACACCAGCCCCAAAGCGCAATGCTAACACATGAACATTTTTTGACCACGGAAGACGGTTTAGTTGGAGCAGTACAGGATGGATTTTCAAGGGTTTGGAAAACTCCAAATCTCAGGAGAATCCATCTTGCAGCTCAAGGTTAACTTTTAGCTTCCTGGATCATTAGCTTACCAAGTTAGCAGCAGAAACAGCCATGACAAAATGTATTATTATAAAATTCATTATGGGGACTCAGCATGTATGATTTTAGACTGAGTGAGAAAACCATGCAAAGCACAGCATTGAATGTTCATATAAAAAAAAAAATAGTAGTATCAAAATAAAAAAAAAACTTAGTTTAGTTGAGTTCCAATTTACAACTGCAGTACTTTTTATTGCACCACAGACCGCTGATGAAACTCTGCAGTTTCTTAACTCTGAACCCATTAACGGAAACAGCCTTGATGTATATTGCACCATTTAAAATGTTAAAAAGCTTGAATTTCACTTAGAAATGGGATGGCCACACTGCTACTGACACGTTCAGACCACTGTAGATGAACAGGTCAGTTCCATACCTTGGTATGATAATGGCTACTCAAAGAGAGAGCGTGCAGTATAAAAGCCATATTGATCAAACAGAAAGGGCTTTTGTATTAGCACTTTTTCTCTTCCAGGAAACAGTTTTTTGGAGAAAATGGGTTACTTCAGTGCCAATTCATATAAATTACAGCAGGTGAACAGCAGCTACCTCAATACCTCTGTCAAACTGGCTACTAAGGAGGATGAGAACACAACTTTTTCCACCCAGGATATATTGGCTATCGATGTTCTGTCTTTTCTTTCTTAACACTGTATTCAGGAAAGTATTGTTGTTGCATCTCTCTTTGTCCTGTCTTTTTTCCTAATTTGATGCTTAGATGTGCAGTTTCAGGTTTAAAGCCTGGACATATTTACTATTGGCTGAATTTAATCTAAAGGTTTGTTTAAGTTCAAATCCACTTTCTAGAGTTCATCCAAGAAATTTCACACCCACTGACTCCTATTCATCAGATTATCTTCAAATATTTTAGAAAAACTATAAAGTCTCAAAACCCTCTAGATGATGTTTCAGTTTGAAAAGTTTTTCTTCACTGGCATAAATCACTGTGACTGTTATCTGAGAACGTCCTTTCTGTTCTCTAGGAATTTGAGTAGTTGATTTTCTTTGATGTATACACCTAAAGGCTCTCACAGGATACTGTCAGCAATAATCAGCAATAATTTTGTAAGGTAGAAGCTTCTTCTTGATGTATGATTTGTCCTGTTTGCACAATGTAACTAAAGTGACCTAATGTGGATCTATTAGTGCTTCCAGTAAGCAGCTTTAGTGTTCGCCTGTGTGTAAAGCTCTAGGCTGGTTTCCAGGGTATTACAGAACATTCAGCTCTCTCTCTATTAGGACAATCTTGGGCAAAATTTAACATGACAGCAGCTACAGATTTTTGCTGGCTTAAAAATAAACAAAAACTCTATTTTGTAAACAAAGTATTTTGTCAATATTTGCAAAAGACTAATGAGCAAATTATTTTTGTGTCACATTTTAACTATTGGCTGAATACATGTTTTGATCATGGAAAATAGAGGACTGGAAATCTCAGATTTTTGGTATAAAACAAAGGTTAAAAAATGTAAATGTAGTCAAGTAACTAAAGTGAAATGACATGATTTGGGTAAAAACAGCAACACATAGTTACAGAATTGGATAGAGGTGCAGGCAACATGACTGAAACAGGAACAGGCATGACAAGAATACAAGTTTATAACAAAGTCAACATGGCAAAAATAAAATAAAAAGTCTCTGTCAGGAAGCAATAAAAAAGTATGTTTTAGGTTCTGCGAGGGACTGAGGATCAGGGAACAGGTGGGTCCTGTTAAACCAATTAGCTAAAAGGAAACGAGAGCACAAGACTCAAGAAAGGAAGCTGAGAAAATGAAATGAGTAAAATAGTAAAATAAGAGGGTTTTGGTTACATGGACAAATTGTCAGATGCACAGGGAAGCTGAATTTCTAGGTGGGTGACAATTAGAGAGGCTGTTTGCAATGGGTGGACAATCAGAAGACACATGGAACAACCCACACCGGAGAGCAGCTGGAAAGTAACAAGCCAGTATATACCATTTATTTAGACCGTTGGACATAATATGGCCAATGGCAAAGTAATCTTGTAAAGAATTTGATATTTCCAAAACAGTTCTCACTTTATTAAACTTGAAAGATCAGAAATGTGTGTTTAATTCTGCTGCAATTTAATGAATAAGTATGACTTAGAAACATGTCTAATTAACTTTATGACTTGCAAAACTAAGAGGAAACATAATAAACTGTATAATCAGACTTGAACAAAATGTTTGTCACATCCACCACTGTTATGAGTCACTGGATGAATGGACAACATACGGGAAAATTCTCTGAAAAAACAAGTTAAATTGGCATGAAAAATGAGGACCACTGTGTTTCTGAGAACATGAAATGACAAGTTATGATACAGCTGATGTTGTTCCCCTTAAAAATAGGCAACATAGTAAGAACATGAATAATCATGTTGTAATGTAAAAGAGATTGTCTTAAAATTTCCTCCTTTCTTGAAATGGTTCTTTTTGGGGGGTTGTTGCAGCAGCAATGAGCTTCGGTGGTTAGATTTGACTAGTGAACTAAGTATGAACACCTGGATTATAAACATATGCAGAAACCTAAATGATTTGTGAGTTATGTTTGACTCCCCTGTTACCAAGGAGATGAAAAGAAATTTCTTCCCAAAGATGCGAGGAAAAACCATCCATGCTGTGGTAATATCTCACCAAGGTGACATGATTTTTCATCTGTATGCTGAGAGAATATCCTCCAAGAAGCAACATTTGAAAATTATAGACACATTACATGTTCAGCTTCTCTCCAGGCTCAAACCTCTTTCAAATCCACACACGTGGCAGGACCAACAAAGGTAGAGGAAGTCCTGTGAGCATGACCGATGGGAGAGCAGCTAAACATAAGGGGTGAACTTTGTCAAAGAGAAGGAAAAAAAACTTCTTTTCCACTATCATCATACAGGAAATAGAGCAAGAGCACAAGCAGAAAAGTGTTAGTCGGGACACATGAGTTGTCTGTCTCTGGTGAGAGAATAAAAGCAGTTTGAAATGCTGAACTCAGAGGGGTTGTTTCTGACCTGAGGCTCCACATTCTGTGTGCATGTGTGTGTATTTAGGTATCCAGGCTCAGACGAGTACAAAGTAATGAGAATGCAAGGGCAACACTGGGGAAGTTTCTGGGAGCACTAGGTAAATGATAAATAGTAGAGATTGGAACAGTGGTGACAGAGGCAGAGCAAATGGCAGGGGGCACCTTATCATTATTTTTTACAATTTTGATGCACTTTCCTGACCTGCTTTCTTACTCTCTTATAAAAGTACTTTAACTGCCTTGACACCAACAGAAAACAGGAGAATGAATAATAAAACAGGTGGATGAATTTAAACAACTTGAATGTTAAATATTAAGAGCACTATTAAACCTGGCTGTATATAAATCAGTGAAGAGTTTAGCCTGAAAAATATGCTGTTCTTCAATCTTTATTCCATTAGTCAGTGACAAAAATAAAATGGCAGAAGAAAGTGGGTTCTGTGATCGAGACTGAACCAGAACAGCATTGTGGTGCTAAATATTACTGAAATCACAGTATAATTATAATATACTAATGACCCAGCCCATTCAATCAGTTAAGTAATTATTGATTGACTGTTAAGTGGATAATTTACATTTGAACTGGTAGGAGCATTTTCAAAAATTACATTATACAAGAATTGCCAGACTGAAATTTCTTTGTAATTAGTTGCTGTATTCTTCATTTAAAATAGATTTTTGTATTTGTGGTAGGAAAAAAAACCAATAAATGTATACTGCTCCTCTGGGTCTCAAACAGTCACACCTGCAGCTTATCAGTCATCCTCATCTTTTTCATAACGCTGAAGCCTTACGTCTCTAACAGATCTTTGTATTTGCTAATAATTCTTGGTCATTTTCCAGTCTATCTATTCTAATAATTGTTTTTTCTTTTTTTTTGATTGAATAACTTTTTGATGACTTGCCTTCTAATTGTAAAGCTTGTTAGACTCTCCCAAGAACAAAGCCTCTGTTGTCAAAATAATTTGTATATAAGAGAATCCTCTCCATGGTGACCACAACTCACTAACCCTCAGCCGGAAGACTAACCCCGCCTGCCCACTTTCCACCACTGCTTCTATCCACCTGCTCCTGGGACTCTTGGACCTTACACCTCCCCTCTGAGCCTAACCCTTCCTTTCCACTGAATACACAACACACGCCCAACGTTAGTGACGCGTAATATGTGGCTGATAGCCGCCATTAAAGTCAATGAGACCGTTCCCACAGCGCACATGAGATGCGTCCCAGAAGCGTAGTATTGCAAGCACATTATGTTGCAGTTCTATTTTTTATGCGGTACACTTCTAAAACACGTCAAGTTCAGCAGTTTAGTTTGGACCAGACAGGAAATCAGGCATTCATGAAACATAAAATACCTGGGAGTTTCAAATTAAAAGGACACGTGTGGATTTACTTTTGCGAGACTAAGAGAAAGTACTGTACCTGTGATGGGTTTGAAGTCTGTAGGTGGTGTGAAAATAAACTACAAACCTTCTGGATACATGTTGTTGTCTTTCTCTCTGCTTGTTGTTGTGTGTACTGACGAAATCACGCATGTTTTTGCTATTCTCATGAGATTTCGTGATCTTCCGGGACCAGCTGGATGAAACACTTGTGCGTGGGATAAGCACGTTTAAAATGCTCCTGGTGGGAAGGGACGCACTGCTGATTGCGTGAGCAAAACGCTATGTGCTGCTGACACGCATCCAGTGGGAAGAAGGGGTTAAAACAAAAACAAGTACCGTATATACTCGCATATAAGTCGATTCGCGTATAAGTCAGACCTCTTTCTCAGCAGAAAAATTGAGGAATTTTGCATTGACCCGCGTATAAGTCAGTGTCAGAATCAGTTTGTGTCAGGAATACATATATTTTTTTTACGCTGGTTCATATCGTCTAGTATCAGTAGCAGCTGCGCTTACAGGTGAAGCATCGGGCGTTTCTGCAGGTAAGGTTCAGCGTGAGGGAGGTGTGTCGCAGAAATTGATCACACCTGTCACTAAAGACGAAGGGAAGTCAGTCACATTACCAGGGTTTGATGCTTTTTCTGTGGAGTCCACTCCCTCCTCTAGATTAGACGCCAGAGTGAAGTTGCGTCTGGCATGTCTTCAGGTCGAGGAGTGAGAGAGGGAACGCGAGTTTCAGCTACGGAGAGAATTGTGTTATTTAATAAATTCTGTGGAGCTTTTTCTCTCCACATGCATCCTTAGTTTTTTCTCCGTATTTTTACCTATTTAATTGACCTTTGTTGCAGCCCATTTCGAGTCTGGGATGTAACAATATATTTATTAAAACGATATAACGTGTCTTAACGTGATAATCCATGCTGATAAGGAACATCGCTCACTCGTCCGAGTACTTGTTCCAGTCCCCAAGCTGTCAACATTTTCCTCTGAAAAAAAACTACTTCTTCCTGATATCGCACATATAAGTCGGATCCCCTCTTCAGACCTGAAATTTACGCCTCAAAAACCGACTTATGCTCGAGTATATACTGTAATTTAAACTGAAAAAACTTGAAAAGTTAATGTTCATCGCTCCCTTGAGTATCCAGGCCCTTGAGGACATCAATTCAACTTATTCTACTTTTGATTAAATGTTTAATTACCGGTTGTACAGACATGTTTATTAATCTTTGACAAGAAAATGTACAGCATGTGTATCTAGTATGGAATTAAAATGTTACTGAAGTCATTTTGGCAAATTTCTACATGTAAATGTACATTTTTTAAATTAGTTTTGAAAAAAAATCTGTGTGGTCACAATAAAAAAAATCAAAACCTATTTAGATGTTTCTCACAGTGGTGTGTTTAAGTTACAACACGTCTCTATATAGCACCACTAAACACATCAGTGGTTCTCATCGCTTCACATACAACAATCTGAACTGAACTTATCTCTTTAAGAGGTCAAAGTGAATCATTTTTCAACAGAGAAAGCATTTATTACTTTGAAGCAACTGTGTCAATGTTTCTGTAAATGATATCAAGGGTCAGGGTTAATCAAACCAGTCATTTGTGTGAATGTTTTGGGATCACCCTTACAAGGTTGTGAGGTAAACTACCATTTAGCCTCACATCTGCCCCTGAGACGGAGCCGTGGTGTGAACAGAACAAGGACAAAGTCATAAAGTTTTCATACTCCTATACATTTATTCAGAGCTGCACTTCAGGTTCTTGTTGACAAACCCTTAAATGACTTGGCAACTTTCTGAAAGCCATGGTGTCGAAACAAAACTATTAGGAGAATTGCACTTTTCAGTATTTTCATTATTTTCAGCATTTTCTTTCTTCTTCAGTATTCACCCTTTTGTGTCTGTATTATTTGGGTTGGGGGTCTCTAACTTCTAGATTTTTATCTTCCACATTTGAGTTCCATCATCTCATTATCCTGTTGTAGATTTAGTCAGAATTTCCTTTCACTCATCTCCATGTCGTTTGTGCCAGTCTGGTAATAACAGCTACAACCTCAGTGTATCTGCACAGCGGAGTATTTTTTGCCTTTTAGATGTTCATACTGCCTCCCATGTCGTCCCTGTTTCTAATATTCCTGCCCGGCCTATCTAACCTGCCTGCCTGCTCGCCTACTCGTCATTTTGTCAGCTTATTAGTCAGCCTGCCTGCCAGTCTCCCGACCTGCAATCTGCCTGCCTGCATGAAATCTAACATTTTTGATCCTTTGATCTTTTGGAACTGTTACAATAAATCTGCATCGGCTCTCTTTCGATGTGCCACTTGCACCCATTTTCATACCAAACAGCAAAAAGGAGATGAAGAAAAAAATATGTGCCTAATTCAAATCAACACTTTAGAGATTGGTGTCGAGAAAAGTCATCACTAACTGCAGTAAAATGCATGCTGGGAAAAAACTTAAAAATATTCTCTATAGCATTAATGTTCAATAGTTAAGGTGTCACAGTTCTAGGTTGCAGCAAACTCTAATGTTACCTAGACTTCAGACCATCACACACTTTAAGATATTAAAACAATAACAAATTATTTTCTTCCACAGGTGATAAATGGATAAACACGATAACAGAACTTTTGAATGTGCAGGTGAACTGGAGGACTGGATCCGGTGGACCTCCGGAGGAGATCTAGGTTAGTGATGATGTGGCTCTTTGGGAGATGGTTACAGTTACGGTGTGTGGGGATTGTGCTCGCAGACTTATGGTGCATTCACACTGGCCACTTTGTCAACGTCAAGTAACGCTGATAACGCTCCAAATTTGACGTTTGAAGTTGAAGCTCATAACGCCTGCCAGTCAGAGCGCATAGGCGTTAAAGCTCGTAAAGCCTGACTGAAAAAGAGCGCGAAGGCGGGGCTTCATTTGTTATCGGATGTTCGGAGCTATGGCGGATCATATTGAGACAGTGGCTTGGATTTATTTACTTCATAGATCTAGACAACGTCGACGTCAGGTGCATCAGCGCCGTTTGTGGATACACCCCATTCTTCAGATGCGTTCTGAGTTTGGTGAGTTTAACCATGTGTTCCAGGAGCGTTTGGATGAGGTTAATGTATCTTCCATTTTGGCTGATCCCGCTTCTTTCCGGCTACGTGCTGTGACGTCTTACGTCACTACGATGAGACGCTCTGATTGGTTGACATGCCGCTTCAAGAGCGTTATCAACGTCAAAAGTTCAGCTAGCTGAACTTTGACCTTTTCTAGCTTTTCTAGCTTTTCAGGCGTCAACGCCTGAAAAGCTAGAAAAGCTTGAAAAGTTCACAAAAGCGCCGCAGAGCCGTTGACGTCTGTCTGACGCCCGTCCACCATAGACTTTACATGTAAACTTGCCGCGTATGAAGTTGATGGTTGGGCCGGTGTGAACGCACCATTACGGGTGCAGGTGAGGAGTGTGGCGTGGAGGAGGACTGAGGAAACAGCACGGTGGTGGTGTGTCCAAGGTTGATGGTTGTGGTGGTGAGCCAGATGGTGATGAGGTTTGACTGGAGATGCAGGGTGGACAGAGCAGAATGGGTTGACCAGGTCAGGTGTGCAGAGAACAGGGAGGAGAGACAGACTGGAGCGAGGCCAGGAACGGACGTGCTGGGACACGTAAGGATCTGGACAGAGTCCTCTAGACGGTGCGGCAGACGGTCAGCGCGGGAGGTAGAGGCCCTCAGGAGCCTGGAGGTGGAATCCAGGAGGAAGAGGAGCTAGGAAAGGAGGAGGACAAGGGCGAGGTAAGTACACACGAGATATCAGAAGAGTAACACTAAGTAGGCCAAACGTTACCACGAAACGTAGTGGAACAAACTGGTTCCTCCACAGCTTTTATCCCAGCAACAGAGGGCTGGGTAACGAGCCACACCTGCGCCTGATCAGCTGCTGCCACACCCTGGAACAACAGGTGAGTACACAAACAACACACACCACACACCAGATGCTGAAACCTGATATAAAGGATGTTTTAACTTTAACATTATGCAGAAATATAGAGCTACGTATGCTGTTTTTAATCATTAAAATTATTCAAACTTTTTAAAGTTTATTATAAAATGCGAGAGAAACAGACCTTTAAATTAAGGATCAGTTAAGCAACCCAAGCACACAATAAAAAATAAACACCTACATTCATTAAAATTTGGTTTTTGTTCATAATTTTCCACACTGACTGCTAATTGTGTTTTGAAATTAAATAATCATTAGACAAAGGCAAAGTTTGCTTTTAACACTTTAAAACATGATCATATTTACCAACTCTCCACTTTTTAATAAGCTTAGATTCAGAAAAGCTGGAAGCTAATTTGAATTTTGTGCTTCTGTTTTTTTTTTCCCCTTTTGCATAATAAGGTTTTAACTTGCGTCAGTGATGAACCGTGTTCACAGATAAAAGTTCTCAGAAATGATTCCAAACCCAAGAGGTTGAAACTGAATCATGTAGTTTTAGAGCTGGGTAGAGGCTTGAAGCTCAAACTAGCAGAATAGTGTTATTTAATTTGGTTCGTAACAATGAGTATGTTTATTTAATTATTTATATTTAACACAAAAATAGATTTTTTTAAAGGCTTTTAAGCATTTATCTGATGCATCTTTTAATGGTAAGATAATCCCCACCTTTGCTTTATATTTGGGTTCTAAATTCTGTAGTGATTCAAACAAATGTTAATTCATAGATGTTTACTTCTTCATCAATTTTGCATTATGTTGTTATTTATAGAACCTCCTGCTAGACTTTACCCCTTATATGCCCCAGTTGTAAAACATTTTGTTGCTGATGATGCTTTTTATGCTTAGAAATAACCACAAAAAGCCGCCTAATTACATTTGTAATGCCTGATGGAGTGCATTGTTAACAGTTATAAAATAATGTTCACATAAACTGCAATAAAATCTTTGAGTCTCAAGCTGCTACAAGATGGCAGTAATTCACTGTGGTCTCAGTCTAGTCGTTAGTTTTCAGTCCCGTTGCACTGAAACTCGACTTGTCCACATAGAAGCGGGATCTAAAGGGGTTAGATATTAATCATTTATAACTAAACCACCTCAAAATGGCCAAAACATAATATTTGAATGCTGTTTTTATACACAGAAATGTTACTGATCTGTTAAAGTGTTTTTGATTTTCAAACCTTTTGTCTTGTTGTGCCAGAAGTTGCTGAAGTAAAATTCAAACTATGTATAGATATTTAAAATGTGAAATTATAAAATATAAACAAAACAAATTCTATTAATCTAAAATATTTGTGATGTTTGTTATTATGATAAAAATGAATTGCAATACATTTATTTAGCATCTCCTCAAGTGTTTACAGTAAATTCATTATTCATGTACACACTCATATTCTGGTGGTAAACTCCTGCAATCCAGCTGCAATCTAACATCTGTCCCTCTTATTACCACCAGCATGAGGGTCCGGCAGGTTTAGAGACTTGCCAAAGAATTTAGTGGCAGAGTGAGTGGGATGGAACAGGGTTTGAACTGGCAAGCCTTTAAATACTAGATGACCTTGTAGAATCTGTAATTGTGTTGCAAAGTGAATCAATAAAAAAAACAGTTTAAGAGCAACATTTTAATTCTGAACCATATTGTTGGAAGTGTGTTTTATTCTGTTTTTCTGAATTTTGTTGTTTGTGTTGTCCACAGTTATTGGAATTCATTAAAACTACTATTTTCAAAAAAAGGGCTACACGGTGGCGCAGTGGCTAGCGCTGCTACCCTTCGGTGAGAAGGTCCTGGGTTCAAACCAGACTGGGACCTTTTGCATGGAGTTGCGTGTTCTCCCTGTACATGCAGGGACTCCAGCTTCCTCAGACCAATATGCATGAGGTTAATTGGCAGCTCTAAACTCTCCCTATGTGTGAGTGAGAGATTGTTTGTCTATATGTGTCCCTGTGATGAACTGGTGACCTGTTCAGGGTGTGACCCCGCCTCTCGCCCAATGACTGCTGGCGATAGAGACCACCTTCCCATGAACCTGAAAAGAAATAAGCAGGTATAGATAATGGATTGATGATGGATGGATTTTAATCAAAAATAATACAGAGCTTTATTTTGTTTATATATTTCTAACCATGAAAAATAACATGTTGCTTTCCTGGATTGTTTTATTTTTAGAAATCACGCTAGAAAAAAAGAGAAAAGAAATTGTTTGTCTGTGTCCTGCCTGCTTTTTGTCCACCTGTAGCTGTGTGCTGTCCTGCCTATTGCAGCTGTCTCCACAAAGGAACTAGCTGTCAGATGTGATCAAGAAGCATATCATTCATGTAGTCTTGATTTAATTAGCACAGCCTGGCCGAAGCTACCCTTGGGAAGCCAGTTTTCTTTCTTCTTAATTGGTATATTAATTTGATCAAAAAGCACATTGTGTTTGCCCACTTCAAACCTGATAACTCTGAGTTGTCTTATGATTCTAGGAGCAACTGTCCATGTGAATATGAATGCTAATAGGATCATAATTTTAGCTTCAAGAAAAAAGGGGATACAAGTTAGAGGGTGACACCAACATCTAATCCACAAGTTTCTCACCAGCTGCAGATGACTAGCTAAATTATTCTATGAAGCAGTTTTCTAATTTATTCTGTGCTTCACTTAGCAAGCCAATTGTCTGTTTGGCTTCTATTTTATTGCTTTTGTTCAAGAATCACAGATCTACACATTTGCCATTTCAGTCATGCTCCAAAATCCAAACAGAATACTGAAAAGTGATTATAGTCCATGAACACTCAGAGATAACGGCTCATCCTTTGCTCAGACCTATTACAGCCACATGATAAACGCTCTCAAAAGTGCAATTTGAAACCAGCTGGCTGCACAAAAACACACAATATGCAGTAACACACATTTCTCTGTTCGTTTTAACAAGTAAGTTAAACATCCCATTTAACATTAACAGTTCCTGCCATAGTAAAAAATTCAAACTGATTTTTCCAGACCGGTTGCCTTGGAAAATGTTTAATACTCATTTAGTTGCATGTTTACATATACTTGAGGGATTAAGATGCACGATGAACACGTCACTAATTAATCACAGGGCTAATTATTAGACTGTTGAGAGTTGCTAATAAAATAGAAACTATTTAGAGTTGTGACATGCATGTTTCTGTTCTTTAGGAAGAGACCAGAGAACCCAGAGGTAACCCTGATATGCACAAAAAATCTGTGAAAAATAACAGCAAGTACCAAACATCTGTAATGCCCGTACTTCTGTTGTATTATGTTCAATTATATAATGATCTGTTGGACTGAAAGTTTATCTCAATAACAGCCAAACATGTTTTTTTTTTTTTTTACCCATTTTCATTTGTGAGCCTCATCTACAAAACACTTTTCCTGTGATAGTTATTGTTGCATTTTGTTTCATTTTCTTTTTAAAGTTTTGTTTTTCCAGACAGTTACATGCTTTTGATGTCTACAGATGATCTGCATTTCTACCCTGAAGTGGTAAATTAGCTCTGGCACAGCCTCAGGGTTGCAAAAGTAAGTTTGCATGCACCCAGAGAAATGACTGCCTCCATTTGTCTTGCTCAGAATTAGCAATTCACCCATCTGAAAAGATGCTCCGTCTCAACGCAGACTTACAACTGTACATAATACATTTTTCAGGTAGAAGGAAAGTGCATGTGGACTTTTATAATGTGCTCATGTTTGCTATCTCTTCCAGTCACTTAACTTTAGTCTTATGCTTTTTTGCCTTTTTCTTTTCCTTCCCCTGTATTTAATATGGTTAAAACGTGGGCTTTAGACATGCCTCAGTGCTCTCACAGCCTTATCACTCATCCTAGAGCAAATTAAAGGCATTATAATCCATTAGTGAGTGTCTTAGGGTTCCCTGTAGGCTGACGGAAAGCATTCCTCATCTCAAAGCTCTGTGAGAGATGGTAGCCTTTAGACATAACATAAAAACTAATGTTTTTTTTTAAATTGCTGGTGAGGCCATGGGAGCAGAGTCACCAGACAGCAAAAAGCATAATTTGCTGAGTAGCTGGGTCAGATGGAAGACAGGAGTCACAAGCATGTTGTTAAGTCCATTGTGTGTGTACCGTGTCCCTGTCTGAAACTTTAAAGATGGAACCTGTTTTTTATCCATACTTACAAAGAAAAGGAACATAGTGGATAAGAAAACACTTCTCCGTAGAGGTTTTAATGTAAAGCAACGGCTTTTAGTTGTCCTTCAAATATAAAGCTATAATTCACTCAATTAGCACTCCTCACATTCCCAGTCCTCAAAAATTGAGACTGGTGGGAATGTGCTCAAGTATTCAATCTGAACCCTTGCCCACCTACAGAGTCAGACTCCCTGAAAACTGCCAAGAAATTAGTCCCAGTGCTGCGATCAAGATACAGCTCAGCTGGAAAGATCCAACAGTCCCGTCATGTTCTGGTTTATACCCTCTCCTCTCCTGTTCCCACACTTTCTCACTTCTTTTAAGAGCACTGCACCTGTAGTCGTCTAATGCAATACCTCATTATCAAGTGTCCCCCCCCCCCCCCCCCCCCCCCCCCATCTCTGCTGTCAATGTATTCATCACACAGCAGGTCCTTGTTCTTGCTAACAGGGAGGCGCAGTAGGAAAAATGTGGCTAAAGCTGTCTTTCTTCTCGACAACCTCACAAGATCTTTTTGGAGGTCAATGTCAAAAATGTTAATTCTAACCAGTGTTTGGCAACAAAACAGCCATTAATAAAAATATAAAATCCTAAGTGAAACTAAATACCTGAAGGGATAATTCAGACCTTTTGAAGTGTGGTTCTGTGGAAAGGTTATTATTTTTAACATTGTAAATGGCTCATTGAACAGCCTCAGTTTGGAAAAATAGCTGATGGCTAACCAAAGTGGGACCTAGATCAAAGTGGATTACATCCCTTTTATAACAACTCTAATCTCACTAGCTTCAAAACAGTTCATGCAAATGTGACTTTACAAATTTTTACATTGTCATCGTTTTAGCATTACAAGGTAATTTACATAAATCTGTGGTTATTTGCAAGTGCAAATAGCAGCAGCTGTATGTTAGCTCTAATGATTAAGGAATTTGGCAATATCATAATATTTCCTCATGAGTTATAAAAGATTATAAAATGTTCATTGCCATAAAACCTTTGAAACCAAAGTTGTTATAGGATGGCAACATTCCCCTTTAGTATCTGTGGTGAGCCGTTAGATTGAAAATCTGGTCAGAAGTAACTTTGTTTGTTTAAACTGAGGTCTGAAATATCTGTCTGAGAGATAATGTTGTTTGGGTGAGTTTTAATCAGATATTTAAAGGGGAGCATTAAACATGTACAAAGATTTTCCTACTTCATTTAGTTCATTCAGTCCACATTATCTAAATTAAAAACTGTGGATGGACAAATACCTTCCTAGTTTCTTTTTTCTCGGCAAGTTTAAAGTCACAAAATTACCTGTGAAAACTAAAGTGTTCTTTAACAGGTTTTATTTCTCTTTAAAGAGCAGAACAGTTTATGAAACAGTGACTGTTACGACTTCTCCCTCCTGGATCTGAACTGCACGCAGCTCCAGCTGACTTGACAAGTCCAAACAAACTGCAGCTAAAAGGGGCACAAAACAAAGCCTGGATCATTACAGTCAAACCACAAAGCAGAATATTCTGTACAATAGCTCCAAACTTAACTTTCATTCTTATTGTACCGTTCAATCTATCATATTTTAAAATTTCTTTACAAAACTAAACAAATGCAGTAATACCAGAAATCTGACATCAGTTTGCAAATATTAATGAAATAGTTCTGAAATAATGCAAAGTCAGTAAAAGTAAAAACATTCAAATGTTCAATATAAGTATAATAAAACTAGTGAACAATGAGCTTCAGGTCAAATATTGACTGGCTTCAAAACTACAAGGATTTACCTCCGACTAAATAACAAACATAGCAAATAATTCTTCCTTCTGGGTTATAATATCAACAATGAACTTAGATATGATAAGAAGAATTTAATACTCTATCATTGGTTATACAAGGAGACAGTGTTGGGAGAGAATCCAATTAATTAGATTTTTCCTATCGATACAGTAACTAAGATGCTGCACTTTAGATCAGTTTAAAAAATTTCGGTAATTAGAACAACCAGGTANAAGTTGCATATACTGAGTTACAAAACCTGGAATTATTTTTATTGTAGCAAACATCAAATGCAGCTTATTTTATATTTTTTATTATAGGAAACTCTGAACATTGGAAAATAGATTTTGCCATGCAGCTGTTCACTGTAGTAAGTATTCTTTATAAATAACTCAGGTAAATCAGGTAAAGCTATACAAAGAATTAAATGTGAAAAGCCAGGAATACATGACTGATGCATACTGTAGAAAACATTACAGTTTACATTCCTATTTTTAATTGTTTTGGAGAAAAAAGAGAAAGTGATTCAGAGAGATCTAAATGTGGACATTGATAAAGACTCATGGCTCCAAATAATTTCCTCTATGGGGTGGTTTACAAGAGGAGTGAGAGGAAAGCTCACTCACTAGAAGATTCTACACAGGTATTATTACACGCCTACACGACATTTTAAAATGGGTGTTCTTCAGAATAATCTGTGCTGGAAATGTAAGAGTCAAGAGGGCACATTTATTCATGCCATGTGGGTTTGTCCTGTGGTTCAACCGTTTTGGAGGAAGATAGTTGCAGCGTTGCAGGGATGGTTAGGTACACCTGTACCTGAGTCCGCTCAACTTTGTCTGTTAGGGGACAGATCCTGTTTGCCCTAATGTCTCAAAAAATACATTTGCAAAAAATACATTTGCTTTGGCCCTAACAGCCTTCATGTTAGCCGCAAGAATCATTCTCCGAAGATGGAAGCTTCCTGATGAACCGCTAAGGACTGGGTTACGTCCATGACGGAGGTAACATCCTATGAGCTTTTAGTAGCTAAATTACAAAATTGCAAGGAGTCATATTTACAGGTCTGGGAGGTTTTCATGTCATACTTAAAAAGTCAGACACATTAGGGTGTATCTACTTTGGTTTTATTGTATCAGATGTTAAAAATGAATATGTACGGTATTGGCTGTTCTGTTTAGTCTGTGTTGTTTTTGTTTTGTTTTATTATGTTAAAAACTCAATAAAATTGAAGGTATAAAATGAAAGTGATTCATAAAGTACAAAATAAGATGATTACTGTCATCTGCTGTAGATTTTTATTCAGGTCAGACATACTTCTCCTTCTTTCTCTAAAAAACTCTACTCTCACTCAGTGCCCATCTTTGAAAGGTTTTCAGTTCTGTCAACTCCTCAAACATCCATTTGTGATCTCCCAACTTGTTTACCTGCTCTCTTAGGACTCATTGGGGCAAATAAATCATTTGTTTACCTCTCAGTTAACGAAACAAACAGCAAATATAATCAGTCTGTTCGACTTGTAAACAAGCTGTTGACACAGTGATATTGAGTGTGTCAGTAAGTTAGTAATCTCTTGCTTCAGGCTAACCTTTGTAATGAACTAAAATCTAACTGACTTGTCAACGTGTGTTTATTTAAATTAAGATACAAGAAAACAAGTAACCAGATCAGACTTCTTCTGATCAAAAGCTAACTCATTCTCTCCTGACTTTCATCTCTTATTTAATTCATTTATTATTATTTTAGTCTCTCAGAATACAAATCAGAAGTTACTGAATTATAAAGGACACCCTATATTCCAGCTTCATTGTTAATGCATGGAAACCTTCTGCAACGTTTCCCTGTTTTTCAAACCTGAAACAGTAAGAAAACTGACAAAATGATCATTCTTTAAGGAGTTAGACTGCATTGTGCTCTGTAGGAGACCATAACACTAGAAGGATCTCACAGACTCAAACTTATATAAATCATTCCATATTCCATGTAAGTCATTCCAAATTCAGTTTGCGGCTTCAAATGAACAACATTTCAAGCCTTTTTTAATGATTTTTCTCTGTCACTCCTTTTTTGAAAACCAATACCTATTTTATGATTTGTTTCTTGTCATATAAAAGGACTCAGAGGGAGTGTACAAAAAGTGTCTTGCATGGCTGGCTTTTGTAGCAATGATACTGAATGTAAATAAGCTCAAATCAAAGGTGATAAACATGCTCCACCACAAGGCTCCTTATCTGTCAATGGGGAAGAGTTAAGCCTCAGATGAAAAGGCCCTAACACACTGGATCCAGGGGGAACATGATGTAAGTTCACTGTCACAATCTTTCTCGATAGTATGTCACTCATCTTATTTATATGATTAAGATTGTTTATTAAAAATTAAACTTTATCAACAACATATCTCTAGCAATTTTTCAGTAAATGAGTTTTTAAGACTCCTTTACAACTCTAACAGTCTGCAAGCACATGCTCTAAACAGCCACCTAATTTGACTCTTAGGGTTTTATTTTTCAGTAATAACTGCATTAGGTTGTGTTCTATATAGTATTGCAATAAAATCAACAGTCTTAGCTATTTGTCATGATTTTAGATAAAATAGATGATGTTTTACTTCAGCAAAAATACTTAAAATGTGCACAATTAAGAAAAACATCACATATGTAAAGTTAAGGCCAAGTTTGCATCGCTCTATTGCAGCAAGGAGATCATGACTCCTGACTTGGACGTTTCTGCATGGAGTTTCCTCTGTCTGTGTTTCAGACCCAAACCATTCATGTTAGGTCAGCTGGTGACCTAACGTAGATGATAAGTGAAAGTAGGCTGTTCTCTGTGACTCTAGGATAGACGGGTATATCCTGTCTAGGGTTTACTCCTCACATAATGAACGCTGGAGAAAAGCACCAGCTCCCTGCCGATGGATGGATGGATGGATGGATGGATGGATGGATGGATGGATGGATGGATGGATGGATGGGTGGATGGATGGATGTTTAAAAAATGTACATTTTAGAAATCAAAACTCATTTTAAAGCAGAACATGTTCTGAAACCCTTCATTAATTTCAACAGATTGCAGANTCCAGTTGATGTGAGGATTGTGTGTTCTTAGCCATGGATGGCCCAGTACCACCGGAACCTGCGTGGAGGGGAAAACCAGAAATGAGAGATTCTCACGATGGTTACCTGATATTACCACCTCCAGCTCACAGGTCCGGTGGGTAATGGTGGTGAGGGACCGGCCATCCAGAGCGGAAACACGGACAGGAGTTTGGAGTTTGTGCACGGGGATCTCGAGCTGACGAGCCAGAGCAGCGTCCAAAAAGTTTTGCTCGCACCCAGAGTCCACCAAGGCCAGAGTCTGAAAAGAGTTTTGATTAAACAAGAGAGTCACAGAAAACGTTAGACGGGAGGGTTTTTCCTGGGGCGGAACCGTCAGACCTCCCTGATCCTCTGACGGTTGTGGCCGTTTAAACGCATGGGGCACGCGGCGATGAAGTGCCCTGCTGTTCCGCAGTATAAGCACTCGCGTGCCTCCATGCGTCGTTGTCTCTCGGTGGGAGAAAGCCGTGCGTTCCCCAGCTGCATCGGTTCATCTCCGGCATGACCCGCTGCACCTCGGGGTGCGCTCGTTGGCTCCGCAGTTCTGGTCGTCGCTCTCGGGGGTGAGTGCGCCCGCTGCTCCTCCCTGAAGTAACCTGACAGCTGGTGATCGATCCGGATGGCAAGCGTAATAAGATCCTCCAGCGTCAGGGGTTCGTCACGGTGAATTAGCTGCTCTCGAATCGGCCGGCTTAATGCGCCCACAAACGCTCCCTTGAGCGCCGGCGTGTTCCAGCCTGATTCTGCTGCCAAAGTACGAAAGTCCACAGAAAAATCCGCCACTGACCTTCTGCCCTGCTTAATGTGGCGGAGCTGGTGTGTGATCTCGGACTCAGACTTTCGATAGGTGAAGGTTCTCTCAAAGTCTTTGACGAACACCTCCATGGAGGTGCGTTGGATGAGGGGGTAGTTGTATTTAGCCTCCGCCCATCGAAGCGCACGTCCCCTGAGGAGGCCGATGATATGTGCGATCTTGGAGGCGTCATCTGGAAAAGACTGAGGGGACCGGCAAAACATCAGAGAACACTGAAGCAGAAATCCAGACCCCTTACCGGGCTCCCCGGCGTAACCCTCCGGGTTGGGCAGAGTCACATGGCTCACCGGAGCGCGCGTCGTCGGAGCTGGAGGGTCGGGCTCGGGTGGTGCTGACGCAGGCTGTGGAGGAGGCTGAGAAAAAGCAGACAGCTGAACCTGCATACTTTGTAGTAGTCCTGCTATATCCTCCAACCGCTGGTGGTTGAACTGCTGTCGCTCACAAAGAGAGTTCAGCACGGTTTCATGCCTCGCTAACAGATCCTGCATACTGGTCAGCGGGGTTCTGGCTGAGTCCGCTGGGTCTGACTGGCCTGGTTGTTCTGTCACGGGCTCTGACAGTTTGTTGACCCACATGCCGGACTCAGACTCAGACACAGAATGTTCGGTGCAAAAGTGAACGGGTTTATTTACAAGTGGTAACGTGAACATCAATATATATATATACAGTGGATAAATGTGCTCGGTGATCTGGTGCGTCAGGTGGATCTCAGGACTGTAAGGGGAGAGGAGAGTTAGTGCTCGAGCCGGTAGATGAGAGCAGGAGATATTGCCGGGTAATGAGGAGGAGGAGAAACTCACAGAGTTTGCAGCGGTAAAGCTCGGGAGGAGGGCAGGTCCAGTGCGGTGCTGTGCGGGAGGTGGTGAGTCCAGGTCGGGTGAGAACGCTGGAGGGAGGTAGTGCAGGTTCCAGGAGATCAGGCGCTGGACACAGAAGGATCCTCGGACACACAAGGAGCAGGGTGACGATAATCCTGGAGACAGCAGGTTAATCGAACACAAGAAAATCTTTCTCAAAACGCACACAAGAAAACTCGGAATTATCACTAGGAATGAATCACTAGGAGAGCACATAGAAGTTACCATATAGGTTAACAACCAGGCACTGAATGAACGTCTGCCTTGTCCTTAAGTAGCACCCTGCTCCTCATCAGCTCTGATCTCCACCAGGTGTAATCAATCTACCTCGCGCTCCAGCGTAGCTTCAATCTGCAAGCAGATGACTCACCCGACACAGAAATGCACAACACATAATACACTGAACCTGACAAGGATAGACGGGTATATCCTGTCTAGGGTTTACTCCTCACATAATGAACGCTGGAGAAAAGCACCAGCTCCCTGCCGATGGATGGATGGATGGATGGATGGATGGATGGATGGATGGATGGATGGATGGATGGATGGATGGATGGATGGATGGATGTTTAAAAAATGTACATTTTAGAAATCAAAACTCATTTTAAAGCAGAACATGTTCTGAAACCCTTCATTAATTTCAACAGATTGCAGATTAAAGGTGTGCCAGCATATTTTTGGAATTAATCATATTCACTATTAAGTAAGGATAAATAAGTCAATCTGTTGCAGACATTTTTAATTTGCTGATAGATTTTTTTTAGGTTCCTTGCTGGTTTTAAGGTCTGATCTCACCAAGTTAGAGGGCTGTCTCACAGAGGCAAAAACAACAGAGGAGGCAGACTTTAGGCTTTTAATTAGATTTCATTTAGCAAATAATTGCATCAGCAATGCTTATAATGAATTCCAATTACTTGTGAACGTTTGAATGAGGTGGCAAGCGTTGGTTGGCACGTAAGGAAGAGTTCATTTTTGCTGCAGGTGACTCTCCTTGGGGAAAGTTCACTAATTCATTTTTTAACAATGAAAATGAACAAGCTCTGTCACACTGAGTCATTTTATTTGTGCTTACATAGTAATCTCCCCTTTTAAGTCATTTTCTTGGAATGGCTATTCATGAAATTCTTTAGTGTCTTTACTTTAAATAGTCTCTGACTTTTTGCCTTTGCCCTCAGGCTAAAAACCCTGAAGTGTTCCCAGATCGTCCAGCTCCTTGGGTTCTGTGTCTTTCTGTACTTTCTGCCTTGTCATGCTGTCAGAACAGGAGATTAGCCATTCAATCAGACTGAGGAGTCTTTTTGCAGATAAGGCTGTTCTGAAGGAGCGCCTTCACCACTTCGCACCATATGTCACTCGAGATTGGCCCCTTTGCTTATTGACACAGGACATTTGCATCTTTTCTACACTGTCTTCTTCTTTTTTGCTATTTGCAACCCTCAAACTTGCTCTCTCTTCATTTTGTCTAGAACTATCATAGTCACGCTATTATTTTTTTGTTCTTTCCAGATGTCTATCACTCTGTTTCAAGGCAGATATCTTCAACAAAGATCGATGAGACTTTTCTTTTATCCATAAACAAGTATGAAAGATATGAAATAACAGTCTCTTGTCATTTTTGACAGGCAGTAGAGTTAATTACATCCGTTTTATGCTCAAACACTAAAAAGACGTGAGTGTAAATGCTGTGCCTGTAGCCATGCTCTGCCCCCTTCTGCGTGTTCTAGACAGACTATTTTGACTTTCGTTATTGCTCAGCATGCTTCAGCTACAGACTAACACATGCAAGAGGTTGAAAATAAATCTGCAAGTTGATAAAAAATTTATTAAATTAAAAAAATAAAACCTGAACTAGTTTTTAAAAAAGCCATTTTAAGGGTAAGGTTTAAATGTAAGATTTTGTAATCACTGACTCTTTAGTGGAACTCAAATTTACTACCACAAGGACTTTATATAACAATTTTATTAAAATTGTGTTGAGCAGGAAGACCTCCAAGGACTGGATGGACCAGGACACCCAGGCACTACACCTTTTCTCCTCTCTTGCAGGTGATGGATAGCCAAGATGGCGACCGGCCATGTTGGATGATGTCACCCGCCGATGTCAATTCAATTAGGTAAATTTTCCAGGGTAAGTATTGCAACTCAGGAGATGTTTATGAGGTTTTGCAGGATACAATGTTTCCAGGAATGCAATGACTGAGGATGTAAGTGGTTATATAGTCAGACAGGACAGATGATGTAACGCACAGCACTAACTTCAAACGCTTGGTGCAGAAGCAGAGATCCAGGTCAGACAGTCAAGGTCAAAAATCAGAAATCCACAAATCCAATTCACAACCCAATATCCAGCCGATGAAAAGGTTGTCACCTACTGAAATGTATTGTGGCTGACAGACAGAACAGGCCAAGGTAGATGCAATCTTGAAAGGCATAAACAGATCTAATATCAAGGCAATCCCATTCCAAAATAAAGTCCAAGGGAGCAGGTAAACAAGGCAAAGTCGGGTATGGTCCAAGGTCAAAGCTCACAGGAGATAATAATGAAGACTGAAACAGATTAATAGAGCGCTGGTTAGAGACGGATGACGGCATTCAACTAACTGGTGTCTAACTAAGGTTCATACTCCCCTTATAAAGGGGCGGGGACAGGTGAAGGCACTGACAGGCTGAGAGGAACTCAGGTAAGAATGATTATTGTAATTAACAGGCCCATAGACAGGTTCATCTTTTTCTTTTGTAATATCTCCAGATGGATAGATGGATAGTATGTGCGCAAGCTAAAATATGTAGCAGAGAGTTTGAGTCTGAAGGTTTCTCCACTTTAATTAGATTTTTCACAAATAAAGCACCCAGTTTTATTTTTTGCTAACAACAATAATAAAATGTGGGCTTTCTTTATAAACAATAATATTGAAGTTTATATTGTTATAAACACCACATTGTCTTTTATACCATACCAGTCAGTTTCCACACTTTTGACCAGTAGTAAATCATCATATATCACCTTGTGGATCATATTTATATAGTGATAAAGCCAAAATATCTTCCTTTAATATGTTTGTGATAACAGACTGGACTTTTAAGAGGACTTTAAAATTTTATGTCCAAGGATAACCGGTCAACATCATGCATTTTGCCCTTTTTTTTTTATCAAACTCCTTTTTGCTTTAGTTTTCCTTTTTCCACTTAGATCTCCTTCTTACCATCTGCCTCTTTCCTCGTGGGCTGTGCAGTGTGAAATTTGATATGGGTTGCAGAGAAAGGCCAAAAGCAGTGCTATTTATCAGAGTTAGAGACATACAGGAATAATGCACAGAGAGGACAGCCTAAATAGCATCTTCAACAAACCCAGTAGCTATAGGTAATCAGAGGTAGCACTCTATAATTTATGTTTGTTCCACTGCATTTCAAAATGACTCCTCTAGTGTAGAGATGTGCAGGGACACATGTAAAGGGAAGAACTAAAATGCACACAAATTCAACCTATCCAGCTCTTCTTTTGCCTTTGCCATAAAGTTTGAGTTTTGCTTGTTTGGTTTAAATTGGGGAAGAAAGCCAAAAATATATACTGATGCTGTTCTTTAACTCCATGTGAACTTCAGCAATCTCAATTCACTAGAGTTACTCACTTTAAATGGGACATATTGATTTTGTGAAGGACAAAAGTAAAGTTGTCCTGAAAGGCTGTGGTTGTACTCAGGTCATCAGAGCATCCAGTAACATCACTGGTCTGAATTTGAGTGCTCAATACACAAAATCACAGAGCATTGATTCTTTGAAAAGCCACACTGATGGAGAGCTGAGAATTATCAGCAACACCAATTCCTGCAATTGGACTGTTGATAGGAACATAGCCTAATGGGCTGGCTCATATTCATGAACATGCATGAGACGAATACAGGCCAGGAGCAATTCTGATGGTGCTGCATTGACTGAGGTCGCCTACAGATACATGTAATCTACCTTGTGTGGTTACCATTGCTGGAAAGTGAACAAAATAATTTGTATTCTGATACTTAGAATTTAAACTTGGATCAATTAAGCAAAATCTGTCCAACCATTAGTGTAGTTTCTATGGGGTTTGGTCAAGGGCGACAGTTTGTTTTTAAAAGTGCTGGGGACAATAACAATAAACTCGAGTGTGGTTTGAAGACTGCTGGGGACATGTTATTAAATATTCCTATAATAGTATTTATTAATTTAGCGGTTCATTACAGTATGCACTGCAGTGTATCTAAAGGTGTTAAAAATCACGTTTATTTAATCAATAAAACGTGGAAGCTGGGTGTGTTTTGACCTGTTTTTCAAAAGCTGCATCGAAATTCACTGAAGGACAAACAATAATGTTGGTTATATTTATAGTATTATTTGTGGCCGGTCAAATACGCAAATAAGAGAAAAATAATGCGCAGCATAGCAAACGAGACAACTCACCACTCCGGGGCTGGTGACCTCTGAATGACCTGGTGACGTCATCGTAAATTAAAGTCTTACCTCTGCAGCACAAACGACTGTTTTAACGACATGAACGGAGCCTTAACACTCACAGATTCAGTACATTGAAGTTTTCTGCTGGTGGAGAGTGGCTTCATTCAGCTACGGAAGCTAATTTTGCAGCAGACAAGAGGCTTTTCAAAACTTCCTTGAGATAACGCAAAATATATTTATTTTTTGTTTTGTTTTCTCACCTTAAAAATATTTTCTCACCATTTCCCCTACGGGGTTCAGTAGTACTCCGTGAGCCACCAGATTAGTAAAAAAAAGTTATGAAGCTGCAGATTTCCCAGTATGCAGTGCATGCACTCTTTCTGAAATGTTGAAAATGAAACACGGTTTTATTTGCATTTACAGTTAAATTATATATGTTTTTTTTCATTTACGGTTAAAGTATGCTTTATGTAATGACATACTTTTAAAAAAGTATAATAGTAAGTTATCTCCTGGGACCATAAAAGTCAGGTCTGCTGTTCTTAAATGGATCCGCATCAGGGTGCTTAAGCAGATAAGTGCACCTTAGCACCCTCTTAAGACCCAGCGAAGTTAATGCATGCCGTAACAGATGTGGTAAGGCTTATCTCTGCCATTTATCGGAGAATTGCTACCAGTAATCCTTAATAAGTGGTGGGGACGAACTAGTCAATTGCAAAAAGTGCGCGTTCATGCTCAGACGTAGCATTTGCTAGCATAAGCTGTAGAGCCAGAGGTAGGCATGGGTTCTACCAAGAACAAGAAGAGTGCTGCTTCAAGCACCAGCAACACTCCAGCACAAACACCAACCAAGAAAAAAAAAAAGAAACTTTTTTTTCCAGCGTGACAAAAAGGGCGAAAGTCAAGTTAGATCGACGTAGAAAAAGAGTCAACATCGGTTCTGCGTATGAAAAGTGGAAAATGCTGAGAGAGTCTCTCCATATGAGAAAAGACCTGCGGTGCTTCTGTACGGAGTGAGTCATCTTCTCAGGAAGAAGATCTTTGGTTGGTAACACCTGCTAATTGGTAACACCTGTTCCTCGTTTAGCTGCTGCGGGTGGAGAAGAGTTTCTTCATGAGCTGTCGGATGTTCATTCAACGCCTCGTTCTTCTCCTGACTGGTAACAATCCAGCTGGATCCTGTTCTCTCTCGTGCTTAGATTAAGATTGTTTTCTCAGGATTAAACTCGATGCTTCTGTGTCTCCTCCTGTGACTGCCCCCAGCTCTGTGAAACCTGGCGGCATCATCCGTACCTGTCTCTCCGCCTGCATCTGCCTGCTCATATTGCCCTGAGTTTGATCATTGTTACCTCTGCCAAGGAGGTAATGTTTTCATCAGAGCCTGTCTGTCTGTCTGTCTGTCTGTCTGTTAGCAGGATAACTCAAAAATTTTCAGGAAAGGTCAGCTATGACCCAAGAAACAATCGATTAGATTTTGGGGGTAATCCGGATTACCGTCTGGATCCAGGAATTTTTTTTAAGGATACGGACATAGTACTTTCAACAAAATGTCCACTTGGCAGAGGTCTGTGGTCTCCGAGTGATTTTCTAGCTGAAAATAAAACCAGTTTTAACAACTTTGAAATCTGAGTCCAAGCCTGAGTTCTGCATGTGAGTCAAACACTTACTGTATCTGAGTCCATGAAAAGTTGATGCTTTCAAAGCAGGGGTTTCCACATATTTCCTGTAGTAGGAACATTTTAGGCTGCTTGTCTCATGTGCCCGCAGCTGATTTGGTATAAATATCTTACATCACATTTATTACCGGAGTTGAAGTCATGCCTGCAAATCTGTGAATTGTCCAGTAGAGGACTGACTCAGCTGTTGTTTCTGAACACTTGCCAGTGTACGCACAGCATGCGCGCCTCATGCATGAGCTTACCATTAAGGCTGCAGTTATGTGTTTTGACCTGAGGGAGCAGTTGTGAGCACAAAAATTTCAAAGTTCCATATGGTTCCTTTAAATATGACTCATTGTCCTGAAAGTAAACATGTCTGCTCAGTAATGATTTGAGTCCATGTCCTAGCAGGTTACATTTTATGTATTTTGTCAGAAAGTCAATAACTATTTTCTTTATAGATACAAACCCCTAACTAATGTGTATCAATTATAAAGTTCATTCAACATGATACACAGCAGGTGTAAATAGTTCTTACGTTTTCCTAAAAAGGATACATTTGAAACATATGAAATCAACTTAGACATTCTTTGTAATGAATACCAGTAGAACAATACATTATATGGTGTGTGTTCTGTTACATTAATTGCCAGTAGCACATAACAAATTTAGCTATAAAAAAATCCAGAAAAAAAGATAAAACGCTTGCACACACCCATCTCTTGTTGCAGAGATGAATCGTTTCTAAACTTTCAATTCAACTTGGGGGAAAGTTCTAAATCTTAAAAAGAGAAGATTTGTTAGGGGCGGCTGTGGCTCAGTGGCTCCAATTTGAAGGTTGGTGGATCGATCCCAGCTTCCACCGCCACATGTCGAAGTGTCCTTGGGCAAAACACTGAACCCCATGTTGCCCCCCGATCTGCGTATCGGGTTGTGTGAGTGTTAGCCCCTACCCTCTCCCCCCGGTTTACATATCGGGTTGTGTGAATGGGTGAATGCAAAAAACCTTGTAGTGTGAAAGCGCTTTGAGTGGTCTGAATGACTAGAAAAGCGCTATATAAATACAGGACATTTACCATTTACCATTTAGCCTTGTGCAATACTGTGTATTGACCATCACCTGTTTTTTTAGTTTGTCTCTGCCTTCTCCCTGATTTACTCCACTATTCACCTGGGTTTTTGGATTACAACTTGGAAGGCTACCTGAAACTGCTGGATAAGGATAAGTGTAAATACTGTAAGACTGTTATTCAGGTCTGTAATAATGATACCCGGTTACACCAATTGGAGGTCACTAAACTTTATGTTGCTTTGGTGTGTAACTTTGCTAAAACAATGTCGAATTTTGTCTGGTCGATCCCCAGTCTGACCAATGATGACATGTTTAGTCATATGTCTTTGTTTCATTGCTGGTTGTCTAGATGGTGTCAGAAAAACCTTTTTTATTAGTTGTTGTGTATCGTCCACCGATCCCTTATTCTGAGTTTCTGTCTGAATTTTCACACTTTTTATCAGACTTATTATTGAATACGGATGAAGTCATTATAGTAGGAGATTTCAATGTTCATGTTGATGTTGAAATTGATTGTTTAAATATAACTTTTCATTATCTTTTAGATTGAATTGTTTTTTTTTTCCCAAAATTTCTACAAACCAAATCACTACTTCCATCATTCCCTTGATCTTATTCTGACTTATGGTGCAAAGATTGAGCAGCTAATATTTTTTCACCACAATTCTGTCTTGTCTGTTCATTTTTAATAACCTTTGAGTTTACAGTGATGGACTTCACGGCCCCAGATAGAAAAAGTATAATTATTATTATTATTAGAATCTGAATTCTGTTCAGACAGTTTCTGTCCAGCTGAGCCTAATGAGTTAACACAAATTATAGCTTCTTCTAAACCATCTACATGTATGTTAGATCCTGTTCCAACCAGACTCTTTAAAGATTAACAGATAGATATTGGACATGATCAATATATCTTTGATGAATAGATACTGTATGTGCCCAAGGCTTTTAAGATTGGAGTAATTAAACCTTTACTTAAGAACCCTTATCTTTATCAAGGATATCCATGTAATTACCAATTTACATCCAATCTACCCTTCATTTCAGCAATTTTAGAAAAAAAGTTGCAAAACGAGAAATTGCAACAATTTTTATACTTTGTTGAGAAATGCTGCTCGATCTGGTTGAGATCTGCTGATTGACTCAACCACTGCAGAATATTCCGCTTCTTTGCTTCAAGAAACTCCTGGTGGGCTTTTGCATTATGCTTTAGGTCATTGTCCATCTGTACTGTGAAGCACCATCCAATCAACTTTGCTGCATTTAACTGAATCTGGGCAGAAAGTAGATCCCTATACACTTCGTAATTCATCCAGCTGTGTCTGTCTACTTTCACATCATCAATAAGTGACCCAGTGCCAGTGGAAGCCAGACATGCCCACATCATCACACTGCCTCCACCATGATTTACACAAGATGTGCTGTGATTTGGATTGTGAGCTGTTCCTGGTGTTCTCCATTTTTTCTTCCTCCCATCATTCTCGTTCAGGTTGATCTTAATCTCCAAATGCCCAATGTCCAAAGGATGCTGTTCCAGAACTGGGCAGCCTTTTTTAGATGTTTTTTGTCAAAGTTTAATCTGGCCTTTTGATTTTTGAGGCTGATTAATGGTTTGCACCCTCCGTACTTGCTTTCACAAAGTATTCTCGTTATGGTAGACTTACATACAGTGAAGGAAATAATTATTTGACCCCTTGCTGATTTTGTAAGTTCGTCCAATGGCAAAGAAACAAAAAGTCTCAGAACAGTATCGTTTTAATGGTAGGGTTATTTTAATAGGGACAGATAGCACATCAAAAGGAAAATTGAAAAAATAATTTAAAATAAAAGAATCTGATTTGCATTTAATTGTGTGAAATAAGTATTTGAACCCCTGCCAACCCTTAAGAGATTTGCACTTCATTAAAGGGACCAAATAAGCTTAGGCACATGTTTATATCCCCGCCTGTGGTAGCGTTACTGCACGACTTTTGTTGTTGTTGTTACTGCACTTCCTGGTGCTGCGAGTCTCCTCCTACAGTGAAATGTAAACAAACATGGAGTGGCAGCAGATTCTGGTGGTTTTGGGATTGATCTTTTGTGTTTGGTGAATGTACCAGATCAATATTCTGCATCAGTGGGTTCAAGATGAGCAGATAACGAGACAGAGCACTACACGAGGTGGCTGAGACGGCTACACAATATAGTCCACTTCCTGGTCTCGGTCCGGTTGCATTCAGACATGCAATCAAACCACTCCAGAGTTTGTTTCAATCAAACCGAGACCTACGTTTTTAGGCAGACTTGAGTCTAGTTGTTTGGGCCGAATCAGAGTTCGATTGCCCATTTACACCTTCCCAAACAAACCGGACTTTCTCGGCAAGAGAAATCGAGTTCGATTCAAGCAGACTGTGAATGCACCCGAAGGCTGTATTCACACTGATAGTCCAGTGGACTCGGTTCGATTGGGGACCAAAATTGCAACATTGTTGCTGTTTTTAGTTGGTGCGGTTTGGATTCACACTGCAGTTTATGAACCAAACCAAATAACCTTTGGAGCATGTCACACCCCTGCCTGTAGTGGCGCTGTAGAGTTTCTGCACTACTTGTCACTGCACTTCCTGGCGCTGCCGCGGGATACTAGCAGCAGATTCTGGTGGTTTCTGGTGGTTTTGGGATCTTTTGTGTTTGGTGACTGTACCAGATCAATATTCTGCAGCACTGGACTCAGAATGAGCCGATAACTAGACAGAGAACTACACGAGGCGGCTGAGACAGTTGCACAATATAGTCCACTTCCTGCTTTTGGTGCAGTTGCGTTCACACATGCAATTGAACCGAGACCCACGTTTTTAGGCGGACAAGAGTTCGATTGTTTGGTCCGAATCAGAGTTCGGTTGCCCGTTCACACCTCCCCAAACGAAGCGGACTTTCTGAGCAAACAAACTAGAGTTTGATTAAAGCTGACTAAACAGGGCTGGTGTGAATGCACCCTTAGTTATGGCTGACCTTATTGTCATTGCTGGCAATAGGGTTTCTTTTGTACTCACTTTTACAAAGTTATGGAAGGAAAAAACAAATGAATCCCAAGAATGTGCAGTTACAGCTACTGTATTTACATGCCAAGTGTCAGGAATGTGGGATCCTTCCCCATGTGCAGCACCATGTTGTGTCAAGAGACTGTCATTAGTTCCAGTGGAAAACAAATGATTTTAATACAATATGCATCTCAGCCGTGTGGAATAAGGATACAAGAGGTATCTCCACAAACGTCATGAAATTTTAATCAGCAGTATCCGTCCAAAGTGACTCCACTTTTCCTTTGAATACAACAACATGTATTATAAATTCATGTACTGCAACCATCTTTCTGACCTTTGAATTACAACCTGCTTTGATCTCATTCAAGTGAATATGAAAATAAAATCCAGCTTCACATAAAACTGTTGATTTTGAATGTCAAGTTTTATTCACAGAATGTTACTTTCCAACAAGAATGGATTTTGTGGGTTTCTTTATTCATTCAGTGTTTTGCTGGGCAGAACTGAGCAGCATTGAAATGGACTGATTCTTAAACATGACCAGTCTTAAAATACCCATGCAGGAAAGTCATTCACTCTCTATCAAAGAGAAGTAGACAGTAGAAGTAATCAAGTCATAAAATAATCTTGTCAGAAGGAGAGCAAATAAACTCAAAAACCTTTGAACAAACATGAAGAACAAATCCTTGTTATGGACCTTTGCCTTATGTATACTCATTTTAATTTCTGCCAGTTGTTTTTTGTTTTAGTTTTGCCTTTTTATTTATATTTAGTAGTTTAATGTAATCTTTATTTAGCCAAGGTTTTGATTGTTTTCTCATGTTTTCTTCACAGTGGTGCTGTTGGTAGCACTATTGCCTTGCAGTGAGAAGGTCCTTGGTTTGAAACTGAGCTGGGACCTTTTTAAATGGAGCTTGCAAAATAAATAAATTCTTGAGGTTAATTAGTAACTTTCAATTGTCCCTAGATGTTTGTGATTGTCTGTCTATATGTTGCCCTGGGTTGGACTGGTGACCTGTCCAGGTGTAATCCTGCCTCTCACCCAATGACTGCTGAAGATAGGCACCAGCCCCCTGGGTATAGTGGGTATAAATAATGACTGACTTTATCTGAAAAGTTCTTTGTTGCTTTGATAAAGGAGATGAGAATCTGTGGCACAAATTTTATGTAGTTTAAAACTGATATAATGTGACAACATGCTGACTAAGATCATCCATTTTTTTGTTGTTGAATCTTTTACAAGATTATTTTACAACATTTCTAATATTGATATTTCCATTCCCATGCTTCGAGTATTACAAATTCCAAATCTGCTCTTTTTGCTAAACTCTGTTTTGAATTCTTTCTTTTATAAAAGCTGCACAGCCTCCACCATCACACTCACCTCAATTTTTTCTCACAGTGCGATATACTTTGATGACAAAATCTAAATTTGGTTGCAGCCAGGTTTCCTGTGTACAAATGGTATCTGGTAACTGTGTGAGATTTTTAATGAATCCCTTTAAATTACCACCCTTTTGCTTTCTGTTTTAGGATGATGATCGGGGTGCACATAATATTTTTGGCCTGGTTCTCAGAAGAGAACCTAGGGTTGTTGCTTGGTCCTCACATTTTTAAATGTGTCTCGCTGTGTCTCTTCCGAGCTCCTCTGCTTTGTTTTTGGTTTCATCAAGCTTCAAATTCAGTCTGTTTACTTTACCTGGCTCTATATTTGTTTCAATTAAAATCCTTTAATTGTTGAAAAAATCAAGAGAAACCAGTAAAATATAAAAATACTGGTAAAAAAAACCTTCAGAGTTCAGATTGGATTGTTTACAGGTTTGATTGTTCACTTTAATCTACATTTAACAGTTTGGTGTTGAAATTTATTAATCAGCTGTTGGAGCTTCTGTCATTTACTGTAACTGTTTTTTGTTTTGAAATGATGAGGATGTTTGTAATGTGATGCAGTTGTGAGGATCTCTGCTGCTGGTGGTGGTGTTTGTGCACTAATTGTTTTGCAGGGCGTGGCAGCAGACGATCAGTGAAGACAGGTGTGGATCATTACCCAGCTCAGGAGAGCTGGGTACTTAAGCGGAGGAGGAACAAGAGACAGACGCCAGTTTGTTCCACTACATTTCGTGGTAACAGAGTGGCCTGTGATTATCTACCAGAGCATTCATAGCAGTATTTAACCTGCCCTCTCTATCCTTGTGTTTAGCCCGCTGTCCTGGAGCTCCTCTCCCGACTGCAGAACCTCAGCGTGGTAATCGACCCGCTCACCGTGAGGATTGGCTTCACCCCGGAACGTACTAGAGCTCCGTTGCGGTGTTACGCGACCAGCTCTCTCCCTCTGGCTCCCTGTCTGTCTCTGGCTTCCTCTGATCCACACCTTCCCGGTCAGCACGCTGCTGTCACCCCTGCTGCAGTCACGTCTGCACGCACAGCACCCGGACCCGGATTTCCTACCACGAACATCAACAGTCTGGATCACCACCCCTGCGGCAGCATCCTCGGATCTCTCCTCACACCCGGACGTCAAACACGATTCAGTGAGTTAAGCGAGCACGATCCCCGCACACCGCAGCTGGTATCTCAGCCTGTCACTAACCTCTCTCTCTCTCACAACCCAGGACCGTTCCTGTCCCGCACCAGNCATCAAGCTTCAAATTCAGTCTGTTTACTTTACCTGGCTCTATATTTGTTTCAATTAAAATCCTTTAATTGTTGAAAAAATCAAGAGAAACCAGTAAAATATAAAAATACTGGTAAAAAAAACCTTCAGAGTTCAGATTGGATTGTTTACAGGTTTGATTGTTCACTTTAATCTACATTTAACAGTTTGGTGTTGAAATTTATTAGTCAGCTGTTGGAGCTTCTGTCATTTACTGTAACTGTTTTTTGTTTTGAAATGATGAGGATGTTTGTAATGTGATGCAGTCAGATAAAAATATACACTGGACAGTTATGGGGCATTGACTGCATATCCCATAGTGCTTTGCACTCATTCAAAATGGCGCGGATCACAGACAAATACGCTGATACTGTTGATTATAACTGGTGGTTTTCTGTATTTTATAGCACAAAAAGGTAGTTATACACGTCTGTGCCACGATGGTCTATTTGTCTTATTCAGTGAATTTTTTCAGTTTTGACACGATGCAGAATCCTGCAGTCAGCTGCACTGATCTGACTGACTGAAAATCCGTCACACTGGCAAACTGATACACAGAGACAGAGAGAGACGCAGCATCAGCTGATCAGCTGGAACTTCGGCGCTCTGGCTGAGAAACATATCAGTCAAACAAAAGAAGTCAACGGGATTCTTCATTTATTTGACAATGAACCGCCTCTGATTAACCTCAAAATTCACGCAGCTCAACCAAACCAATGTTAAGTACGCAAGTGCGTGTTGCAACTTTTCATCTGGTGCATTTTATATTTTGACAGTGTGTGCGGACCTGCGGACCACTTATGTGCACCCCTGATGATACTGCTCTCTCTACCTATGTTCCTGGATTCCTATCTCTCCAAGTCTTTTATTAATGTGTTATATCCCTAACCCCCAAAATAATATGCTTCTGCTCTTTATTAATCCTGATTTTCTCTGTTATGTGCTTGATCTTGACCTGTATATTTCATTACACATGACATAAATGACATTATCTTGTGACCGCTGTAAATCATTTGTTCTGTGCTTTGGTCTGGTGTCATGATTTGATGAAATTGTAATGTTTCTGCCTTTGTACTTTTTTTACAGCACTTTAGTTAATCACAGACTAGTTTCTCATTCAAACACGGCTTAAAGAACATAGCTTTCAAATACATCTTGAGAAAAAAAAACTGGCAAAAGTCAAACAAGTTAAAAATTCTTCCGCAACGGTGTCATTGTTTTAATACTGACCTTTCCAGATGTAATCATGGTGCGCAGCATTTTTATTTGAATGTGTAACGAATTATCCAACAATGACATTTCTGTCAGAGCTAGTTTGAGCTAACCAAGCTTGGAAAGAGAAGAGACGCTAGGACAAAGAATGGTTTAGTGGAACAAAAACACAGAGATTGTTAGTGAAGTTAATGGAAAAAGGTCAGAAGCAGGAGATTTTTTTTTTTTTGGAGGGGGGGGGTGTGGAAATAAAAAAGATTCACCAGAATTTGCACTGGCTCAGCAGCAGCTGTCACCAGACTTGTGACGCTCCCCACAGTGCTACAACTGAACCCAATGAGGAATAATGAGCTTTAGAAATCCACAAAGGTCACTCAGCGTAAAGATCTCCTTTCCTCTTGCCAGCCTAATCAGAAATGCCACCACTAGAGCTCAAAAAGAAGTATCTATAGTTAGAAGATGGGGTATACTGAAAAATGAGCAAAGAAGTACTCTAAAAGGGATCCTTGCCTTTATCTGACAACCTGAGAGGAAGGAAGCAGTGGGAAACCACAGTGGGAGATCAGAGTAAAGAAATGAAGAGGCGAGGAAGAAAGGAATTAACTAAAAAGGGTGAGAGGAAAGAAAAACTTAAGGGACAACACTGGGAGACTGGGTGCTAATGGGAAGGCAGAGACTGTTGAACCAAGACAGAATAGGCCTTGGTGGAGCAGTGAAAAAGATAATAGGATAGGAATCATTAGAGGGAGACTGGGGCACTATAAAGCCTCAGTGTGTGAAAACGAACAATATCAGTGAAGACACAGAGAGCTCCTTTAATACTGTGTAAGTGTTCTGTCCTTCCGCTCCTTTGCTCTTTTTATAGTCAGCAGAAATTGAGAAAGGAAAAGAGAGGGAGGAATGATTATCTTTATCCTGCAATATATCACTCAGGAACATATGGCACTTGATTGTCTCTCTTGAACTCTGGAGCAGCTGAACTGTAACATTGTAAAAACGCACTGCATTTTAAAAGCCTCATTTTGCAATTAATGTTTGGAGCTGTTTCTCCTCAACTTTTAATGTCCATGTGTTTTGCTGAACATGATCTGCATCCAAACACTGAACACCTGGACCTGAACTGAAATAGAGACCATATGGGACACTGCACATTCACATGATTTGCATCTTGAGTTACACTCACATTTTCTTGAGTTAAGTGCTGTAAACCTTTTCAAAAAGTGATAAAAAAGACATTAAAGTACAGGAAAATCACATGTTGCCAAACCTAACATAAGCTGTACAGTACAATTAAAATAACAGCGTTATGAATCAGATCAGAGCATTCATGTTTTCCTGTGATGTCACAAATACTTTACCTGTCAGCTGTTAGCAACTTAATTGCCCTCACATGTGTTTGATTATTGGTCTGATACTGTCCATTTACTGCTGCCTATTCAACTGGTGTTCTAACATCAGTCAGACATCAGATCGTAAGATAGATTGCCTTCTTTTTTCCAGCACCTTTTTCTTGTTTTGTAACCTTTTGATTTTAGAGTGTATCAACCTTGGATTTCTGACCGACTCTTCCTGTGCATGACCCTCCATGGATTGCTCCCACTGCACCTAATTAGTAATCAAAATCTTTTTCTGTTTGGCCCTTTGTTGTGTCTGCTCCCACGTTGGACTCTTGTAAGTTGACATGTTCAACTCAGTAGCTACGTTTACATGGGCACATTTAATCGGAATAAACGCCCAATCGGAAAAAAATACGTCATGTAAACATGTCAATCAGAATGTTTTGATCCGATACAGCCTGATCAGAATGAAATTTACTTCCGATCGAGAGGGGTGGTTTTGTCCGATCTTCATTCGGATAGACGTGCATGTACACACCCATTCGGAAAGAAAGGGTGAAAAGAGCCCACTGCGCATGCGTACAACTTCAGCGTGACGTCTTTCCGCCTTCACAGACCCAAGTAGAAAACATAGCGGGAAGTAAACAGAAGTGGTCTGCTGGTGCAGTCATCCTGTCATCCTGCTCTCCTCTCCTGTGGTGGAGGAGCAGTAGTAATATGTATTCAGCCTCTAGCTTGGTTAATGCGACCAGTAAAAACCCAAACATAAAGGTAATCACCTGCAGAAGGTCCATATTGGGGATAACGTGAGTCAGCTCGAGCACACGATGGGGCGGGAAAGACGTGCAAAAGTTTGTTTACTTTTTTTCTTCCACCGGAAAGACAACTCGCTGTGCGCATGCTCAACTCATTTAACCTGATTGAGTGCTTGGTGCATGTGTACTCATGGCATGATCAGATCATTTCAGTTAGTGTCCATGTGAACAGGGACTTGGGAATTCAGATCGACCAAGATTTTAATCCGATTTGGCGCATGTAAACGTAGCTATTGACTCACAGAGGAACAGACGCATACTGTTGTTTATTTGGATATCGATTGTGGATTACGGATAACAGGTTTGACTGAGGAAGATTTTTGTGTTTTCCATATCATATCTGCCTCTGTCCCCAGAAGGAGATGTGATCAACCTCTTACTTAACTGTCCTTACTTACCCATTGTTTTTTTTTCTCCCACTTACCTGCTCATTGTGAGTTGTTAACTCCTGCTGACTCCAAATCTGGATCCTGTGAAAAGAAAGAGAAAAGTACTTACCGCTCTCTTCAACATAATCCTTGCTTGTTTCGATCTTCAGATAAGTTTACTGTCATTATTGTTGACAAATACCTAGTCCATGCAGTCTTTTGAAAATCTGTGGCACCTCTAAAATACACAAAAGTTTTTGTGTCATTTAATAAACATTATTTAATGTACCGATTTCTCAAATGACCGAAAATCAGACGATTGACAATCACTGCGATCCTGCAGGATAGGTATTTTTTTACTTGTTTACATTTTTTTTCCAGACAAGGTTTATTGTGTCAGTTCAGGTTTTGGTAGGATTTAGTCAATAAAATGACTTGATTAGGTTTAGGCAGCACAGTTTCCCAGCCCTTTCAATCCTGATACATGAAATAATCAGAATTAATCAATTTATTTCCCAGTACTGCTTGTGCCTGTGCTTGGTCTCAGGGGACTGGTGCATTGGACGATAGGCAGGGTAAGAGAAGATTTTGTAGCACATTAGTGCTGAAGCAATTGTGTCTCTTCAAGATCAGTTCTGCTTTTTAAAAGATTCTTTTTTCAGAGTTTATCTGAGACTTTAAAGGAACATTTTGGACACTTTATTATTAAAGTTTTTCAAACAATTGATTGAGAGTGTAGATTAGGAATAAGGGAAGAAATTGACCACTGGAGTGCTCAGGAGGGGCTGCTGCATGAGAGGACTGATGTTGTAACAGGACTGGACAACATGTGCTTTCTGGGAAATGATGGATAAAAGGCTGGACATGTCCCTTGGAAAGGTGACCTCTGCTCCTTCACACATTCGATTCAACATACCTGGGTATGTTCTTTGCTGTTTCCCTGGTATAGAAATGGTGATAAGGCAACAAAAAAGCAAAACACTAATTACAGGTGTACAGGGGCAATTCAAGGAACACAAGAATCATGGGCAGAGAAGGGCAGAGTGGTGATCAGTTTTTAAATCCTACTTTTATATCAGCTGTGAAGGAAAGGAGTGAGTATCATCCTGTTTTGTGGCCCGTTTAGTGCTGTTTGTCTCAATCTAAGTCATCCATGGCACTGCCAAACATGGTCAAGAAAACAAATATTGTGGAAGGTTTTACCTCATTACTTTCACAGTCAAACTCAACCAACCTTCCAGTTGTGTTCCAGCAGTCACTGATATTACAATATATGCACACTGTGAGTGTGACTTTACCCCCAAGTGTAATGCATTTACATCTGAATCCATTTATCCTGTTTTTAATTTAGATTGTTTTTCAAAGCTCTTGTAATTTAAATCTCTACTACTTTATGACTTGGTTCAAGTCACAAAGTAAACTTTTAAGCCAATTACATATACAGTCAACAAAAACGCATTCTTTTTCTCTCATGTCCTGTTCTTCAATAAGCAATCTGAAATTTTTGTCGGGATGCATAGAAAAGCCTGAACAGATTTATTCTTACAAGCTGAGCATACAGCATTCACTACAATGTTTTGCTTGCTATTTATATTTTATTATATTTTTTTAATCATATGGTAAATGGCGTGTACTTGCATAACGCATTTCTTAAGTCATATGACTCCCAAAGCACTTCACACTATAGTTTGTCATTTACCCATTCACACACACACACACACACACTTGTATTGCTATATTTGTGTGGTCATTGTATTGACTTCCATTGACTTTACTATGCCTAACCCACAAACTTTCCCTAACCTCAACCGTTAGTGACACATGCCTAACCCCGGGCTCACACTGCATCCAGATCCGGTCCAGTGCGGCCCACGCAGGTATTCCGTAAGATTAAAATCCCTTTTGAAGGCTCACAGTAGCTCCGCGCGGTGCGGGTTCGGTTACGGGGGATGTACGGCACAACAGAAAGAATCCGCAAGGTTCTTATTTTTGCCGGACGCCGGAGAGGATCCGCGTCAGTTTGATGAAAACTGACGAGCTATACAGGAAGTGTGGCTTGAATATCCGGTGTTTTTTTCAAAATAAACGAGTGTACAAACAATTGTAACTTGACTCTTCTTTTTAGACAGCACACGCGCTAATAGGAAATGTAAACATTACGTCACACCCGGTGACACAGGGTCCCGAAAGTGTGCAGCACAACACCTTTTCACACATTTGCTAAATAATGGACGTGTCCTCACGTGAAGTCCCGACAAAACAATAACCCACGTGAACTTCTGTTCTTGAGAGTGCCGTTTCTGCACCCAGCACCGGAGCTGGCCGCACTCCCTATCTGGAGCAGATGTGAGTGGTAGCTTGCGGAAAAACCGCACTGAATCCGGACCGAAGCCGTTCCGTAGGCAGTATGAGCCTGGCATAACCCTAACCTTCACACCATACCTCTAGAGTGCAACTTGTTAAACATTGTGTGGACCAGGCAAAATGTCCTCACAACTACAAATGTGCACAGTGCTGGTGGCCTGTCAAAAGTTGGTCCTCACAATGATATGCATGCCCACATACACACCCATTTGGTATGTTATGGCACGTGTTAGTTTATTACAACTAATAGTTCAGTGGACGTGGGGTAGAAGTAAGGGGGAAAAAAAGAAGAAAAAGGAACATGAAAGGGAAGAATGTCAGGTTCAGTGTTTGTGTGTGCTGTGTTTTCTGTGTCGGGTGAGTCATCTTCTTCCAGTGAGGAGCTGCGCTGGAGCGTGAGGCAGATTACCTACACCTGGCGGCGATCAGCGCTGATGAGGAGCAGGGTGCTACTTAAACCAGAGGCAGACCTTCATTCGGCGCCTGGTTGTTGACCTTAATGGTAGCTCCCGTTTGCCGTCCTAGAGATTTATTCCTAGTGATTCCGAGAAACATTTTTGAGAAACATTTTGTGATTTTTGAGACCACGTTTGGATATTTTTCCTGTGTGCAAATAACCCTGTTCTCTTCAGGATTGATCACCCTGCTCCTCATGTTCTTGAGTTTCTTCCGTGTCCAACGTCTGATCGTCTGGAACCCTGTCTGTCTCCCTCCGGCGTCCTCACCCGACCTGGACTCACCACCTCCCTGCACAGCACTGCACCGAACCTGCCCTCCCTTCGAGCCATACCTTCATCATCTCTCCCGTGAGTTCTCACCTCCTCTCTGCGCAATATCTCCCGCACCATCTCAGTGGCTCTGGAACTAACTCTCCTCTCCATTACAGTGCTGAGACTCTCCCTGGTGCACCAGATCACCGAGCACATTCTCACCACTGTACATTAGATTGTAAATAAACCTTTCACTTTTGCACCTGAGCTGCTGTCTGTGTTTGAGTCCAGCAATGTGGGTCAACAAGATCACTGAGCCCATGACAAAGAAGGTGGGAACAAGAGTTAAAGGTGGTAAAGAGGATTCTGTAGCAAATTTAGAAGTCAAATTTACTTTAAAATTCTTTTATCAACTTGTAGTGCTCTTGTACTCGTAGTTTCCAAAAGAAAAGGTTATAATATTAATAAATCATAGACCTGTTGGGGCTTGAAATAAAGTAGCCAATAGATAGCGAACCAGTTTCGTTATCTATTGGCTACTGGATTGTCAATCACACTTATACTGCTAAAAGTAACAATAAACACCCCTTGATGATCCCGACATGTTCAAAGAAACAAAGTTGAAGTTATTCCAGAAAAAACTCCAGCGATGCCAGTAGTAAACACACAAGGGGGGATTTCTTCACAAATTTCTAACAGAGGCGTTTCTGGCGTTTGGGGAGTGGGGGGGTGGGGGCTAAAATGCATGCACACTATTTGAAAAACAACAAACAGCCATTGAGCTTCTCATTTGGGGCACCTTTAAAGAATCCACTTCAACACCTGTGAAGAGAGAGAAACAATGGGGAGACCACAGCATTGGCCAATATATACACATATGACAAGCTTATAACATTTAAAGAAAACACACAGCTAATGAGTCCACCGTTTAACCAATATAGGCGGAGATCCCGAGGGAGCACAGGGAACGTGATCTCCCCTTCCATAAAGTTGTCCTCCCTAAAAATTATAATATAGAAATACTGTTTTAATTATTATATTTATATCTAATAATAGCACAAATTATAAGTGTAAAGACACCCCTCAGATCTGGAGTTTCCACAGCTCAGAATTTCAGTGAGTGACAATCACTGTGAAATTTGTAAGTCGCGTATAGAACTTGTTTAACAAGCACTAGAGTGTAACTAGAGCTGTCAAGTCTCCCATTTTGGCCAGAAACTGTTTGGTGTCAGCGGCTGGAGGCCGATGATTGTGTCTGACTAACCTTTTTCCTCAGGGTGTGGCAATCGCCTAATCAGGAGCAGGTGCAGCTCATCATCTCTCCACTTAGCCTGTATTATAAGAAAGGTTCTGCAGTGTGAGATGGACGCCAGTTGGTTCCACTACAAACTGGCCAGTTTAGAGCTTGCTCTATCCGTTAAAGAATTATCTGAAACTTACCTTTCTGTTTCCTCCATCCGCCCATCTAGATCCTTCCACGGATCCTCCTGCTCAGCCTTGGACTCTGATCCAGCTCCTCCTGAGTGGCTCTACCATCCGTGCTGGTTTCCTGCACCGCGCCTCTCCGAGCGCTCAAGTCCTGCACAGCCTCACACACCAGCACCTGTTGTCCTCAATCTCTCACCAGTGCACTAACCTGTTCTCCTCCGTCTGCCTCAGAGTTGTTCCGAGCCGCTCCCCCTGGTCCGAGACCCAGCGCTCCTGGAAGAAGCAATTCACTGTTGTCATTTTTCCTTGCATGCTGTACCTCCTTATCTGCATTTAAACTTTGTTTAAACGTCCTTTTTGAGTCGGGCTAAAGTCTGGGCTTGATACTAGAGTTCACTACAAACCCTGAAAATCATGTCAGAAACGATCATGTTTGACCCCCTTTCCTTTCCCCTTTCATGTCCTCCTGTAAATTTTGAACAATATAATATGATTAAAAAAATCTTTTGTCCCTTAAAACTGAACTCTGTTGGCACTAACCTCACAATAACTGCCCCCCACGTTACTGCTCGTGGCAACTAATACAAAAAAACCCAGTCCAAATACATTAATCAATATTGATCATAATTATAAAATATCATATATAACTCTAAGTTATATATGAGTTTTATAGAAAAGTATTCAATTATACACAAAGATTTGCTTGCTCGTACGTATGTGTGCATGTGTTCATGTTTGTGTGTGTTTTAGTGTATGCGTGGGGGCTCTGCATGCGTCATTGTGTGTAGATTTCAGTCTGTGTGCACCAGCATGTCTGAGAACATGCCTGTTTGTGTGTCCATGTTTATAAGTACATATACACACGTGTGTGTGTGTGTGTGCGTGTGTGTGCGCAGTACGTTTGTGTTCATCTATATTTATCAAGTGGAGTGACTGCACAGAAAGGGTACAATGTATCTAGAGTGTGGTTTTAACCGTACACCATCACGGACCAAAGGGCACCGGAGTGTCCCGGGTCCGAGCCATAAGGAGCAGCCCATGCATACCAACAGCCACCGGCAGGCACAGACGGCAGCCACAGGTCCGACGCAGAGAGACCATCCACAAGGGAGCAGAATGGCCCCTGGCCCCAGCAGGAGGGTGCCCCAAGAGGACACAAGCCAAGGAGCCCCAGAGCCCAGCAAACCTCCCCTGCCCCCCAGCACAGGGTCAAGTTGGAGCCCAGCAACCCCGGGGCCCAGGGTCCGGCCCCACCCCCAACTAGACACCCTCCCACTCCAACCCGCCAAGATTGTGTTAAAATTGCACTGTGTTCAAATGACTTACCAGACAGAGGTATGTGAATATTTATTACAAAATACTTTAACTATAACAACGTTTGTACAAGTACTAATGAAAACTTTGCACAGCGTCTTAGTGGTTTTGTTTACTTTCTTTCACTTTGATTAACATCACAAACTCATTGCAGAGCCACTTTAATAAGGTAAAATGTATGTGCTTCCAATCAATGGATCATAAAACTTGCAAAGAAACTCTTCTCATATGATTTTATTATACTTTTAGTGTATCATGTGGCTGAATTACTTGTTTAGCTTATCCTCAAGTTAGTCAAAAATCTAATCACCCACAGATTCAAAGCAGTTGTGCTGGAGCAGTGAAACATATGAAGTGTGAAGGTTATGGCTTGATCATGGTCAATTTGAAAAACCTACAACATACTCTATGACACATAATGATGAGTCCATTGTGTTCTTCATACTCAGCTGAAGTCATCACCAAGACCCTGCAAACACCATCCGCATTCTGGCTTTGTTTTTACGTTGTAGTGGGGTTGTCGTCTGAGAAGGCCTTCGACAGGATTAGGAAAGCAGCAGCTTAATTTAAATAAGATGAACTTAAATATATCTGCTTGATACAGCTTACGCATAAAATAACCACTTAAACAATAAAGACACTGAATTTCTGCTCACTGATATTTTGATGTAAAACAGGGATATTAAAGAAAAAAGAGATGGAGATGCATGTAAACCAAATCCTGTGAGTTCAACCATGTAGAACAGCATTTAAATCGGTGTGTGTGGGGGGGGTTGTGCCTTGACATCAAGGCTCTTGGCCTCATTAGTAGTCACAGCCACAACATTGAGATAAGCCTTGAAGAGGTCAATAAGTAAAACCATTAGCTGATAAACGATTACCAATGTACTGCCAGGAAAACCAGGCCAGTAGAAAACAGAAGATTCAGTAATAGCAAACTCAAACCTGAGGGGGCCTTGTTTTTAATGATCGTGACATTATAGTGCCTAAATTTTAAAACAGACTTTCAAGTTATTCACTTATATGTAAGCTTCCAACTATCATGCTTTCAGTAATGCTCAGACAGCTACATTTATTTTACATTTGAACATAAAAGGAAAAGCCATCTTCTGTATTTTTCCATGTATGTTTTGTGTCATCACAACACTAAGGATGTTAGAATAGATAAAGTACTAAAATCAACCATGGCCTGGATAAGGCTTGGGAAATCTTCAAATTATTCAAGACACCTGCGTGGCCTTGTTTACACACACACACACACACATTCACCCCCATTCAGTGATAGCCGTGATGTTGGATTAAGGTTGTTATTTGCACCTATTTGTATTTGTCACTCCCCCCACTTTCTACCCCACCCATATGACCTGTTCTCTTGTATCGCAGAGAGGGTTTATTTTTGTTTTAGACTTTTGCCTTTTCGTGTTTTCACATCCTACCCACCTGCTTCAAGTCTTCCCTTCACCGACTTTTGAACTGACAGAGCACCCAATGTGTATCTCTCTAGTTCCATTAAAGGAAACTGTTAGTTTTAAAGTCCAGTCCGGTGTGTGACTCCCTTGCCATAAGCCTTTCCGCATATTCTTTTACAGTAAGCACAAACAGCACAACCGAATACACAAATTTTATGCATGCGTGTGTGTGTGTGTGTGTGCGTGTGTGTGTGTTTGTTTGTTTGTGCGTGCATGCTACTAAAGTCTAAAGTCACATTGCAGTGAGGTCAATTTTACAAAGATTGAACATAAGCAGCCGTATTTCCCTTTCTATTCATCAAGAGGAGATTAGCCATTAAATTAATTGACCTGATGTTGCTGCCCGTATGTATTTTTGTAAATGTGTGTGTGTTTGTGTGTAAATAATGTGTTTGTGCACCCTCACATAAAGCTTACATGTCCAAAAGCTGCAACACATGATGTTTCGAACACTTCAAAACATCTATGCATAAAGATTTAAATCATGTCTGAACTGTGTACCAGTCACCATGGACACACTCCATTAGTCTTGAAAGCAGGACCAGACTGCAATTGGTTTCTTCTGTTTTTTGTTCTGTCTACTGTGAAATTCAAGGAAATAACACTGATTCTTTAACACACTTAGATTTTATTGAGATAGAGTAAAATACAGTGGACGACAGTTATATGCACTACCTTGGTGCCCTGCAGTTGTGTGCATATAAATGTTGTGTGCATTATATCCGTTGGTGGTCATTTGGACTGTAAACACAAATAGCAGTGTTCGGTATTAGTAACAGATAATTGGAAATGATGTAACAACGCATTGATAATATATTTGGAAAATAAAACTTTCAAAGGGATCGAGTTATACTTGTAGAGAGGATCCACCATGACACTATAAGTAAACAGATGCGCCAGATACGCGCGCGCACGGACACGACGGCATAGATTAAGTTACAGTTAGTAACAGAACAGAACTATTTTCTATGTTAGATATTTAGAACTCATGATCGGGCAATAAAAACTAGAACAAATGTTACATTTGATACTATTTCATACTGAAGAAGTCTGTGATTATTTTTTGGCGACCGTCTGACAGCTTCAGGCAGACGCACGCACACGACACACGTGCGTAAACGCCAGAGCAGCCTAGTTCTACATACCTAA
>SSNP01000059.1:2112477-2155644 GCA_006937955.1 Pachypanchax playfairii | reverse complement strand
ATGAAATGAAATGAAAAATACTTTATTTATCCCAGAAGGGAAATTCAACGTTGTAGTAGTTTTTTTTTTTTTTTGGTCCAACAATAAAAACAATCAAGGACTGTTCTTGTTGTGGAGGCTAATGGCTGCAGGCAGGAATGATCTTTTGTATCTTTCGGTCTTGCATCGGACCTGAAGAAGCGTCTCACTGAACACACTCTGTTGTTTGATCACTGTGTCGTGCAGAGGGTGAGAAGAGTCCTCCATCATCTTCATCAGCTTGTCCAGCATTCTTTTTTGTACAATCAGCTCCAGCGGCTCCAGAGATACTCCCAGCACAGATCCATCTTTCCTGATCAGGTTGTTGATTCTCTTCAAGTCTCTGGTTCTGATGCTGCTGCCCCAGCAGATGGCTGCAAAGCTGATTGCACTTTCCACAACAGAAGATTTGCAACATCTTGGTGCAGACATTAAAATATCTCAGCTTCCTTAAGAAGCAGAGTCTGCTCTGACCTTTCTTGTAGATGTATTCTGTGTTGCATTTCCACTCTAGTCTGTTGTCCAGCTGAACTCCAAGGTACTTGTATTCCTCCACCACCTCTACCTCCTCTCCTAGGATGGAAATACTGCTGTGTTGATTCTTTCTCCTCCTGAAGTCAACAATCATCTCCTTAGTTTTGCTGGTGTTTAAAACGAGATGATTGTTACCGCACCATTTCACAAACTGACTGACCAGTTCTCTATACTCTCTATACGCTATACTCTCTCTATACTCAGCTTCTTGTCCCTCACTGATGCACCCAACAACTGCAGAGTCATCAGAGTATTTCTGCAGATGACAGGACTCAGAGTTGTACTGGAAGTCAGAGGTGTACATCGTGAAGAGAAATGGTGAGAGTACAGTTCCTTGTGGCGCTCCAGTGCAGCTGACCTCCATCTCAGACACACAACCTTTCAGTCTCACAAACTGTGGTCTGTTTGTGAGGTAGTCATAAATCCAGGAGGTTGTGGAAGAATTCACCTGGAATTTATGGAGCTTCTCACATAACAAAGCAGGCTGAATTGTGTTAAAAGCACTTGAGAAGTCAAAGAACATGACCCTCAAAGTGCTGCCTGATTGGTCCAGATGAGAGTGTGCTCTGTGAAGCAGGTAGATGATGGCATCTTCAACCCCAAGCCCATTACGGTATGCAAACTGTAATGGGTCCTGAAAGGTGCTGACCTGCTTGTTGAGGTGAGCCAGTAAGAGTCTCTCCAGGACTTTCATGATGTGAGATGCCAGGGCAACTGGTCTGTAGTCGTTTGGTTCAGCTGGTTGTGTTTTTTTAGGTACTGGAACAAGGCAGGATGTTTTCCACAGCACAGGAACTGTTTTCTGTCTCAGACTGGTGTTGAAGAGGTGCTGGAGAACTGGACATAGCTGCATTGAGCAGGTCTTGAGAACTCTGGGACTGACACCATCTGGACCTGCAGCCTTGTTCTGGTTCAGTTTCTCTAGTTGTTTCTTGACCTGGTTGCAGGTCACAGACAGAGTGGAGGTGGAGCCAGAGGAGGTCTCTGGGTGCTCTGAGGTGGAGGAAGATGATGCAGTGTTCTGGTCCATGACTGAGCTGCAGGGTGACGGAGTGGAGGTGTGACAGGAAAGCTGTGGGCTCATGGAGGGTGTGTGGTCTGTGGGGCTGAAGGCAGGGGGGGAACTGAACCTGTTGAAGAACATGTTCAGTTCATTAGCTCTGTCCAGACCTCCATCAGTCTGGTCCCCCTTTACCTTGAAGCCAGTGATCTTCTTCATGCAAGACCACACATCCCTCACGTTGTTCTGCTGGAGCTGACTCTCTAGCTTCTTCCTGTAGTCCTCCTTGCACTTCCTGGTTTGTGCTTTAAGTTGTTTTTGTGTTGTCTTTAATAACTCCCTGTCACCATCCCTGAATGAGCAAAAAGGTCCTGGGTTCTAATCCAGGCTGGGACCTTTCTACATGGAGTTTTCATGTTCTCCCCGTACATGCGTCGGTTTTCTCCAGGGACTCTGGTTTCCTCCCACAGTCCAAAAACATGCAAAAGGGTTATTTGGTTATTCTAAGTTGTCCCTAGATGTGAGTGTGTGGTTGAGTGGTTGTTTGTCTATGTGGCCCTACAATGGACTGGTAACCTGTCCAGGGTGTCCCCTGCCTCTTGCCTATGACTGCTAGAGACAAACACCAGCTCCCTGTGACTAGCCTTGCGCTGCAAGATGGATTCTCGCGAGATTTGGAATTTTCCAAACCCACGAAAATCTGTCTTGTACTGCTCCATTGACAACCGTCTATTTCGGTCAAAAAAACGTTCGCACCAATCATGTGTTAGCATTGTGCTTTGGGGCGGGTGTTCAGGTATGATTGGCAGCAAGTGTCCAAGCAGGCGAAGTAAAACAAACATGGCTGCGCCGGTGGATGTACGCATAAAAGCGGATATTTAATCTATTTTAGGAAAACTAGAAACAATTTCTTCATTGGAAAATGAGCAAAGGTAAGAACTTTGATCATTTTTTGATGGCAAAGAGTTTTGCTTTTCTTAGTGGTAACAATGTGTGTGTTTTACTACCGAATGGAGTCGCAAGAGCTTGATTTACTGTGATTGGCTAAAGACAAATCATCAAAGGCAGACCCTTGCTGGCTCGTCCTACAATCAGATTAAAATATTACATCAGATGTCCCTCCCTTTTATAAACGGTTTCAAACGGAGCAGTTCCAGATCTATGTGTGTCCCCGAATCGAGAAGAGGCGGGGCTACATGTAGATCTGGCAGAGCCAGGTTACCCTGTGACCCTAAACAAGAAGAATATGTTTAGAAAATGGATTGATGGAGGATATCAGAGGCATGTAGTGCTTCTCTTGATGGTATGGGTGAACTTTTAAAAAGTCAAAACTGGATTTTGTTTCTCTTTGCAGTTCTATTTCTCACTTAAGGATTTTAAAATTACATTTGCCCATCCAGTTTTGAGCCATCATTTGAGTTTAGTGTGGTTCTGTAAAATTATTGAACAGTGTAAGCGAAAAACATCTGTTGCTTCTTATGTGGATCTATATTTTAAAGCATTCTTTGTTATATAAGGATAATTCTAAAACAACAGTGGAGTAGGACATGACCTTAAGACAACTAACAGTTACATTTGCTTTGCAATACATACTGTATACGTACGTGTTAATGGAAAAAAGAGTAAAAGTCATCTTCATACTCAAACAGCCAACATTGATGTATGATTTTACAGCTTTCATCGTGATACAGACCCTACCTTTATGGCCCCTCAAATGGCTTCTGCACAGCACAGACTCAAGGGACTATACCAGATAAATTGTGTGTGTGACTTTGAAATGTTTGTCTCTTTTAGCAACCACAACAGGGTGATCAATTCTCTTGACTGAACATGACTTCCTCTATGAATCTAAAAGTAGAGTCCCTTTGGGGTTCTGTAAACCTTAGTACTGGATAATCTGTTTTGAGTATTTTAGATACACATGGAAAGATGGGAAAACAAAACTGGATTTTAGGTTCTTGTCATAGGCTGAATATACCAAAACTCAGCAGAGGGTCGTCAGGGCCTCCAGAGCCTTCTAAAAAATATATGAATCATAGACTGATTAGTTTCGTTCATAAATACTTATTGAATAATTCCAAATAGTCTGTCTACTTCCTTTTATAGCTTTTCCCCTGGTTGTGCTGCTTCCAGACAGGTATTTTTAGATTAACGTATTTAAAAGCTGTGGGAGATCAGAGCACTAATGCCAGTTAGTTGAACACTTCCACACTTCCTGCCATTCCCTGTTATTCAGTGGTCAGTGTGTTTTTTGATGGATCTTGATTTTAGATTGCTTTTTGAACCTTGGTTTTCACCTCACCCTTGATCAGAAAACCTCACCTGCTTTTTTCTGTTGGATCTCCCAGTTTTGGACTTTCATTATGGTCCTGACTCGTCTCTTGACCCCTCTTTTTCTGCCAGTTGGTGATTGACCATTGAGTATTTCACATTGCTTGTTTTATGGACTTGTTTGTGGACAGTGTTTAGGTTTCAGTTCTGTCTTGTTCCCAGTGTGGGATGTCACCATCTGCAACACTCACGCTGCTGGCTATCCTTGCTATGTGTTCCACAGCTCCCATTCATCCCCATTACCTACAATAGACTTTATTCTAAAACCTGTCATCCACCTGTGTCTGCTGCATTTAGGTTTAATTCCACAAACATTACAAACCCTAAATCATTAGTGTTTTTACCTGCCACCACCAGATGGTCGTAATGTATATCTTGGATTTTAATACAACATTTATCTTCAGTCACATGGATTCAAAGTATTCACAGAGTGAAAAAGGAAAACCAATAGTCTAGAACTTTGAATGTAGGAACAATGACAGGAAAAGCTAGAGGATTGGTTAATAAGATGTAGAGGAGGAAGGTGGACAGACTGCATGTCAAAAGAAATTGATGGAGAGGCATCAAGACCAGAAACCTAGGAGAAGGATTTAAGTTGTTGTATCATGGTGCTGATAGGAAGAGGGATGAAGTAGGAATTATCTTCAAAGAAGTTAAGAATTTACTGGAGGTGAAAAGAGTCTCAGATAGAGTGACGAGTCTATGTTGTCAGTGGGCGTGTCCCACAGGTAGGATGTGAGTTAGAAGAGAAGGAGAAACTCTGGATTGAGTTAGATGAAGGGATGCAGAGTATCTCCAGAGGCGAGAGAGTGTTGATTGGAGCAGACTTCAATGGACATGTTGGTGCAGATAACAGAGGTAATTAGGAAGTGATGGTAAGGTTTGCTATCAGGACAAGAATGCAGATGGACAGATGGTTGGAAACTCTGCCAAAATGATGGAAATAGTTGTTAAAGGTTGAATATGGAACAATTAAATGAAAAGCTATAATTAAAAAAAAAATAATAATACCTCCACGGGGCATTTAGAGAGGTGCAGAATAAAAGTAAAGTATTCCCTTTAAAAATTATATTTGAAGAGGTGGGAACATAGGGTAACTTTTAAGCGTGGAGGTAAGAGCACATTGGGTAATTTGTAGTGGTGCAACAGACCAAAAAACTTACGATTCGGATCATATCACGGTTTTAAGTCACGGATCAGATCACTTTTCGGATCAGCAGAAAGAAAAGAAAAAGAAAAGACGTAATTTTGCACCCCAATTTATTTTGTAAAACACGTAGTGCAACATTTTCTACTCAGTGCTCATTACAAACATTTAATTTAAGATGTCAATCATACGCTTAAATACAATTTTGAATCAAATTGAATCATATCTTCTCACTGAAGGGTGTTTGTGACGCAATTTGGTAACATGACTTAAGCCCTTTTAGCATATGTTTAAAGCACTTGTTTTGAACAACAGAGAATGGCCTCATGTCTGCAGCTATAAACACACCGATAGCATTTGTTATGACTTTAGCTTGGTCGGATTGTGCTGCTTAAGGCTGTTTAAATGCTGCGTTGATTAGTGGATGTTGCACTGTAGCATTTGTGTTGGATCCTGTCACTGACACACCAGGATGATGTCGCTTCAAATGTGTACATATTGTTTTATCCACCCCCTTTCATCTGTCATTGCTGTATTTTACAGGGAAACCAAAATGCTCCCATACAGGTGCAGGTGGTTTTCCCAGCTCCTCTCCTCCTCCACTAGCCATGACCACCGCTGTGTTGTTCTCTTTTGGATTGAACAGGTGGCTCATCGGTCCTCCACGAGAACACAACTCTGTATTTATTTCCGTCAACCAATCCGTGGATGTGCATGCCGAACCGTAATGAGAGATCTGTGTGGATCACGGATCATGTATGAACTGTTGCACCCCTAATTGGTTGACTCCAGCTTGTGTAGAGGATGCAATCTGAAGGAGATTATTGACTGTACAGTAGTACAGGGGAGAGTGTAGCCAGACAGCACAGGATGGTGATTTAATGACCCAGTTGGTGAAAGATGAAGCCGACAAAGACAGAGCAGAGGATGAAGTGGTGGAAGCTGAAAAAGGAAAAGCGTTGTATGGCTGTCATGGAGGAGCTGCTTCCAGATGACTGGACAACTACAGCTAGTGTGATCAGGGAGATGGGCGGGAGAGTCCTTGGTGTGTATTCTGGGAGGAAAAAAGACGTGGTGGAATGAAGAAATGCAGGAGTGTAAACAGAGAAAGAGGTTAGCTAAGAAGAAAGAGCACTGAGGGGACGGAAGATAGTAGACAGGAGTACAGGGAAATGCAGCGCGAGGTGAAGGTTGAGGTGACAAAGGCCAAACAAAGGACACACAATGACTTCTATACCAAATTGGAAGAGAGACTGATTTGTACAGGTTGGTGAAGAAGAGAAACAGAGATGAGAAGGATTTTCATCTGACTAGGGTGACGAAGAAAAGAGGGAAATGTACTGATAGGAGAAAGAAGTGTGATAGAAAGATGAAAAAAATACTTTGAAGAGTTTATGAATGAGGAAAATGAGAATGCAGAGTACAAAGGGTGATCATTGGGGAAAGAAGATGAACGTTAGCCGCAGCAAAACAGAGTAGGTGTGTGATGAGGGAGCAGAGATAAGGAAGGTGGATGACTTCAAGTACTTGGGGTCAACAGTCCAGAGTAACAGAGTGTGGTATAAAGGTCAAGAAATGTGTGCAAGCAGGTTGGAACAGATAGAGGAAAGTGTCAGTAGTGATGAGGGACAAAAGATTATCAGCAAGAATGAAAGGAAACATGCATGAGACCAGCTATGTTGTCTGGTTTGGAGACACTAAGGAAGGGGCAGGAGACACAGCTAGAGGTAACACAAATGAACATGTTGAGGTTTTTTGGGAGTGACAAGGATGGACAGGATCAGGAATGAGTCCATCAGAGGGACGACACATTGGAGACAAAGTCAGAGAGACCAGACTGAGATGGTTTAGACATGTACATGTGGGCAGATCGATCCAAATATCGATATTATTGATACCAAGGACCTGATTTATCAATATTCCAAGTAAAGAGGACAAAATTGCGTGTGCATCAAAAATCTTGCACCAAGGGTATGTTCGTGATTTGCAATCTACTAAGATTGCTCGCCCAATTCATAACAGGTGCCGACAGCAATATTTAAATAAGGAGTTTGCCGGTGCAAGAAAAGCGCAAGAAAAGCGAAAACGGAAACATTCGAGCCATTGGAGCTTCAAATATGAACGGAAGAGGCAAAAAAACATTGTTGAGCAGCAGCAAAGACATCTTCAGGCCGGTCTGTGATGTTGTGGAATGTTATGCAACATACCGCAAACAACAGTGATCAGGGCAACCTTGTGTGTAAAGTTCCCTTCCAATGCAGTCTAAACACCAACACCTGCTTTTCAGGATGTGGTGCGCACCACATATGTTTCCAGTGCCTATGTGGGCCAGATTATATCAATGTTCCCCTCAGTAGTCGGATTGAGTAAAGGAAGGGGTAAAGGGGGTCTGCACCATCATTTTAGGAATAGATATGAGCTGCTATTAGATTCATAAATGTGCAGATTGATATTCGCACCATCTCATAAACCTTGTAAATATAGCACTGTTCCTCACCAGAAATAATTGTGTACCGAACCTGGATAATTTGCCACATTTGTTGCAACGCCCTGCCAGTCGTACACAACTTGAACATTTAAAGAATGCATGTGTTAGCAGTTCCTGTACACAATCTCTCTGTCCAAGGCAGGAACCAGTTGCACACATGTGCAGTCTATTGCTCCAATAATGTTAGGAAAGCCAGCAATATCATAAAAGGCTTGCTTAGTGGCATTTAATGCATCACAAGTGTTTGGAAAATTATTGTATCTGCCTGTAACACTGCATTCAAAGCCTGTGACAACACACTATAAACTGCCAGAGATCCCAAGACTAACTGTCACAGTGCGCTGGAATGATCCAGACGTCTGCCTATGCCTTCTCATCTATTGGCCCTTAACGACTACAGGCTTGTTGCCCTGACATCATATATCAGGAAAGTCTTGGAGAGACTCATAATGGTCCACCTAAATAAGAAAACAAGTACGTTTCAAGACCTACTGCAGTTTGTTTATCACCGTGGGGTTGGAGTGGAAGACACCATCATACGCCTGCTTCAACAAACCCACTGTCATCTGTACAAAGCAGGCAGCACTGTGAGGATCATGTTTTTGGTTTCTCCAGTTTATTTAACACAATTCAGTCTGTTTTACTGTGTAAAAACCTCCAGAAGACACAGGTAGATGCCTCCACAATCACCTGGATTAAGGACTACCTCATAAACAGACCACAGCTTGTAAGACTGATGAGTTGTATGTCTGACCAGGGGATCATCAGCACCACAGGGGACTGTACTCTCACCATTCCTTTTCACTCTGTACAGCTCAGACTTTCAGTACAGGTCAGAGTCCTGTCATCTGCAGAAATACATGAAACACAATCTCATACATGACTCTGCAGTTTTCAGATGGATCAGAAAGTCAAGAGAGACTGAGTACATATAACTTGTGGGGCACTTTATTATGGATTTATCTTGAATTATCTTCAATTTGAACAAAAATAATGATATGATGGTGGGTTATAGAAGGAGAAGCAATATTCTAAAATGCATTTCACCATGGGAGAAGAAGCAGAGGTGGTGGAGAAGAATAAATACCTCAGTGTTCAACTGGATAACTGACTGAACTGGAGACAGTGAAGAATGGACGGAGCAGACTGGACTTCTAGAGGAAGCCCAGGTCCTTCAATATTTGCAGCAAGTGTCATGATTTGAGGTGGGTTTCAGTGAACTCCAGACCAGACACAGGAGGAAAGTTAAACACAGTTTAATGATCTGCAGGTTCTCAGTTCTTAAACACAGTTTGTTTGTTCTGCAAGGGAGGTCAGTGGCAAGATGAGGTGGGTCGTCGGCGGGTGGTCAGATAAGAGTGGTCTTACGAGAGTGGTCTTGTGGTCTGGATTCGGGAGAAGGTGGACAGGTGACAGCAGCTGAGGTTGGTGTGCGTGGGACTGGAGATGACGAGATAACCGGGTTTTTGCAGTGGCAGGTGGTGAACGTTGGAGTGTGGACAGATAAGATGTCGGATGGTGAGGAGTGCTGGTTGGTGTGTCCAGGTGGGAGCAGTGCGGAGGCTGGCCGAAGGGTCCAAGGGTTGAAGCGGCCAAAGATGATCGGGGTGGAAGCTGTCACTGGAAGGTGGAGATCTGGCTGAGCAGGTTCCGGGAACCATCAGGGCGAGGAGGAGATCCAGAGCTGGTTCTGCACAAGGAGGTACTACAGGTGAGTGAAGTCACACAGACAACAGATCAATAGTTCAACAAGATTCAAGAGGAAAACTTAGGTGGCTCGAGAAGGTCTTGTACCCCACTAGGTAGCTGAACCATCTAGTGTCCACTTCCCGCACCCGCTCCCCTTTTAAACACAGATGTAAATGAAGGGAGATGAGACACACCTGGCGCAGCGCCTGTCAGCCACACCCCTGCAGGAAAATAGATGAGGAAAACAAACACACGCACACAGCTGCTGACACCTGACAGCAAAATGTTGAAGATCTGTTGTGGAGAGTGTGATCACATCTGCAGTCACCTGTTGGGGGCGGAGCATCAGAGCAAGTGACGTAAAGAGACTGTAACAGATTGACAAAGAAGGCTGGTTCTGTTCTGGTTCTGATCTGGAGTACAAATATTCCATCTTCAGTCTGTACTGTACTTTTTTAGAAAATATTTGTACTTTTTCCATTAAAATGTGTCAAAAATTGACAGATACAGTGGGGCAAAGAAGTATTTAGTCAGCCACCAATTGTGTAAGTTCTCCCACTTAAAAAGATCAGAGAGGCCTGTAATTTTCATCATAGGTATACCTCAACTATGAGAGACAAAATGAGGAAAAAAAATCCAGAAAATCGCATTGTCTGATTTTTAAAGAATTTATTAGCAAATTATGGTGGAAAATAAGTATTTGGTCAATAACAAAAGTTAATCTCAATACTTTGTTATATAGCCTTTGTTGGCAATGACAGAGGTCAAACGTTTTCTGTAAGTCTTCACAAGGTTTTCACACACTGTTGCTGGTATTTTGGCCCATTCCTCCATGCAGATCTCCTCTAGAGCAGTGATGTTTTGGGGCTGACGCTGGGCAACACGGACTTTCAACTCCCTCCAGAGATTTTCTATGGGGTTGAGATCTGGAGACTGGCTAGGCCACTCCAGGACCTTGAAATGCTTCTTACGAAGCCACTCCTTCGTTGCCCGGGCGGTGTGTTTGGGATCATTGTCATGCTGAAAGACCCAGCCACGTCTCATTTTCAATGCCCTTGCTGATGGAAGGAGGTTTTCACTCAAAATCTTACGATACATGGCCCCATTCATTCTTTCCTTTACACGGATCAGTCGTCCTGGTCCCCTTGCAGAAAAACAGCCCCAAAGCATGATGTTTCCACCCCCATGCTTTACAGTAGGTATGGTGTTCTTTGGATCCAACTCAGCATTCTTTCCCCTCCAAACACGACAAGTTGAGTTTCTACCAAAAAGTTCTATTTTGGTTTCATCTGACCATATGATGTTCTCCCAATCCTCTTCTGGATCATCCAAATGCTCTCTAGCAAACCGCAGACGGGCCTGGACGTGTCCTGGCTTCAGCAGGGGGACACGTCTGGCACTGCAGGATTTGAGTCCCTGGCGGCGTAGTGTGTTACTGATGGTAGCCTTTGTTACTTTGGTCCCAGCTCTCTGCAGGTCATTCACTAGGTCCCTCCGTGTGGTTCTGGGATTTTTGCTCACCGTTCTTGTGATCATTTTGACCCCACGGGGTGAGATCTTGCGTGGAGCCCCAGATCGAGGGAGATTATCAGTGGTCTTGTATGTCTTCCATTTTCTAATAATTGCTCCCACAGTTGATTTCTTCACACCAAGCTGCTTACCTATTGCAGATTCAGTCTTCCCAGCCTGGTGAAGGTCTACAATTTTGTTTCTGGTGTCCTTTGACAGCTCTTTGGTCTTGGCCATAGTGGAGTTTGGAGCGTGACTGTTTGAGGTTGTGGACAGGTGTCTTTTATACTGATAACGAGTTCACACAGGTGCCATTAATACAGGTAATGAGTGGAGGACCGAGGAGCCTCTTAAAGAAGTTACAGGTCTGTGAAAGCCAGAAATCTTATTTGTTTGTAGGTGACCAAATACTTATTTTCCACCATAATTTGCAAATAAATTCTTTAAAAATCAGACAATGTGATTTTCTGGATTTCTTTCCCTCATTTTGTCTCTCATAGTTGAGGTATACCTATGATGAAAATTACAGGCCTCTCTGATCTTTTTAAGTGGGAGAACTTACACAATTGGTGGCTGACTAAATACTTCTTTGCCCAACTGTAAATGCATTTGACATTTGAAAAGTCATGCATTTTGAAATAAATTTCACCTGCTTTTCCTGTTCTGGATCATGAGCCTACAGTGAGTGTGGGGAGAGGTGGTGTATATCCTGGGTATGTCATGAGTCCATCACAGGCTCAACACAAAAATGCACAACCAAATACACACTCACTCCTAGAGTCACGTCAGAATCACTGGCAAACCTAAAATGCATGTTTTTGGATTGTGTGAAGAAACTGGAACATCTGGCACAGGGATAACATACAAACAGACATGCCTCAGCCAAAATTCAAATCAGACACTTTTGTGTTGCTAGGTGATGGTAATTACCTCTACATTGCCTATATTGCCTATATATTGTCCAATTTATGTTGCAATAATTAGAGTGTAAAGAGAAATATGTTTCTCTGTCATCATTTTGCAATTTTTTATCAACTCAACCATTGTCGTGCTTTTTTAGCATTATAACTCATAAGGCACTGTTGAAAGGGCATCTATAGCAAATTCAGTCTTTACCTTTTATCCTGTTACAGCCCTACCTCTGAGGATCGTAACATGTAGTTTTATCTAAGGAATAAAAGACAGTTGGTTTCTATCGCTCCTTGTTTTGAAACCTTCAGGGCTCCGTAGTCAGTGACATAAATGGGAGGGCAGAACATTGGTTCCACTTACAAACCAACTCAAGCAAAAAGCGGCTATGTCCAATTATGGGTGGAGCAAATTAAAAGTGCAAATTGCAGTGTAAAAATTTGAGAGTCAAATTTAAATGTAAAACTTGAAGCCAGAATGCGTGGAGCATCCTAATGAAGCCATTGAAGGGGATTAATATGCTGGGTAATTGCTGGCTCTCTTCTTTCTCTCTAAAGCCCTTTTTAATCAACAGTAAACTAATGACTAAACCTGGGGATGTCATGAATTAAAAAGCTGTTGGATTTGAAAAGATGGGTGCATTGAGAGGTAAGAAAATCTGCTCATCCATGCTGCCCATTTAAAAATGTATATATTTTTGGATGGTGCAATAAAAGATTGAATTTCTTACGGACTTAACATAAATGAGTGAAGCAAAAAAATTGTTGCCTCTGACTGCAACTAAAAACCAACTCAGACACAGTATTCCTTAGCATACTATCTCTGTTTTGTTGTAAGGTCTCTGTCCACATCTGGGTTTCCTAAATTATAATAAAGACTTCCTCTCACGGAGAAAGAAGCAGTTTTTTTTCCGTGCTTAGAAAAGCTCATGAAACTGAAAAGTCTATTCTTCCCAAAATTATAATTGCCAGTTTGTCACTCTGGTGACATTACGTCCATATGACGATGCTTGTATGTGTTGATATGCATACTGTACATACAGTACAAACTTTTGGTCTGTACTGTATGCACATTTACTAAAGTCATATATAATATAATATTATATTATAATATAATAATATCAAAATATTATAACAAAGATATTATCCGGCTTTAAAAATTGTTTAAACAAGGCATGTAAATCACTTTATAACATGATGTCATGTGGGCTAGGAGATATGGACCCAGAGGACAGTGAAAAGGTAAGTAAATAGTTTATTATGAACACAAGTTTCAAACAGGTCACAGAGGTAAGTGATAACTTGTTCCAAAGATCAAACTTCATTCAGGATTCACATAAAATCAACAAGAGCCATCACAGATCCAAGGTTGCAAACTGAGCACAAACTCGTAGCGCAGGAGAAAAACATTAATGGATATAAAAAAAGTTTGGAATTCATTCAATTCAGTTCAATTGAATTAAATTCAGTGTTATTTATGAATGAGTGAATGAATGAATGGATGAATGAATGAATGAATGAATGAATGAATGAATGAATGAATGAATGAATGAATGAATGAATGAATGAATGAATGAATTCAAATGAAATGAAATGAAATGAAAATGAATGAAAAATACTTTATTTATCCCAGAAGGGAAATTCAACGTTGTAGTAGTTTTTTTTATTTTATTTAATTTTTTTTGTCCAACAATAACAACAATAATAAGACAATAATATAATAATAACAATCAAGGTCTGTTCTTGTTGTGGAGGCTAATGGCTGCAGGCAGGAATGATCTTTTGTATCTTTCGGTCTTGCATCGGACCTGAAGAAGCCTCTCACTGAACACACTCTGTTGTTTGATCACTGTGTCGTGCAGAGGGTGAGAAGAGTCCTCCATCATCTTCATCAGCTTGTCCAGCATTCTTTTTTGTACAATCAGCTCCAGCGGCTCCAGAGATCCTCCCAGCACAGATCCAGCTTTCCTGATCAGTTTGTTGATTCTCTTCAAGTCTCTGGTTCTGATGCTGCTGCCCCAGCAGATGGCTGCAAAGCTGATTGCACTTTCCACAACAGACCTATAGAAGATTTGCAACATCTTGGTGCAGACATTAAAAGATCTCAGCTTCCTTAAGAAGTAGAGTCTGCTCTGACCTTTCTTGTAGATGTATTCTGTGTTGCATTTCCACTCTAGTCTGTTGTCCAGCTGAACTCCAAGGTACTTGTATTCCTCCACCACCTCTACCTCCTCTCCTAGGATGGAAATACTGCTGTGTTGATTCTTTCTCCTCCTGAAGTCAACAATCATCTCCTTAGTTTTGCTGCTATTTAAAACGAGATGATTGTTACCGCACCATTTCACAAACTGACTGACCAGTTCTCTATACTCAGCTTCTTGTCCCTCACTGATGCACCCAACAACTGCAGTGAGGGACAAGAAGCTGAGTATAGAGAACTGGTCAGTCATGAAGTGCCAGTTCACAACAAAAGTCATTTCAAGGAACTTTACAGATTTATCCTGTTAATTCATTCAATTCAAATTCAAAAATACTTTATTAATTGCCACCAAATGCGTGAGTGTGTGAGTGAATGGGTAAATAAATTGTAGAGTGAAGCGCTTTGTGTCTTCTGACTTGAGAATAACTACAGCAGCAAAGTAATTTATATTTTAAGTCCGATAGTAAGGGTCGCTTCCATAGATATTTTTAAAGCTGCAATCCAGAGTTTTTCCCTTTTGGGAATGTGTTGCACCTTTAAGTCCCGCTCCTCTGCATAGCAGATAGCAAGTGTTGGCTTTCATACATGCACGCGCGCCCCCGTTGTTATGATGGACATTTCATGGTAAATTACATTGATATAGTTCACAGTGTTGTAAACAACTTGTAAATGCTGGCCAGCGGTAGTTCTTCAGGATACGTGCACATGCACGCTTAGTTGATTGACAGGTGTACTATGTGGATGTAGAATGCTATTGGCTAATACTGGGCAGCACTCAGTAAAAATTAAATGCGCCCCTATGTCCAAATCAAAGCAGTAATAAAAAGGTTCAATACAAGTCACATGGGGCATTACGAAACATCAATTATATGTTTAATATTCTGTCATATGATCTACTAATGGAGGGTTTAGAGTTAAAAGGTTTAAAGATTTGTGGGCAATATTAAATACCAACCACAGACGAGCACCTTGGAGTCAGAAAGAACAAAAACCTCAGAAGATGACAAAATATACAGAAGAAGAAAATTATGGTTATTTCACGCATGTGATAGTTTATGACAATACAGTCTAATGTTACCTCTTCAGTTGAATGTCAGGCTTGCTTAGCGTGTGTCAGGGTCTGTCATTTTTGGCTTGCTGTTCTTTTTTCTGCTTTTGCAGGCTTTTTTGATGAGGACATGTTTGTTTCCACAGCTAGAGAACATTTGATAGCATGAGCCTTTTCAACAGTGTCAGTAAGTCAGAATGAGTCACCAAGTACAATGCTGCAACCTTGGTACTAACAAAGCAAAACTGATTTCTGTCACTTTTTTAGATTTTAAATTAGCTTTTTCTCACATTCACAAACAAAAATGTTTTTGAACTTGGAAGTTTGATACATCTCCCACACAGAGTTTCAATATCAACAGTTGTAGACTTTTTATATGTCTTTAGGACAAACAATTTTGAGTTCAGTTCAAATTGTCTTTTGATTTATAAAAACATGTAAACCTTATGATCTTTGTCTAGCGTTGCTAATTCATGTGCATTGAAACAATCACCATCTGCACTAGAAAGAAAAACTCTCATATAAATATCTAGATGAAAATGAAATTACCCAAAAACTTTTTGGGTAAATGTTTTCCTTAAATTGAGGTTGTTGTCTTCATAAGATTCACCAGCTTTATTCAGAATGCCAGAAAATCTTAATATCTTATATCAGGGACTCAGTAGGGCAGAAAGTTTTCAAAAATATAATTTTTTTAGTATTTTTTGAAACATTGTAAAATCAACTTTGATTTTACAAAACAGTTTTATGGCTGAAAGCAAAAAATCCCAGTCCTGCTGACTTCCTAATTATCTACTAACAAAAGTCCAATAAGCACAATTCCTGTTATTAGTACTGCTCAGACATGTGAGCAAAATGTAGTGGGTACTTGTTTCTTAAACAAACATCAGCCCATGTTGGGGATGGTTCACACGCAAACACACTCACGCACACACACACACACACACACACACACAGAAAAAGAAATGTGCCAATAAAACACACAAAAATGAAATGGAATTATGACACTAATTAGGGAAAACAAGCCATTCTCAAATATTTAACGAGTAAGAATAAAACAACACAAAAAAACATTAAAAAAAACAGTATGACGGATTTTTTTATCTATTGTGGGATTTTTTGTTTATTTTGTCAAAATATTCACAATGTAACCCTCACATTTTTTTCCTGTCAATCAAAAAAAACAAGGCTGCTATCCAAATGTTGATCTCTCAATTACTTTCATGCAATGAACCATTTTGATAGCTGCCATTAAAGTCAATAGGACCGTTTCTACTAGGTGAGAAGCAACACGAATCAGACGCGTCTCAGAATCGTAGTGTTGTGGCCTTTACGCAGCAGTTCTATTTTTCAAGCACTACGCTTCTGAAATACTTCAAGCTCAGCAGTTTAGTTTGAACCAGACAGGAAATCAGGCGTTTGTGAAAAGTAAAATACCTGGAAGTTTCAAAGTAAAAGGACAAGTGCAGATTGGTGTTTGTGAGACTATGAAAAAATACAGTTCCTGTGACGGGTTTGAAGTCTGTAGGTGGTGTGAAAATAAGCCTTATACCTCCTGGATACATGTGGTTGTCTTTCTCCCTGTTTTATGTCTTGTGTACTGGGAGATTTTCGGGAGGGAACTGAAAATCGGGAGTCTCCCAAGAAAATCTGGAGAGTTGACCTGTATAACTGTAGTTCATGCTTTTTCCAGGTTTGAAAACTCAGGACAGGAAGGACCACATAAGAGGAGCTTGGGATCTGTTCTGACATGCTCCTAGAGGAACGAGGGAAGTGTTATGCCCTTCTGCATCCTCATTGGCCAAGCAATGGTGGTTTCTACATCACCTTGATTATGTTAACTAGCTGCACCTGGTGACAGTAGGCTAAAGACTTACTGGGTGTGATTTGGGCTGTTAGCTGCTTTGTAGTGCTGGTTTGCTGTTGCTTTTTAATACAGGTTGCAGTTTTAATAAAAGTCTAAATAAAACTCTCAACATTGTGCTCAGAATAAACTAATTAAACTATTTGTGATGTGAAACATTAATAAATTTGTGGACCTATTGGAAAGTTGTATGGCTTTACTTAGAATTTTTCATACATATACACACGTGTATACTTATAAAATAAAAACTTGTCCTTGTAGGAAGGGATGCGCTGCTGGTTGTGCGAGCAAAACGTTTCACGCGACCGACGTGTCCAGTGGAAAGGAGTCTCAATGTGTTGACTTTGTTCTTGGTGTCTTCAGAATAAACAGAGGTCATCCTCTCCAAAATTCTTGGCTGCTTTGTAACCTAAACACAACCCAGAAATCCACCAGTTGCATTTATGCAAGGTATATTTAATAAATGTATATTTTTTCCATTAGACATTCAAAATATTTCATTAACACTTGAGTTTGTCGTGAGCATTAATTATCCTTTTTTTCCCCTGTGCCTAACAATGTTGAAATCAACACATGCTATTGGACACACACACAAACACACATATGGTTCTTACAGTAAATTTAAACAGTAACATTGAAACGACTCTCCTAAAGGTGTGTAATACCTGGAAATTTTGTGATGACGTGACAATGGTGCAGCGCTCATTAGTTTGTCAGGTTCTGCATCCCCTGCAGGGACATGGCAGCCACTGCTTGCATTGCTAAGTGAACCACTGACAGCTGTGACATCAAATCAGTATTTGAAAGCGTAGCTTATCGCTGCAACACTGTGTCATCATAAAAAGGGGACCATACCTGCTAGTGTCTGTGCAACAAGCCTCATATCATGACAGCCAGTTGCAGCAATCTGAAGCATGAAAGGAGTAGGTGGCAGGTGGGGGCTAAAGGATCAGTGGTTCTGAGAGAGATGAGGTGGGAAGGGGGGTGAGAGCTAAGATGCACTGGGGAAAAGGACTAGAGAATGTAGGGGAGCTAAAAGGAGTTTGAAAAACTGCACAAAAATGGAGAAAAATAGATGAGATGGGATCTATATTTGACTGAACAGACTGATAATATAATTTAGAATGGTTTAAAATAATAGCCTTTTGATTTACTGTTTTAATTTAGCAAAGAATGTGACCACCAAAGTATGACAGTGAGACATTTTGTTTGATTACCAGCTTAGGCAGGCGTTCAAAAAGAGCTGGCTGTGCTTTGGTAAACATGGACCATACTGAGGCCTAATCTCACCCAAAACAGCCAGATGGCTCCAAACGATAGCTGTTTTGTTAAATGCCCTACACAGTGATGGATCACTTTACATGATGACACTGCAATGTCTATCATTTTAGCACTAAAAAGAAAATCATGAACTCCTCAGTGAAAAACTGTCACAGATTCTGAAAGAGTAAACCCTGTGTACACAATGTATATTTATGTCCTGCTGCTTGTATTTGACATTTAACTTTCAAATGGATCCAGTATAAATAAGTCTGACAAGCTAAGTTTCATGCTTTGAGACTATCTTCTCTTCCTGATCCACAGGAAAGCATGAGGATAACTTGTCTGAATGGTTACAAAACCAGCAGGTGGTCCCGGTTATAGTATACCCTCAAGTGTTTTGCTGACTCGTTTCTAAGTTTCAGCAGGCAGCACGCTGAGTTTATTCAGCCAATTTAAAATGCTGCCCACAGTTTTTAAGTCGGGAATTCCTCCATTGACATGATTTTCTTTCTTTTTTTATAAGACTTTGATTCTCTGAAAAATCATATCTGTCAAGTGGAGTCAAAAGACTTGTTCGTTGTAGATAAATTGAACATGTCGTCTGGAATCAAAAGACCTACATAAGGCAAATTTACCAGCAGATACCATCTAGAAAGCTTTAGTTATTTTAATTTGTTTTTCTGTACAGAAACATGTAGCCACATCTGTCTTCTTAGCTTTCTGCTTGAATAATGCTCAAACATCTTGTTATTCAGGGCAACGCTGTCACATCCTGCCTTTTGTACACAGGTAGTGTGAAAGCAGACATACTCAATGAATTAAAGTCTGCTTCCACAGGCATTAGATTCTTCATGATGATGGTTGATCCACTTACAGCCAAACCAATTTGAAGATGTGAGCTGCTCTCATCCAAATCCAGGGAAGGATTTCACTGCAAATTGATGTGCTCCTCTTTACAATGTCCCCACACGAGTGCTGACAGAGCCCAAATAAATCAAAGCAATCATAGAAAGATGGGGGAAAGACTTTGCTGTAAATCCCACTGGGATCATAAACTCACAGCATCTAAATGTGCAGGTGTGCCCTCTTACTTGCTGCCATGTACTGCAAGTGGAAGATATAACTATAAGTACAAGAACTACAGCTACATGGAAGTACCACTAAAAGATGAAACTTGTACACCACAGCTTCAGAAAACAAATGTAAATAGATAAATCACAAGAGTGAAGGACTGATCAGATACCAAAGTCTCTTCCTGTTACTCAAACTTGTGAAACGGACATGAGGAAGCACAGATTTACCTTCTCTGTATTTGTATTATACAACATAAGCATGATAAATAGTTGACTGAAAAATGAAAGTATAAGGTCACACACTAATATTTGGTTGGACCACCTTTAGCTTTGATTGCAGCACAGGCTGGGGCAATGTTCTTATAACCTTCTGCAATGTCGCTGGATTTATTTCCACCTAGCGTTGCAGTGATTTTTCACCTCTTGCATTGATGGTGGTTAAGTCTGACCGGTGCACAAATTTGCTTCTCCAGCACATCCTAAAGACTCTCAGTGGAGTTAAGGCCTGGTTTCTGTGGAGGCCAATCCATGTGTGAACATGATGTCTCATGCTCCCTGAACCACTCTGTCATAATCTGAGCCAGATGAATCCTGCATTGTCATGTTGGAATATGTCCGTGCCATCAGGAAAGAAACAATCTATTGATAGAATAATCTGGTCGTTCAATATATTCAGGTAGTCAGCTGACCTTTGAGCATAAATTGTTGCTGAACCTCAACCTGACCAACTGCAGCAACCCCAGATCGTAGCACCGCCCCCACAGGTTTGTAAAGTAGGTATGATGGGTGCATCACTTCATCTGCCTTTCTTCTTACCCTGATGTACCATCAGTCTGGAACAGGGTCAGTCTTGACTCATCAGACCACATGACCGTCTTCTGTTGCTCCAGAGTCCAATCTTTATGCTACCTAGCAAACTGAAGCCTTTTTTTTCAGTTAGCTTCACTGATTAGTGGTTTTCTTGCAGCAGCTGTTCAGTCCCTTGATTTCCCTTCATGTTGGGTGTGTGGAAATGTTCTTACTTTCACTATTAAACAGCCCTGAGTTCTGCTGTTGTTTTAATTCGATTTGATTTCACCAAACGGTTAAGGGATCATCGATCACGATCATTCAGGAATTTTTTTGGCCACAGTTCTTTCTCTAAGAGAATGGGTCCCCATTATTCTTCTAGTTTTTATTCATGCGTTAGACTGTTCTTAACCCAATTTTAGTTTCTGCAGTCTCCTTAGATATTTTCTCTGCTTGGTGCCAATGATTTGACCCTTCTCAAAGGCTAACATCTTTTCCACAACCACGAGATGTCTCTGTCAACATGGTTGTTTAAGAAATGAGAAGCAACTCATTGCCACATCAAAAAATAGTCAACAAAAAGGTTTCAGGTATACTACATAAAAAATGACTATGTCACGTGCCCTTGAGCATCAATTACAGCTTGACAATTATGTCTCATGCTGTACACAAGCTGACTTATTGTCTGCTGTGCCATTGTGTCCCACTCTTTTTGATGGGAAGCCCACAGGTCATTGAAATTCTGGGGTACAGAGTTACGAGCCTCTACACAGTGATTCAGCTCATCCCATGAAATCAATGTATGATTCACAAGGTGTAGGGAAGTTCAGGATTGACTAAACAACCCTACCCACACTGTAACACCACCCCCACCAAAGGCTTATCTGGTGACAACAGTAGCAGCTGCATAGCTCTCACCTTGATGTCTCCAACATGTTGGTGGCCATTGTCTCTACTCAACTTTCATCAGAGAACAGCCTGTCGATCGGCATAAATACTCCTTGGCCCATGCAGGACAATGATGCCTGTGTCTGGTGGTATCAGGTAACATGCAGACCACACTGATGTAAATTCAAGTCAGTTTATTTTCATTTATAAAGCGCCAGCTCATAACAAAAGTAATTTCAAGGCACTTTACAGATGTATCTAGTTAGTTAGTAAAAAAAACCCAACATTTCCTTTGTAAGAAACCCGCCTATTGGGTTGAATCATCAATTCAACACAAACTATCCTGAGCAGCATGATTGCCAACAGTGGAAAGGACCCAGCCTCAACCAACTGGGGTCTGGGCTGATAGGGAGGAGACCCAGACAATCACTGATGGATTTGGGCCAGTTGTTATTTCTATGGAATGATAAACAGAGATAAAGTTAATAGCAGCAACAATAATAAATACAAACATGAAGAATAAAGACAGTAAAAACAGCAACGTGAAGAAATGTGGTCAGTATGTCTGCTGGCAGTCTAAGTCTTTAACAGAATAACTAAAGGGATGGATCAGGATAACCAAAGCTAACACTAAGTATAGGATTGTGTAAAAAGGAAAGTTTTGAGTCTATGCTTAAAGCTACACAAGGTGTCTGCCTCTTGTGTTTCTGTAAACTGTTTCAAACCTTATGGTGTGGCACTTGATGCATCTCAGCTCTCTTAAATGTGCCTGGACTTGAATAGTATTCATCATCTGATTCTATGGAGCGGTCATCAGGGTCAGATGTGGCCAAAGAACACCCACTTCTGTGCCTTTCTGTGACTCTTCCAGTCTCTCTGTTGCAATATGCTGATGATACTTAGTGACACTCTAAGCTCAGTGGTCTCTTTAACCTGAGAACATCAATCTTTACAATGTTTATGAGTTGTTGGGTGTCATCTTGGTCTCATGATGTCAAAATGTGAACACCATGATGAGGAGACTGTTTAAATACCAACTCTGATTGAAGCAAGAAATGTCTTGGTCCATTCATGGATCAAACATTATGAATTATGAATGTTGCCATTAATCTCCTTCTTAGGGAACCCCAAGTTATGTAAAATGTTCAGAATATCCCTAACTGTCCCCAAAGTCCCCCTGGCAGAAGGAGACCTGGGGTGAGTAATATCAGGAAAAGGATGGGTGGTGGCAAAAAAAAGAAAAATCTCAAACAGTCAGTATGAATTATAAGAATGTGAGTTTCCTGTTACCAGAACCTTTAATAGATCAAACTGAAAAAGCAATGTTGCACATTTAACAAGTCAGTTTAAGAAAAAAAGTGCCTTTAGGTAACAGAACCTCTCTAGAGTTACATTCCTTTGTAGAGATGATCCATGAATGATGAAATACTGCAGGCAGCTTTAGGACCTCCTGTCTTCCACCTGGAATTGTTATAGTCAGCATTTACAAGAGTGCCCTGCTGTGGGCCCTACTGTGAAACATTTCTCACCATAACTGTGATCTTTAGTGTTTCTATAAGTACTAAATGTTTTTTTTTTTCTGTATAAAAGTCTTATGTCTGCAGTGATTAAAAAAGTGTGTGGCAAAATGTAATTTTGGGTCATTTGTTGTAGCTAGTAGGGATGTAATGTTCCTGTTGACCAGCAGGTGGAGAAGTTTTAGGGGTCTATCAGTGCTCCAGCCCCCACCCTGTCCCTCCTCTGACTCGCTGCTCCTGAAAGTGAGGAGTTCTTGCATAAACTTCATTTCTTTCCAGAGAGGAAGAACACATGTTGGAGACCCTTCAGAGGTACACAGAGAGACACTAGAGGAACATTTGGACTGAGCTTGTTTTCTGATGTAGAGTTATTTCTTTCAAGTCAGGATCTTTATGTATTTACAACATCAAACTAAAGTTTATGAGTGTGAAACTTTGAGTGTGAAGAGCACATGCCTTTGCAGAGATGGATATATCCTTTGCTGTGAGTTTTCCTCTTTTGGCCATTTTCTTATATCTCCATCTGAACTTCTACTTGCTGGTTTGGGCTGCGATGGACTCTTGCTATGATGAAGAGGGGCTTCCCAGCCGCTGTATGCCCAAGTTTGAGAACATTGCCTTCAATCGCACTGTGGTTGTATCAAATGTGTGCGGCTCTCCTCCTGAGGACTACTGCATGCAGACCGGCTCAACACGCTCTTGTCTCTACTGTGATGCATCAGATCCAGAGCTGAGCCACAACGCCAACCTCCTGACAGACTTTCACAGAAACGAGGAGCCCACATGGTGGCAGAGTCAGTCTATGTACTATGGCATCCAGTACCCCAATTCTGTCAACCTCACCCTCCATCTTGGTAAGAGCAGCAACAAAACCGGCTTTCAGTTTGACACCTAATTTCTTAGGTCAGAATCTTTCCACTTCACGTGCATTGGGAATTTTATCATTTTATTTTAGTAATTGTTGGGGTATTTCTGCATTTGAATGTTTTGTTTAAAGGAAGAAAAACAGATTTTTTTCAGGTGCAATCCCACATGTTACTTTTCCTCTTCTGAATATGATAACATTAACTTTCCCCTTTATTTTTTTGCCACAAGTTTCTTGATGAATTATTTGGTGAGCTGCATTTCAAGGGGGATGGGGTGGATTTTTAATTCAAAACAGATGTTCCTAACAACACATGATTTGCATTATTTAGACTAGACTCATCTTCATAAAAGAGAAATCACTAGACATGGCTGAAACTTGAAGGATTTGTCACAAATGCATGTGTAATATCTGAGTAGTTTTCACAGAGAATGACAAGGACACAAAGTTGCATCCTAGATTATGAAACAGAAGCAGAGTGATGCTTCCTTGATGGCTCTTTTTATTCAGCTCACTTGTCAAGTTGAACAACACATTTAGAACTAAGTATGATGAAGATTTTGGGGGACAATTCAACAAGAATACAGTCACAACACAAGTTTAAAGGATTCCATCTTGACCAAGTATCATCAAATGATTTATATTATTATAAATGTATCAGTGTAACATAATTCCTGTTCATTTTGGGAAATTGTGTTTTAACTTGAGTCCTACATGCAGAAAAGGCCTGGGTTGTACAAGGTGACGAGAGGGGAGGAGGAACACCAAAGTTAACCACCAATTTCCATAAAATCAATTTGTATTTTACAAGTTCCACTTTCCAGAGAAGGAATTTCCTCCAGTTTCCCCCTCGAGCCAGAGCCATGTTTCATAGCTTGGAACTTGGTAAGAAAATCCACTCATTTGAATTTATGTTAATATTCCCATCACTTTCAGACATTTTTTTAGAGAACATTTATTATTATATGATGCACTCTTCAAGCCAAGGTATAATTTGGAAACTGAGATGAAATGATCAAAATTTCATATGTTTTCAAACAAAATCAAGTTAGTGAACTTCCAGGCAAGTTTTTGTAGCTGGATCAGTTTACACCAGCAACAGGGGGGATAAGGGGTAAGGTAGGGGGGTGGGGTGTGGGGGTGAAACATCTGAGACAGCTATTCTGGGATTAGAGAGAACTAGTTAAGAACTGGATTAAGATAAGAATCAATGCTTACTGATGTTTAGAAAACACTGAATATTCCAATGACAATATGAGTCATAATAAATCCACATTTCTTAACTCTTTTGCACTATCAATATTGATCAAACTGATGTTGCAAAAATGCTATTTTTTATATAAATTGTGCAGCCCCAATGAAAGACTTGGTCCTACATTTCCTAAATTCTGTTTTGTTTTTTGTGAGAGCTTTCATAGTTCAGAGAAAATATAAAACCTTGTCTTACTTTTAGTGCTGCATTATTTCTTTTACGAGTATAAAATTGCCTTTTTTAACTCTTATCCCTGTAATACAGTGTATTTGACTCACCTTTATAACTTGAATTTGCCTGTGGGAGTATTTGCAGTAAAAGGCATTTCAAATATTTTCTATACCTCACAAAAATATTCAAGCAAATTTGTTGAAAGAATAGGCGATAGTTGTGACTCTCACTTAATTGTAAAAGTTTGTCACAAAACAATAATCTCACATTTCTTAAACAATTAGTTTTTTCTCATTCATTAACATTCTGAGTGGTTGTGTCTGTAACAAGGACAGATAAAACTTTGGGCACCATGAACAAATATCACTCTGTCCACTTTTATAAATTGTATGTTAGAAGAATGTTCAGGTCATTTTTCTTAGTCTCACTTTAATGAAGTGAAAAATACAGAAGTTGCTCTTTTATTTGCCCTTCCTTTAAGTGTTCACTAATATATTTCCAAACACAAACAGCCCTTAAAAACACCTGGCTGTTTCCTGTGTTGTAATTTTAAAGGCAGCGTTTCAGATATGAACTTAAATCTAAACGGCTCGTGTCTTGAGAAGGATCTACACCTTCACTGTTGCTCTTGAAGTTCAGCTGTAATCTTACTGATGGACAGTCAAACAAACAAACACTGGAAACAGACTTTGGCCTTGCTTTGGCTGAGGTGTCAGTAAAACCCAGAAGTGGCATTTCTGGCATGACATGTTGTTACCCAAACAACAGAGCACCAGCACGTTTATGGTTCTGAGGAGGAAAACAGTCAAATTCATTTTCAGTTCCTTTTTATTTATATATCGCACCAGTTCATAACAAAAGTTATTGCTAGGCATTTTACAGAAACATTAAGTCTTCCGGTAATTTATTATAATATTTTAGATTAAAAGTTAGCTTCATGAAAACCTTTCAATCAATTGTAAATAATAATCAGATGCATTAAGTTTTGAAATGCAATAACTAAAAATGTCCTTTGTAAGAGACCAGCTGATTGGGTTGAATCATCAGTTCAACACAATCCCTCATGCTGAGCAAGTACAGACTGGGGAACGTGAAAACGAAGGAGTCCCTTCTAACAGGAAGAAACCTCTAGCAGAACCCGGCTCAGGATGGGTGGCCTTCTGCCTCAGCCGACTGGGGTCTGAGCTGACAGGAAAGGGACAAACACGGATGGATTTGAGCGAGTCATCATTTCTGTGGTTAGAGACACAGAGTTAAACTTGATGGCAGCAATAATATTAAACACAAACATGGAGAGTAAAGAGAGTAAAGACAGAAGAGTGAAGAAAAGTGGTCTGCCATGTCAGTCTGAGCCTGAAGCAGCATAACTAAAGGGATGGATCCACAGGCGAGGAGCCTTATAACAGAAAGCTCCGCCTCCCACTTTACTTTTACAAATTATAGGAACCAGAAGCAGATCTGCATTCTGAAAGCAAAGTGCTGTTTGGAACATATAAGATCCCTATTTTAGGATGGACCTCAGTTGTTTATGGTGGGCGGCGTAGTCTAGCGGAAGGGGGATCGCCTTTCATTTGAAAGAATGCGGGTTTGATCCCCGGTGCTGACAAGCTATGTCGAAGTATCCTTGGGCAAGATACTGAACTCGCCGCCTCAGGGCAGCCGTAGTTTGACGGGAAGGACGTCACCCTTCGATCGGGAAACCGTAGCTTGATCCCGTGTCCCGGCAAGAGGCTACATGTCGAAGTATCCTTGGGCAAGATACTGAACCCCTAAACTGCCCCCGGGCGCTGTTCAATATGGCTGCTCTCTGGATGGGTCAAATGCAGAGACAAATTTCTCCACGAGGGATTAATATAGGAAATAAAATTAAATTTAAAAAAATTTAATTTAGAGCTTTTTAAACTGCAATTTGGATTTTACAGGGCGCCAACGTATTTATGCTAAAACTGGAGAAATGTGATCTCTCCTTCTAATTCTCATCAGAACTCTGGATCAGCTGGAGGTTTTTTACAGAACTGTTAGAACATCCTGATAATAAAGAAGTACAATAGTCAAGTCTAGAAGTAATAAATACATGGACTAACTTTTCTGCAACACTTTGGGTCAGAATGTTTCTAATTTTAGCAACTTTACACAAGACGTCCAGGTGAAATGATGCCAATCTGACAGGGAATTAGTCTTTATCTAGCCTGAATTCATTTACTATTAAAATCCAGAGTAACAATCCTCAACTTGAGGACAAACAGCCTTTTGTAGACGGATTGAATAGTGCACCAGGCTGATTTATTTTTGTTTGCTTGAAAATAATGTATAGGAAGACACTATGCATCAAATACACACCAACTACCGATAACCGTCACAGCTTTATCATGTTAGAAAACTGGGTAGAAACAACAACAAACAAACAAAACATTAAAAAACACACAAGTATTTACCAGGTTCGACTAGAGACTAAAAACATTTTAAAGAGGTGAAGATGAGGTGAACATGAAGGATTTTATCCTGAGGCTAAATAAAGACTAATTCACAGTTCAGCTTGCAGCAGATCATATAATGACTCGGGAGCCTAATTAAGTTCACGTTATGTTAGAAAATGGAAAATGATACAGGATCTTGGCAAGAGCTTGTTTTTGTTTTATTAGTTAGTTTGTTTGTTTTTATTTAGACTAGTCTCTCATTTGTTATTTCAGTTCCAAGCAATAATCTCTGTTTTTGCAATAACTGATTTAATTCTGGGTATCCAGTCCATTAACGTAAGGTAAAATACCACAATAAAAATAAGCATAAAAAAATAAGGACACAATAAGCAAATATCAAATCCAAACAGGAATAAAAACAAGAAGAAATCAGAAAAAATAAAACTGAATCTTATTAAGAAGGAACTCACAATATGGACAAAGAACATATTGCAGATAATGTGACAATATCGACAAAAAAAGATCTAAAACCTCAACAGGCAAAAAAAGGAAGTATGATGTTTCCTGTAAGATATAAACTTCAGAGAAATAATAAAGGAACTAAAATAATGTCAAATATTGAAAATGTCACAGCTCTGACCAGAGGTCAACAGTTGCATGATCTGAAAGCATCAAATAAAGAAAAAGGATTTTGTGTAGAAAGCAGATGGCTGGTTGTGTGTCCAGGGTCTCACTAGAGCTTTTTGTAGCGAGGGAGCTAGCGCGGCTGCAGACAGAGAATTCTAGCTCATCTGAGGGTTTGTTATTCTTTGAACAATCCTGACACCCACATGTCTGTGTCTTATAGACTAAATTAACCTTTGCTCTGACTGAAACATGTGTTGATGCATTTCATGTTTCCTTCTGAAGTCTGTTTTCTTTAAACAACTGGTGATCCAGTTTTCATACTATATAATGCATGTAACTGAATATCCCTAAAGTCTTTTTATGTGTGGCATCCTTTCAGTGCATATGCATGCTCTGCAGTCCATCTGGGCTGCTGGTGGGGGGTGCCTTCGTCGACATTATTGTTTTCTTTTGCCTCTCCAAACAAAACAAGCTCTCTGTGAGGGGAATACAGGCAAATGCTGGTATGATAAACACAGCAGTAGGATGCAGGGACACACGGTGCAGATAAGTCAGTGTGGGTCTGTGGAAGTGTAGAGGAAGAAAAGGTAAAGTGGGGCTACTTCAAGGGGGGTAAACAAAACATAATAAGGAAGAAAGGGTGGAGCAACAACAAAAAGAGAAAATGCTGCTTTGCTGGTGAGGAATTGGGGTCAGGAATTTTCCCAGAAAGACTTGGTGAGAAAGAGACACACAGATACACATTCTATCAGCACACTATGATGTCTACAGCTGGTTCTCATTCAGTGCCATCAAAGAAAAGCAACATCCTGTTTCTGATGTAAAGTAACGATAAAGTTCTGCCACATGTGGCCCAGAGCTTTCACAGTCTGACTGTTATCAGGATTTTGTTTCAAATCTGAAACAATAATCAGTGTGATTTCAGTTATTTAGAGAACAGCAGAGCTAGAAGATAAATCCACTAACATGGGTAATAGGAAAACTTTTTGTAAACAGATTGCAAGTTGTGTACAGTACTTGTTGGGAGTTTAGTCTCAGTCTAGGCAGACTAGAGCAGCTGTGTTGGGCTGAAACTGATGACTCAGAATGGGTCAAGCAGTATCAGTGATAAAACAGATTTAGCATATCCAGATATACAACAAATTTTATCAAAGATTTTATCTAAAAAAAGTTTAGCCAGGCTGTTTTACTGAGTTTAAAATGTTTGGTTTTATTTAAGTGGGCTGACAAATAATTATTATTTGTAGCATAAGTGATTCAATTTGAGGGTTTAATTTTCATTTACATTTTTTTTCCCTTTGGTGTTTTACACCATGGATTTAACCGTCATAGGTCATTGCTACAATTTTTATCAGCATTACTTATTTGCAAACGTTAACAGCAGGTTACTCAGTGCCAGGGAAACTTGGCACAGCCACCCTGACAAGTTTCCTAGCTGCACCACTGGCCCCCCAACTAGCCAGACACTACCTGAACCACAACCTGAAATCTTACATTAGATAACAGAGCGTAAAGCCACTGAAGAAAGCATCAACTGTAAAGTAAGAAACCAAAGGTTATCGTAGGCTATTCCTTAAAGAGGCCATTTCACACAAATTTCATGACTTTGTGGTTATTTCTGAAGTACTAACCTGTAATATGAAACATTTTAAATCTAAAAAACATTAGGAAACACTGATTTACAGACCTTTCAATCTGTCTGCGTGAAGAATCGGCTGGCTTCGTCCGGCTTTGGGCTGCAACTCATTAATATTCATTATGCAAATTTGCTGGACTCCGATTGGCTAACAAACAAGGCTACGAGAGCAAGGCTTCCTGTTTTCTTCCCCACTGCGCATGGCAACAGACACATAGTCTCTTCTGGTTTGATTATGCTAACAGCTTTTAGCCAGCAGCCTGCTAGGCGTGGTCTCAACTGCGGGAGCTGATGAATACCAATGAGCAAAGGAGTTGTGACGTAACAAATACAGGCCGTTCGAACTTGGAAGAACTCAGGTTTTATCACCATCTGCGTAGATAAAAACTGAAAGAGAAGTTGTTTTGGTGATTTAACACCCAATATGAAGGTAAGAACACCCGTGGAGCTTATAATAATATTCAATATCGAATGACCTCTTTAATTCTCATGTTTCCATAGTTTTGACTCAGCAGCATAAAAGACTTTTTAGAATTTCAGTCATGGCTTTGGGTTTCTGTGTCACCACAAAATTTTCATTGGCCCAATTTGGCCTCCCTAAGAAAACATTCTGGAGGCAGCACTCCTTCTATTAACCTGGCTCTGACAGATCTATGTGTGTCCCCACCTCTTGTCAAGTTGGGGGCACACATACGTACATCTGGAACCGTTCCATTTGAAACCGTCTATAAAAGGGAGGGAGCTGATTGGAGGACACGCCAGCAAGTGTCTGCCTTTGATGATTTGTTTTTAGCCAATCACTGTAAATCAAGCTCTTGCAAATCCATTTGGGAGAAAAACATACACATTGTTACTACTATAAAAGCAAAACACATCTTTGCCATCAAGAAATGCACAAAGTTCTTACCTTTGATCATTTTTCAATGAAGAAATCGTCTCTAATCCTAAAACAGATTCCAGATAGCCGCTGTTATGCGTACATCCACCTGCACAGCCATGTTTGTTTTGCTTTGTCTGCCTAGCACTTGCTGCCAATCATACCTGAACACCCGTTCTTTGTCCCTTGTCGCTGGGTACAGCCCCAGCGACAAGAATTTGTACCCTTCTTGTCGCTGGGGGTGTACCCTTTAGTCCAGGTCCATTTTTGTACCTTATGAAGTTTTTCCACTAAAACAGTAAAATTATGCCACGTTTTGAAGTTTTAAACCAACATTCTGAAACATAATATTGAAAATGATGGATGAAACTTAATAAAAGGGAGATTAACCAGCCTTGGCCAGGGTTGCAGGTGCAGTTGAAATGGTATAAAATTGTACTTTATATAAATTTTAACCCTCAGAGGGACATTTTTGACCTTTTAAAGACCAATATTGTACTTTTGCGGGAACAATTTACCTATAGGTACAAAAATGTACTTGTCTCGTACCTCTATTTCTGAGAGTGTAGGAACATACAACTATCCTTTGCAATTACGCTGCATGTCATCAGAAATGATATCCAGCACACAGTATTTCATCTTCTGTTTCTTTTAATGTTTTCTGCCTCAGTGATGAACTCACCCCATGCAGGGAGTAAATGAAACCTAAATGATCTTAGGACTCCAAGACCAAAGATACCATTAAAAATTTCTGGAAAGACAAGACACAAGTATGCCAAGTTCCAGTTTGGCAAAGTGAAGCAACAGATGCCTTGATGGCTGTACCAGAGGACGGCATCGCTCTATGAATGTATGAAGCAGCTGAGGCTTAGAATGTAATGACATAGATGAAAATACCCCGGAGTGCACTGAAGAAGTTTCAACCTCATATCTCTCCTAATGCTCTTGCCATGGTCACTTCTTGTCTGCCCAGTTTATTCCTGTTCCTAATTCAACAACATTTGGCAACATGTTTTATGTGCTCAATAGTATTCTGTAAATCTCTCCTTATATGAGTTTAAGAACATAATTTGTGAAATCTACAACATAAAAACAGTCACAGGGAATTGCAATATTTAATCAAGAAAACACATTGATTTTTTTCCTTTGATATTTGGTGAAAATGGCAATTTTCTTAGAAAACTAGCCTTATTAAAACTGTAATGACAAAAAGTCCAATAGTTTTGTCATAACAACAAAAGTCATCATAATAAAACAGTTAACCCAGTAAATCAAGTCCAGCTAACGTGCAGTTACAACAAAAGAGAGATATGAATATTTCCAATATCTTTTAATATACCTTGTAGATTACGTCTATAACTCATCATGGACCTACAATAACAACAATTACTGCATAACTTAGTGCTCATACATCTACCAAAGGCGTGCACAGATAAACACCAGGTGGTGCTTGAGCACATGCCCTTTTGTCAATTTAAAAAAAAATTATAGTGGTTCACCAGACAAGATCAGTAACACTGACGTGCATGGAACAGCCATCTAATGTACCATGGGCCGATTCACATTTTTGGGCCGGCACGTATGCGGTGCCGTTTGTAAAGTTACACAGTCAAAGATTAACAGCAATATTTTTAGTTATTTAGCTTATTTTCACCTTGTTATTCAGTTATTTATAAATGTTACATTTACTAACTAAATGTTTAGTTAGCAAGTTAAATGTTTAATTTGAAGTTAAATGTTTATTTTACAAAATAAATATTTACAAAATTAAATATTTAATTTTCAAACGAATTAAGTTAAAAATTAAATATTTAATTTTGAAATATTTATTTTTTTAAATAAACATTTGACTTCAAATTAAATATTTAGATTGCTAACTAAACATTTAGTTAGTAAATGTAACATTTATATATAAATTAATAACAAGGTGAAAATAATATAAATAATCAAATTTATTGCGGTTAATTTTTGACTGTGTAACTTTACAAACTGCATCCCATAGGCACGGCTGGTAATTATACAAAAAAAAGTGTTTTATAAATCATTCGCGACGGTTGATTTTGTTGAGGGACAGGGGGCTAATCCAGTAAAATCTCAAAGCCTGTTTTAGCCTGCCCCTTTGATCAATGTGTTTCAAACTTATCGTCTGACCCAGCCAACTTAGCGACTTTGTTGCCATTTCTAACAACTTTTTAGACCCCCTTAATAACTTTTTTTTTTTTTAAAAAAGCGCCTAGCAACAAATCTGGCAACATTTCTGACCTCCCTCAGCTACTTTCACCAGAACTCTGTTGCCGACTTAATACCTCCAGATTAGAGATGCATCTGGAGTGACAAGACTGTCGCAGCAACAGGCAGGCAGCGTCGCGCATGGCTGGCTTCGCATCACCTGTGGTGCATTCAAGGAACATTGGAACTCTATGATGAGTTCAATAACGTAGCACATTTAAAACTTTTACCAAAAACAGAATAATTGGAGTTGGCATGTAACCTTTATTGAATTCTGAATACTAAATACGGCCTTCTTATTTTTACACAAAAGTACTAAAAGCAACAAAACCAAACAAAAATAAAAAATATATTATCTATTAGGTCAATATATACCACTGAATCACAACAGATGTAATCTCAAGGCGCTTGAGAACTACAAGAAAAGTCATTTAAACTCAATCATACAAACATTCCAATCAATTAAAAAATGTTCTGTTTAAGAGTTCCATTCTCTCAATAGTAAACTTCAGACAAAATTAAAATATTTCTTCCATTTTTTTTGTCATTTTTCCTTGATCTTTTAAAGGCTGCTCTTTTGTGTTCTATGGGGTTTTTATTTTGACCTTATTCTAAGCACGCTGGTTTTATTTGCTTTACGCTACAAGACAGATGATGTCATCACGCTAACGTGATGACATCATTGATATGCAAATTAGTACGTGCCGTCATCCATCTAGCGACTTTTTGGAGGAACTTCAGCTACTTTCAGTCAGAAACAGTTGGTAACACTGGTCTGACTGGAGCTGGAGGGAAGTGATTTGAAACGGGTGAACCGGAGAAGTGTACGGGACCAGAAACGCTGCACAAAAAGGCTAAAATGCAGCAAAGAAGGCAATAAATTTGTTTGTAATTGCCAGCACAAGTATAACTGCAGGTAGAGATTCAGGTTGATTCAGAGAGGGGGAGGAGGAGGAGACCCAGGGAGTTTGAGGTGTCAGGTAAGAAGCAGCTGAAATGTTCGTGAGGAGGGATGTTTCATGTTGGAGGGAGAGGGAGGAAGCTGGTGTGTGTGATAATGAAAATACTAATGAGTATGTTAGTGAAATAAAACAGAGAATGTGAAAGGTAAGAATAAAAACTTAATAAATAAAATTAAAAACTATAAAACGGATTAGAGACACATCTTCACTGAATATATCTAAGGAAAGTGTGTAAATGGTGAATATCGGAAACTATTACTTATTTTATTCACGTTAGACCTAAAACATGTAGAATTATACTACACTATAGCTTTATGTGTGATGTGTGTGTGTGTTGATTTCCTTTATTATCTACCTATTTCTGTTTTTAGCATAGCCCTTTGTCTACTATGTAAATAGATTGGTGGGTTTTCTTCAAAAAAACAAGACGAAATCTCAAATGCAGAAATCTTAAAATCTTGTTGAATCAACCAGAACTGCTGGTTCAACAAGCTTTTATAGTCATCGGCACCTTTGGTGTTGACTAAAAAAAGATCCTTTTTTAATTTTTTATTCCATCTGACTGGGTTTTTATTTGTGGCCACCATGGTTTGATATTTGAGACAATTCTTTGGTCATTCTTTTACCCCTGCAGGAATGATATTCATTTATTCTGCATACAGGCACAGGAAATTAAGTCTATCAACCATCTCTTTAATGCAGATGTGTCATTCTTTTTCTTTTGCTCCTGGGCCTTATGCTAGCGCTCCATATTCTGTTATGAAACGGAGTTAATCTAGCTGTATAAAAAACAATAAGCCCTGCAACAAACTAGGACAGGAATTATTTTCATGTTTCCATTTATAGTTGATTATTTTTTTTTCGTTTTCCATAGGGAAAGCCTTTGAGATAACCTACATACGATTAAAGTTCTACACCAGTCGGCCAGAGAGTTTTGCCATTTACAAGCGCACAGAGAAGGATGGGCCTTGGATACCTTACCAGTATTACAGTGCCTCTTGCAAGAAGACTTACAGGAAGGATCCTAAAGGTTACCTTCGCCCAGGAGATGATGAGATGACGGCTTTATGTACAGATGAGTTCAGTGACATCTCGCCCCTTACTGGAGGAAATGTGGCTTTCTCCACCCTGGAAGGTCGGCCCAGTGCGTATAACTTTGACCAAAGTCTGTCACTACAGGTGAGCTTGTGTTTTGCTTTGTGCTGATCTCTGTAAAGATTACACACACTACACCACATATTTTAATATTATAAGAGGCATTTTTTCACAAGTTCAAATGAACTCAGTTTGAAACTTTATTATCATCCATGATTTTCTGTAAAGATTGTAACTGCATGCGGTGTTCCTGGGCACCGTGTCAACCCTCACTTTATCAACTCCTCCATACATTTAACATAAATAAACATCTCGCAGTCACGTCTGTATATGACTTTCACAAGACAGTTTAAAGAAATATGTTACTTTTAGCTCTGATTAACATCGATTAAGTCTTGAGTGGGCTGTGCTGAATTAATGGTCCCCACTTGAGGGTTAGTCAGGAAAGGGCGTGTATAGCTAAATGGAAATAAAGTACTTAATGCAGCCACTCCTTCTCTGAAAGTATTGTGAGTAAACATGCATGTATCTTTCCAGTGTTAAGTGTATCTCTTCTTTAATTAAAATAATAATTATAAGAAACTACTCTCCCTATTAATTAGTGTCACTTTAATGTTGAGTGTGGCTTTAAAAAATGAATTTTATGCAAGTAATTGCTTTCAGTGACAGTCAGAAAAAAGATGCTTAAACTATATTCTTTTTTACAGCTAATCATTATTATTATTAATTAAACTGGATTCTGCTGGACTTCTTCATAAAATATCTTGAATATATTGAACATAGAATATATTGCCACAAATAAATTGAAAAAAAAAAAGGTTAGTTACATGCATGTGTAATGTGTTTACCAAGTCTGCTCAGATGGGCCCTATGAATTATTAAGGCTAGTTTCCTTTTGCACCCCTATCATTTCTCCCCAACAGGGACTCTTACCAATAACAAATTGCAAACTACTAAAATAGCTCAAACTCAAAAATGTTGTAGCAGATTGAGCCAACAGTTGCTACGTCCATACCTTTCTCACCGTCTGCTGCAGTCTGTCTGTTCCTCCAGAGCTTTGTAATTTACACAGCACCACTGTTTAAAAAGAACAATAGTCCTTGTGTATGTTGAACACCCCCCCCCCTAAATTTTACATATGAAAGATGTCCTAAAAATTACTCCTTAAGTCATTTATACAGAATAAACTGCATTAAGGATATGTGACCTCTAGTGGTTTTAAGAGCAATTACAACTCAAGTGTCAAGATGGTGCTTTATAAACATAACATTGTCCTTTTAAAAAACATGTTTTTTGTTTGTTTTTTAATCATCCAATAAGGGGCATAACTTTCATTCTTCAGTCGCTTCTAGTTACCCAGCTGTGAAGCAGACGTTATAAAACTCATGGCTCATTAAGTTACCAGGCTGTGTACTTGATATGGCGGCTTGAGGAACAGCGTTGGTTTCTTCCAGTGTTGAGTGATCAATCAAGAACACGATGCTTTTGCATTTTAAAACTCGACCCTTCAAAAATACTAATCAGAATTTTCCAGAAGAAGGACCTTTTCAAATATATATTGTGAAAAAGAGAAGTTTGATTCTTGATTACCATTTTGCACTTTTTGTTTATAAAACAGCTGTAAATAAGCAGCATATAAATATGACTGAAAATACATCATTTTATACGAGTGTGCTAATCAGAATGATGTTTTACTGGCATTCTATGAAACAGAAAATGAAGCAAAAAAGCTGCTCACTGATGAAGGAACAACAACAACACTGACCCCGGTGTGAGTGATATGCCAGGAAAACCTTTTTTTATCTCTGTCAAAGTCTGATTCAGAAAATGTGGACGACATCAGCTTCCCACCTATTTTTTTTCTCAGTTCTTTAGTTTCTGTTACTATTTGTGTCCCTCATCTTCACAATATCAACAAAAACAATGAAAAAGCAAAAATCTGAACTATGATTTAGCTTCATTTCAGACAAGATATTCAATTGCATTGATTAGCTGCCACCCACAACCCCCTGCATGTAACAAGTCCCCATCAAAGCCTTGATAATAATGATATTCCTTCCATCTGACCTTTTCTCTCGTAAAGCACAGTGTGAAAATATGTGTGACGATACTGGTGCATCTGTGAAGAAAACTGTCCTCCTCCACATCATTAAAGCAGAAGAGTAAGTGGGGATGTGTGCAGGATATGGAGTGTAACCTTGCATAACCATAACCTGCTCCAACCTCACTGACAGGAGAAAACCTGAGAGGAGGAGGGTTTCGTGTATTACATGACCTGCCAAGTGTCTCTTCAATATAAGTGTTAGCTTCAGCGGGGCTAAATGACATTCTTCCAAGCTAATTTTTGAGTCATCTGTGACAAAGGTTTAAAGTTTGCAAAATTCATATTTAACTGGACTCTGACCAAAAATATGTATTTTTTGCAACCAACCAAAACTGATGATTTATTTGCAGTCATTTGTGCCATGATAAAACGTCTGCTGATGCATGATTTTATAAGAAAAATAACACGATTAAGCTGACAAGTACTTTTCTGCACACCTTTCCTCCTTATTCTGTTCTGTCATGACACTCTTTTTGTTATTGCCAGATGCTGTCTCTTCACAATGAATGGGTTATGATTCCTACAACCTCCCGCAGAGTAGAAAGAGGCAGTTTTTGAAAGAGTGATCCCAATTTAAACTTTAAAAAGATGAAGGGTAGACAGAACAGGTGAAGCCACTCCACACTCAAGCATCCCCTTAAACTGCACAGAGCAGCAGGATTAGCAGCATCTTTTTTACTCTGCTCATCTCTGCTATGTGAAGTTTTGTTGCATCTGCAGCAAATGAAAGTAGGAATTATTAGAAGCACCACTGGATCACCTTTAGTTGCTGTTAAGGGATTGGCACGTTGCATATAGCAGCATGTAAGGAAGGTCGACCAACATCTGCATGACAGAGGGCGGACGGCCTAAAAGTAAATGAAAAAGGAAATGTTTTTGTGGCTTAGCAGACCCCTTTAACCCACAGTGCAAAAAAACAATGAACGAGATGTCTGAATATTTCTGTGAGCACCATAATCTTCTTTCTCTGGCATGTTATTCCATGCTTTATCTTCATTTTTCTTTTAAACTGTCCAGAGTTCACAAATTTACTCCAGCTCTTGTGCAGATGTTTTCAGAATGTTTTAAACAAACTCCTCTACAATTAGTTCAAGAGATTTAAAGCTGTCTTTTTCTGATTAATCCTTTCACATTAGTCATCTGAGCCATTACCATAGACCTTTCAGTTCTACAAGTTAAAGTGTATGTTTGTAAAACTGGGGATTGAATCCACTTTCTTGAAGTTCAGTGAAGTGAGCATGGTTAAGTTAGAAAAGTAAGTTCTATGCATTGATGCAAAGGGACAAATGACAGTTTTTGGCGTGGAAGGATTATGCTTGATTATGGAATTAAGGAATATGTGAGGTATGGGAAAGCGTGTACGCTGAGAATCATTGTCAGATGTAGTACGAGGAAGTTTTAATCTCAAATGAATTAAACTCAACAAGAAATCCAAAACAGGAAGGAATTAAAACATCAAACATGAAGGAGAATTTTCAGCATCTATTTGAAAAACCTTAAATTTGACTTACAAATTCATGTTGTAGAGTTCAGCTAAAAAGCAGTTAGATTTAGAACAATTATGTGATTTATTGAAAATTTACTTTTATAACAGTAAAATGTTTAAAATTTAATAAAAATCCTTAATCATTATAAATCACATTATTCTTTGTCAGTTTAAAGAGGCCATTTCATACAAATTTCAGGACTTTGTGGTTATTTTTTAAATATTAACCAGTAATATGAAACATTTTATATCTAAAAAACGTCAGGAAACACTGATTAACAGACCTTTCAATTTGTCTGCATTAAAATTCGTGTGGTTCCGGCTCCTTCCGTCAGGCTGCTTCAGCAGCAGCTTGTTCATATTCATTATTCGAATTTGCTGGACTCTGATTGGCTAACAAACTAGCCTATGAGAGCAAGGTATACTGTTTCCTGCCTGTTTCCTGACGTTGTGTCTTTCTGTTTGCTACATCTTATGCTACAGCTTTTAGCTAGCAGAAACAGATACAGGATGTTCGGACTCCGGAGAACTCGGGTTTTATCACCATCTGCGTAGTTTGAGAGATTAGAACTGAAAGAGAAGTTGTTGACCTGTTTTCACCCACTATGAAGGTAAGAACACCTGTGGAGCTAAAATATTCAACACAAACCTCAGAAAAACTGTTTTTAATGGAAGGGTCTCTTTAACAAAAATTGTAAGATATTTTCAGATTCTGCAACTTCAACAACGATTAGGTGAATTTCACTTGTAATATAATATCTACATACATGTACATGTCACATGTACATTTTTGTACATGTGTTGTGAATGTACTATTTACAGTTTAAACACTAAAATACAGTTTCATTAGAGGCCTATACACAACTTTGAATTTTTGTTTCCATTCAGTTCTTGACTGTCAAGATAATAATCAATCAGTCATGGTGTCTATCTCCAGCAGTCAGTGGGTGAGAGGCGGGGCTACACCTGGACAGGTTGCCAAGTCCATCACAGGGACACATATAGAGAAACAACCACCACACACACCTTGGGACTATTTAGAGTTGCCAGTTAACCTAAGACATATTTTTGGTCTATGGGAAGAAACCAGAGTCCCCAGAGAAAACCCTCACATGCACGAGGAGAACATACAAACTTCATGCAGAAAGGTTCTCTCACACACACTCAAACAACACACACTGCAATCAGACATGTCAACCTTGAGAACTCAGAATTAGAGAGACCGTGGTTAAGGTGCATTGGGGGGGTTGTGATAGTGGTAGCGTAGCTGCGGGGGTTTGATAGCTGCGTTGCTGCAGGTTGGGACCGTTTGCGGCATGCAATCTGTGTTGGTAAGACAATCCTTCAGGTGTTATCGCTATAAATAGCCAGTTGGAAACAACGGACGGCAGAAAGTGTCATAAACTGGGAGAAATTCGGGAGAAAGTTGGATCCGAGAGATTTTTGGGAGGGGTACTGAAATTTGTGAGTCTCCCGGGAAAATCGGGAGAGTTGACATGTATGATTGCAATCATTTCCCTTTGATGTCCTCTCAATGTCATGTGATGTTGTGTATATTCCCTGCTGAGGTGCTTTTTGTAATCTCATACAGTGCCATCCTGAGTGCAGTCGGGGAGAGAATTTTTTTCTCCTCTATATCCCCATATTGTCTGTCTTCTTCAATATTCCCATCTCTATCCTGGCGCCAGAAGTATGGCTGGTTCGGAAGGGGAGTGTCTGTTCATCTCTTCTAAGTCAGATTCCTTGAATTGTACAAATGATACTTGGCAATAAAACTTTATTCTTGATCCTTGAATCCCCATTTGGCACAATTGGCACAATCATTCAGCTGCATTTCTACAGGAAATGCAATCTTTGTCAAGTCAAACCTAGGTTTCACAAGGGTAGGAACTATCTTAAGGCCACCTGCTGCACGGGAAGAATAAAGGGATGCACCACACTCTGAGTGGGAAGTTTGAACAGTGAGAATGGTAACCTAGAACAGTGTTTCTCAACCCTGGTCCTCAAGGCACACTGTCCTGCATGTTTTAGATGTTTCCCTGCTCCAACACTGAGCAAATTACAAGACAAGTTGTTTGGTAATTTGCTCATTTAACTCAGCTGTGTTGGAACAGGGAAACATCTAAAACATGCAGGACAGTGTGCCTTGAGGACCAGGGTTAGGAAACACTGACCTAGAAGGATTACTATAAATCTGTGTTGGACTGTAATTAAAACATCTACAAACACCAGAGAGGTAGCCGGTAAGATAGAATTATTCTATATTGCTGGTTTTGTATGGACTTTGCTGCTGTTGGAGGTGGAAAATGCTGACCTGATTGTTTGACTAGGCGTGGCCCAAACAATTGTGATGCTGATCTGAATTTGTTTGTTTGTTTAACCTTATGTTGTTTGTGGTTATTGGCACATTTGTGAGATGGTTACACTATGTAGGAAAGTGATTGTTGTGATTTGGTCAATAGTGCATTTTGTTAAGAATCTGCTTCCTGTATGTATTCATTCACTTCTGAGTCATGTCATTCAAGGTTGGCTGATAAATTAATGACATTTAGAGAGATTTTTAAGTAGTTTATGGTTGGATCATGTATTTTGTGACATATGTATTTGATTGTGTCTAGGATTAGTGCTATTTAAAATAAGCCATGAGTGATAAATTATATGAAATACTTAAAAGCTAATGTAAGGTTGTATGTTTGCTTGTTTGAAGGTTTTTCATCTGACCTGGCATTAGGGCTGGGCGATATATCAAGCTTTTTAAAAATATAGAGAATTTTTCATAAACAATATAGAAAAATGAAATATCGTTTTTCTTGATGGCTTATTTTGAGTTGAAATTACAGTGGCAGAGTCGCTGCTCTCCTTGTTTCCTCCTTCACCGTCTGTCTCGCACACGGCGCCGCCTCCGCGGTGCAGCTGAGCAACCTGCCTGCTTGTGCTTAACAGCTGAGACGTCGTCAAGCACACACCTGTCTTGTCGCTCGCGACAGCTAGGGCTGGACTGGGACAAAAATTCGGCCCGGGCATTTTGACTAGAGACCGGCCCTCCAAATTTTATTGGAAACGCAATGAAGCATTTGAATGACAACAGACACTGCTGTGACAGTGATGTACACTGTCTTGTTGGTATTTATGTATCAATCTGATAAACTTAAACCTGAACCATCCTCCCAAATCCTGGTATTTTAAACAGTATAAGCAGAAATCAAAAGACTAGTTGGTCTCGTTAACATCCTGAACTAACTACAACACATGGTGGAAACCTGAAATTAAGACAAAGACTAGAGGTGAGACATGATCATTAATGAATATTAAAATTAATAAATGACAGATTTATTGATATTTTCATAATTTATTTACCACATTAACAAACAAAATTGCAGCACAAAATATTTTTTTAAAATATGGCAACCTATAAGTGAAAGGAGGCAGAGTGAATAACACTTAATTGGCTTTTTTACACACAGTACTGGTACAGTATGTAGAAAAGGTAGGAATATATTGACATCATATACAATACTTACTAACTTCTGAAGAACAGACACAAGTGAAAGAACAGAGAAGGTGAGAAAGAACAGCACTTGTTAGACTTGTCTTCTATACATATATTTTATTGATGTATATTGTTTTTATTTTATTAATGCTTCATATGATCACAGTACTAGTATCTTTATTCTCCAAAACTAGCTGGAACATATATAGTAGTACTTACATAAGAACTTAAAAAGTTGCATGAGAACCTCTTAAAGTCTGATTAGACCCTGAAAAACAGAAAGGAACAAAGATTAGATAAATAATAAAATCTATTATATATTTATGTATAAAAGACAAAAACAAAGTAGTTAGGATACTTAGAAGTTACTTTGATTTTTATGTTAATGTGCAGCATCACATCTCCTGAATCCTAGTTTGAATCTATCTAAATTATATCTACAAGTCTAAATTGTTTATGATGAATTCTAGTCAAATCATTTGGTTTCATCAGTTAGTCTCTGCATAGTGCTCTATATCAATAATGAACACTTAAATATTAAACAACCGATTCAGTAATTACACAAACTAACCTTATCAATATAATAATTCACTCTCAGTAACATCATAACTCCCGTCCAGCAGTATATCTGTCATGCTAACTAGTTCACAGCAGGAGCTCATTATAACTGACTGTAAAAAGTTAGCAAACAAAATGAAAATAACCTACACCTAACTTTGTTTATATTTGACCCAGGCTAAACCTGGTTTATATCTGAACCCAGATAGACTGTAGTTCACTTCTTATCTGAAGTTCAGTTCTACCACTTAGACCGGGCTGACCGGGTTTCTCCTGCCTCTCCTCCTCCTTCGTCCACCTGCTGGTCTTCATCACTTTTTAATTTTACTTAAGCAGAAGCTCCACTAAAGCCTCCAAACAACTGTTACATTTTAACAAATTTGAGAGCTTCTGCCTGAAGGTTTAGTTTCTTTTTGGCCCCAATTTTTTTGGCTCCTCCTTTCCGTTTTTCCCTCAATTTTTTCTTTATGTTTGTCTGATAAATGACTGCTGAGAGCCGCAGTCCAAAGCAAGGGGGCGGGTGCATCCGACCTCCTCGGCTGTAATTGGTCCAGCCCAGAGACGTCATGACCAATTGGCCAATCCACTACCGTTAATAGTTTATACCCTTACAAAAATTAAATTAAAAAAACATCAGCCTGTGGCCCACAAAAGATGTTGGCCCACCGGGAAAATGCCCAGTATGCCCTATGGCCAATCCAGCCATGGCGACAGCCTCACATCATGGTCAGAGACGGTGGAAAAATTCAACACAGAACTGCGCGGTAAAATGAAAATAATGGCTCGCTGATTTGAAGGTGGTTTGAATTGAACAGCAGAAACGTGTATTCTGCAGAGTTCACCGAAAACACGTCCTGATCAAAAGCTCAAGCACATGTAACATCTTTCAGCACTTACAGCAGCGGCATAAAGCTGCAGTGTGTTAAACTCAGATGGTAAAATCTCCTTCAGCCTTCATCCTGAAACAGGCAGAACTTTCTGACCCGTTTGGTCACATGAGCAGAAAAGCACGAAAGCCAATATGCACCAAAGACACAGTTTCCATGACAACTGTCCAGCTTCGAACAGCTAGTTAAATATATGCGCTACCAATCCGAAATTATTTCGCAATAAAAATTTGACACAAAACGTG
>SSNP01000059.1:2075477-2111876 GCA_006937955.1 Pachypanchax playfairii | reverse complement strand
CATCCAAACGCTCCTGGAGCAAATGGTTAAACTCACCAAACTCAGAACGCATCTGAAGAATGGGGTGTATCCACAAACGGCGCTGATGCACCCGACGTCGACGTTGTCTAGATCTATGAAGTAAATAAATCCAAGCCACTGTCTCAATATGATCCGCCATAGCTCCGAACATCCGATAACAAAGGAAGCCCCGCCTTCGCACTCTTTTTCAGTCAGGCTTTACGAGCTTTAACGCCTATGCGCTCTGACTGGCAGGCGTTATGAGCTTCAACTTCAAACGTCAAATTTGGAGCGTTATCAGCGTTGCTTGACGTTGACAAAGTGGCCGGTGTGAATGCACCATTAAACAGAGCTACAAACAAGAGGACAAAGTCTTTAGTAGAGACAAAACTTAAAACAGCCTTAAACTCGTACTGACCTGTTTTTATTTTTCCTCATTGGATCTTATTTTGTATTTCACATTACTGTATTTTTGTTTTAGTCATGGGAAAATATTTTTCATTCATTTTGTTTTAGGAAAGTTTCATTTAATTTACAGCTATTTCAATTTTAGTGAACTGTTTTAATGTGCTGTTGCTAGTTTGTAAAAGTGCATTTTGCACTCAAGGCTGTAAATTAGAATTGTCTCTTTGGTTACTTGAAGAAAAAAAATTATATCGATATATATCGTATATCGAGATTTAGATGAAAAATATCAAGATATGAATTTTGGTTCATATTTCCCAGCCCTACTTGGCATGCTGACAAGCTGAAAATAAACATAAAAGCAAGAAATAAAGCATTGCTGTGGTGACTGAGTGGAATCCAGTTTAAACTGGGTGGATATTTGTCCCTCTCAAGTGGGGAAGCACAAGAGTGTAACATTACAATCTTTATAGTTAAATATGAAGTGATTTTGTCCCTTTTTTTTAACATTAAGTTTGTTTTATAGATGACTAGTATTGAAGCCTTAGTCATGTTAAAGCCTGATACTAATTGTGCTCCTTGCTGTATTTCAATATCCTTTCAATTACATCCATGCCCTGATTATAAAGCTGTGCAGAATCAATATAAGCTAAGAATACACGGATCGGGTGGCAAATCTCTCGACAGACCAAGCAAACAACCTCCCTCATTCATTCCACCTCTCACCCCCCCGCCTCCCCTTTTAAACAACGAGATGAGAGGACCTATAATTGACTGCAAGCTCTTCTCTCATTAAAAAATAAAATCAATTGGATCATTTTTTTCATTAAATCACTTCTTCATCTTCTATTTTAAGAGTGACGTGAAAGGTGGATGCAGTGTGAAGAGACACAAACACATCAGCTACCTTCTTTGATGACGAATCAAAGCTGGTTGAATGCAAATGAAGATTTCTTGTCTCAATAAATCTTTAACATAGAGATGGGGGCGGGGCTCTCAATATATTACCTAATGTAAATTTTCAGGGTGTGTGGTGAATGGACCACAGTGCGGGCCGACTCATGGACTCAACACTTTAATAAACAATGAGAAAAATCTGACATGACAGCAAAACTAGGAGTATGTACATGAAGTGGTTCAAATGAACCACTCAGGTGAAAGACATGGAAATATGGTGACGTGACTGACAATTTATAAAGGTGTGTGTATATATTACATAAACATAATATTTTATTTAGTTTTTTTAAATCCAGTTTTCCTTTGAGTCACAGCCACATCATCTATTGTCATGTCTAAATGTAACTGTTTTCATATGGAGGGGACATCTGTGGCTGGAAAGTTGCTTTTCCTCTTCATGAAAGACCTCACACAGTCTCTGTTAAAAATCAATCTTTTTTTTTTTGTCTAAAAAGGTCTGGACAATTGACTATACACTCACCGGCCACTTTATTAGGTACACCATGCTAGTAACGGGTTGGACCCACTTTTGCCTTCAGAACTGCCTCAATTCTTCGTGGCATAGATTCAACGAGGTGCTGGAAGCATTCCTCAGAGAGTTTGGTCCATATTGACATGATGGCATCACACAGTTGGCGCAGATTTGTCAGCTGCACATCCATGATGCAAATCTCCCGTTCCACCACATCCCAAAGATGCTCTATTGGATTGAGATCTGGTGACTGTGGAGGCCATTTGAGTACAGTGAACTCATTGTCATGTTCAAGAAACCAGTCCGAGATGATTCCAGCTTTATGACATGGCGCATTATCCTGCTGAAAGTAGCCATCAGAAGTTGGGTACATTGTGGTCATAAAGGGATGGACATGGTCAGCAACAATACTCAGATAGGCTGTGGCATTGTAACGATGCTCAATTGGTACCAAGGGGCCCAAAGAGTGCCAAGAAAATATTCCCCACACCATTACACCACCACCACCAGCCTGAACCGTTGATACAAGGCAGGATGGATCCATGTTTTCATGTTGTTGACGCCAAATTCTGACCCTACCATCCGAATGTCGCAGCAGAAATCGAGACTCATCAGACCAGGTAACGTTTTTCCAATCTTCTATTGTCCAATTTCGATGAGCTTGTGCAAATTGTAGCCTCAGTTTCCTGTTCTTAGCTGAAAGGAGTGGCACCCGGCGTGGTCTTCTGCTGCTGTAGCCCATCTGCCTCAAAGTTGGACGTACTGTGCGTTGCACTGCGTTCAGAGATGCTCTTCTGCCTACCTTGGTTGTAACGAGTGGTTATTTGAGTCACTGTTGCCTTTCTATCAGCTCGAACCAGTCTGGCCATTCTCCTCTGACCTCTGGCATCAACAAGGCCTTTCCGCCCACAGAACTGCCGCCCACTGGATATTTTTTCTTTTTCGGACCATTCTCTGTAAACCCTAGAGATGGTTGTGCGTGAAAATCCCAGTAGATCAGCAGTTTCTGAAATACTCCGACCAGCCATTCTGGCACCAACAACCATGCCACGTTCAAAGTCACTCAAATCACCTTTCTTCCCCATACTGATGCTCGGTTTGAACTGCAGGAGATTGTCTTGACCATGTGTACATGCCTAAATGCACTGAATTGCCGCCATGTGATTGGCTGATTAGAAATTAAGTGTTAATGAGCAGTTGGACAGGTGTACCTAATAAAGTGGCCGGTGAGTGTACGTCCCTACATATAAGTGACTCTGATTGAAAGCTTTATTTTCTCTATACTTGAACCCTCAGATGCCAAAAAAATAAAGAATCAAGTGACTGAAGTAGACAGAAACTAGTGGTATTGGCCAATTCACGTTTATTAAGTCTCATAAACTGCTATTGAACTGGAATCTTATAGAATGACCTTGACTGTTTTATTTATTTGTCTAATCTGTGTTATTGTAGAAACAAAACTATGGCTCATTAAACCTTTGGATATTTGTTTATAAATATAGAAAACATCTTATTGGTATTTGTTTTTGGTAAAACTCAGTTGTTGCATTACAAGTTTTTTTGCATTGGCAACTATCCTGAACTGGATTTGACAGTTTTAACCTCCCAGAGTGTTTAATTTTACATTTTCATGTATCTGCTTAAATTAAGTGGTCACCTCTGTAGCTCTGTAATGGTGCATTCACACCGGCAACTTTGTCAACGTCAAGCAACGCTGATAACACTCCAAATTTGACGTTTGAAGTTGAAGCTCATAACGCCTGCCAGTCAGAGCGCATAGGCGTTAAAGCTCGTAAAGCCTGACCGAAAAAGAGCACGAAGGCGGGGCTTCCTTTGTTATCGGATGTTCGGAGCTATTGCGGATCATATTGAGACAGTGGCTTGGATTTATTTACTTCATAGATCTAGACAACGTCGACGTTGGGTGCATCAGCGCCGTTTGTGGATACACCCCATTCTTCAAATGCGTTCTGAGTTTGGTGAGTTTAACCATTTGCTCCAGGAGCTACGTTTTCCATTTTGGTTGATCCCGCTTCTTCCCGGCTACGTGCTGTGACGTCTTACATCACTACGATGAGACGCTCTGATTGGTTGACATGCCGCTTCAAGAGCGTTAAGAGCGTCAAAAGTTCAGCTAGCTGAACTTTGAGCTTTTCTAGCTTTTCAAGCGTCAACGCCTGAAACGCTAGAAAAGCTTGGAAAGTTGCCAATCATAATGCTCACAAAGCGACGCAGAGCCGTTGACGTCTGTCTGACGCCCGTCCACCATAGACTTTACATATAAACTTGCCGCTTATGAAGTTGATGGTTGGGCCGGTGTGAATGCACCTTAAGGCATTTAGCCAGTGTGCAATTTGTGAAAAAAGCAGAGGGGGTTAGGGGGGTTCACCTTCAAACTGTCCAAAAGAACTGTGGCTGGGGAGGTGGTTGGTCGCACATACATACATTATGGTGCGTTCACACCGGCCGCTTTGTAAACATCAAGCAATGTCACAACGCTTCAAGTTTGAAGCTCTAAAGTTGAAGCTTGTAACACCTGCCAGTTAGAACACATAGGCGTTGAAGCTTGTAATTCCTGACCATTAAAAAGAGCGCGTAGGCGGGGCTTCCTTTGTTATCGGATGTTCTGAGCTATGGCGGATCATATAGAGAGAGTAGCTTGGCTTTATTTACTCTGTTTGTAGATACACCACATTCTTCAGATGTGTTCTGAGTTTGAGGAGTTAAACCATTTGCTCCAGGAACTACATATGGATGAAGTTTGCTTCCAGCGCTACTTCCGTCTGTCCCGCGCCCAGTTTGAAGACTTTCTGTTTCATTCAGGTTACGTGCAGTGACGTACTACGATGAGACGCTCTGATTGGTTGGCATGCTGCTTCAAGATTGTCAAAAGTTCAGCTAGCTGAACTTCTGCGATGATGGCGTTTCAAGCTTCAACGTCTGAAACGCTTGAAAAGCTTTGAAAGTTGACGCTGCTAACGCTCACAAAGCAACACAGAGACTCTGATGTAAACTTGATGTTTCTGACGTTGACGGTTGGGCCGGTGTGAACGCATCTTTAAACACACGGTTCTTAGTTATTTGACAAAATAACAGTCCACAGTAATAATGTAAGAACTAGCAGTATCTGTGCAACAGATGGTGGTGACTTCAAGGTGTACCCGTTATTATTGTCCGGCCAGAAACAGCGCCTGGTGACGGACAGTTTAACAATATTGTTATTCAGGTGGAAACCGGGAGAAATTCAGGAGAATGATGGTCCCGGGAGAGCATTAAAAATCGTGATTCTCTCAGTTAAATTGGGAGGGATGGCAAGTATGGTTGGACGAGAAAGAAGAACAAAAATAACTTATCCCCCCAGGGATAAAAAGTAAAGGACCAGAGGGGGGACATCAAAAGCAGAGGGGGTGTAAATCCCCCCCATCCCCCCCCCGACAAATTGCACACTGCATTTAGCTAACACTACTTCTCCTAAAGCATCTAGAAACTTCTGTAAAATCCCTCCCTGGGTACATTAAAGCTGTTTTCAGACAGATGCTTGGGAATATTTGCGGACAAGTCGATCTGGTCTTTCACTAGAGTTGTATTTTCAGACACACCTTTTTTTTCTGGAGAATTGCCTTTCGGCTGCTTTCACACAGCAAGGAAAGTTGGGGGGGAGGGCATTGTTAAGCTTCGTGCAGTGGGAGCTGCAGCCAGGTGTACTTGGAACTACTCACTGTGCTCGTCTCAGGTCTCACCTGCTCCTCGCTCAGTCGTTGTTCCTACGACAAGAGCTTATGATCTTTTCATCATTTGCTTTTGATCCTTATTCAGAGACTGATGCGAATCTCACCGCCATCCACTAATCCTGCTCATCATCCCACTCCAGCTTCTCCACTCTATCTGCTCGCTCCAGTTCCAGTCCCCAATGGAGACACCACCTGGCTCTTGAAGTAAGCTCACACTGCTCCGGCGCCCTGCTCCATCCTCCTCGCACCATCCTCCTGCCTGTCAAGACACACTGCAGGCTGGATCGTGTGTACCAAACAGTCTTCATTTGCACAACTCAAACGCAGGCGTAGGAATGGGACAAGAGCCAGCAAGGAGGCTGGTGCATTGCGCCGGCACAGCGTGAGCTTACTTCAGGATGATGAGCAGGATCAGTGGACGGCGTTGAGATCGGATCAGTCTCTAAACGAGGATCAAAGGCAAATGATCTGAGAAGATCTGGAGCTCTTTTTGGGAACGCAGGAACAAGGACTGAGCGAGGAGCAGCGGAGACTTCCCTTAGCCTGGTTCAGGTGATCAGCAGGGCTGGAGGCTAATCAGCCTGATTAGCGGGCAGAGCTAAGAGTGTTGTGGTCTGGGGGAAATCACATGTTCTTATACATTGCCATACACGTGAGATACGTCTTCAATGTGTGCGTTTTCAGCGTTCCCGTTTCCCCACCGCCACCCACACCCCTCCAGCTTTCCCAGAACATCTCCTGTCTATCTGAACACAAACACTGTAACTGGTAAAGTCCGCTCTTGTTACTAGGTCTTCAGTAGTAAAGTTTCTGGACCAGATTATGCTGGCCGACTCCGCAACGGAGCTTTCAGACTGAAAACTGTAATCAGCCTTTTACTATTGATGACTCTGAGATGTTTGAAGAAACAAAGTTGTAGTAGTTCCACAAAAAACTCCAGCGATGCTGATAGTAAATAAACAAGGGTACTCCTACGCAAATTCACAATTCTAACAGAAGCGTTTCTTACGTTGGGGGAAGGGGGGGCGGGGCTAAAACACATGCACTGCTTGAAAAACGACAAACAGCCATTGAGCTTCTCATTCGGGACAAAATCCTCTTTACCATCTCTAAGTCAATTACTTTCATGTTACTTGCAAAGAAACTATTTTTATTGTTCCATGTCATATATTTTAAATATGTTCCCTTCGAATAACCTTTCACATTTAAAAGGCTGCACTCTATGCAATAACAGCTTATGTCAAATGCTCCTGACTACCCATCTGTGTGTTATGAGATGGGAGGGCAATCAGGTGCCATTGGCTGTAATTTCATCATTTTCATACATCTACCCAATTGTAATAAAGGATAAAATGCCCCCCTGACACCTGCATGAATGATTTCTACTGTAGTTCCATTGTTGAGCTGGTTTCCTCTCATGTTGTAGATGTTGAGCTGTCTAAAGTTTAGTTCCTCCTTGTGATTTAGTGACATGAAATCAGTGTCATGCATCCCAAAGTGCTCTTGTACAAGAGGAACTTTAGTTAAAAACAAAGTATAATCAGTGTAATCAGTGATTAGTCATTGTTAAAACAAACAACACACAAAACAGACTTTAGTTTTTAATTTAAGAAATCTTGAACTGACTAATTTTGTAATTATTGAGGATGTAATCGCAGCAGGTTTTTTAGCATAACGGGTGAAATATTAGACTTTTGTTGACATTTCTACTAAAATAATGTCAACAAACTGACTAAATTGTGAGGATTTTGTTTAATGGGAGCTACTTGTAAAATGAAAAGGATGGAGACTCTGCCTGTGTTTTGACACTCCAAAATGTCAAAATGTTATAGGGAGGAAATTAATTCCCTTCTTGCTAACATTTCTACGTGCTGCATTTTTCCATTTATATTTCAATCACAGCGGTCACACAACACCTAATCTGTGATGAACCTACCTGTTTTCAAGTTTCAAGCTTGTTGTCATTGTATAAACAGAAATCTGAAACCAGCTTCATCGTGACATCTCCTCTCTGAGTAGATGAAAGACCACAGTGGCAGTTAATTTCTATAAAATGAATCATTTTTAAACTATAGTCATGATAAAAAAATGATAAATGATGAAATTGTTCATTCTATATTTGTATACATGCAGCATGTGTGAGCACACATGCACCGGTTCAGAGGAGTGCTTGACTTTTCTGCCTTCTAAGAAGGGGGGGGGGCTCTGGGAAAAACAGTTGGGCACCAATCATCTGTTAGAGCATGACTGAACTTTGACACAATTTTACCACAAATATAAACTGCTATGTTCTTGCTATAGAGGTTTCATGCTTAATCCAAACAATGGTGGACCTGTTTATCAAACATACAGTAATGGGGAGCCCACTGCAGGTTTAATATTGTGCCGGAAGACCTCACTAATGGTGCGTTCACAGCGGCCACTTTGTCAGCAACAGGCAACGCTCATAACGCTCCAAGTTTGACGTTTGAAAGTTGAAGCTTGTAAGGCCTGCCAGTCGGAGCGCATAGGCGTTGAAGCTCGTAACGCTTGACCGTTAAATAGAGCGCGTAGGCGGGGCTTCCTTTGTTATCGGATGTTCTGAGCTATGGCGGATCATATAGAGAGAGTGGCTTGGCTTTATTTACGCCGTTTGTGGATACACCCCATTCTTCAGATGTGTTCTGAGTTTGAGGAGTTAAACCATTTGCTGCAGGAGCTACATATGGATGAGGTTAGCTTCCAGCGCTACTTCCGTCTGTCCCGCGCCCTGTTTGAAGACTTCCTGTTTCATTCAGGTACGTCACTACGCTGAGACGCTCTGATTGGTTGACATGCCGCTTCAAGAGCGTCAAAAGTTCAACTAGCTGAACTTTCTGCGTTTCGAGCTTTTCAAGCGTTTTAAGCGTCAGCGCCTGAAACGCTCGAAAAGCCTGAAAAGTTGACGCTCATAACGCTCACAAAGCGCCGCAGAGCCGTCTGTCTGACGCACTCCACCATAGACTTTACATATAAACTTGCCGCTTCTGACGTTGACGGTTGGGCCGGTGTGAACGCACCATTAGACCTGCTGAGACCTAACCACCAAAAACATGTGCATTCTGAAATATTTTACTCTCAGATAAAATCTAGAACAGATAAACTTTTCTCTTGTACTAAAAGCAGAACTGAACTTATCCAGGCAGTTAAACTTTACATTGTACATCCAGATTGTCAACTGAGCATGAAAAAGTTCTGTGTTGCTCTATGTGAGATGTTGGTGTGCCATTCCGTATATATTAATAAATATGTATTGCAAATGCCGATCTATACATATTTCTTTAAGCTTAAAACAGAAATTGCATCCAGACTGTTTTATTAGCATTTTAATTCAACTGCAGATTTGCCACTGGTGTTACAGCTTTCAGAGTACATATTCAATATAGTGAGTCACACTCTTCATGTGATGCTTTAAAAACCTAACTTGGTTCCATTTGCAGAGGTTAAAACAGAATTAAATAAAAATGAAATTGAAAAACACACCCAAATTTGGAAATGGATGAATAAATATAGTGTTGTTTGTTCTAGCTGTGATCTAATGGGCTGCGTTTTATTGCCAAATGAGATTTTTATGTGAAATAAACAACGTTCACCTTGTAACATGGCATTTGGATTTTTTTTCTTCTAAAGTAATAGCTTACTTCAAAGGGAGCTCTGTTGTCAAGTTTGTAAAGCTCTTTTTTCCAATAATCAGGCAAAAGATGAAAGCTGCTGTATAAATTCAAATTTAATTTGTTCAGTCATCCATTAAAATGGTTTGTCTGTCGCTCATGCCACCAGTCCATCCTCTCTCTCTCTCTCTCTCTCTCTCTTTTTCTCTCTAATACACCCTCCCCTCTCGATCTGGAAGCTGTGTGGTAAAATGGAGCTCCAGCACTGAATGACAATGAAGGGGAGGCTGGAAAAAAGAAAACTAAATATTGAGGGCACAGTGAGCTTAAGCAATTAAATTAAAAAGTTATTAACTTTGAAATGAGGGACACTGCTCTCTTTCCTGTCACTGCCTGCAGCCCTAAGGGTTGAAGGAAACCCAGTGAAATAGGGAAAAATGGAAGAAATGAATGAAAGGAAAAAGTCTGAAAACAAAGTAAAAACACAAGATCTTTTAGTGGTGAGTGTTGCGATTATGTACCGATGACCTGTGAAGCTGTGAGACTGTCAACTCTTTTCTTATCTGACGCATTGTTATGTGTGAATCTGTGAGCATTAGGCAGTTACTACCTTCAGTGAAGAAATGGCTCATAGCCACTTTTAACATTTATTCCTACATCAGCATCACTGTAGCATTGTGAGTCCAAATTCCAAGGGACTAAGAATCAAAGTTAATTAAGCTTTTGCTGTGGTTTGCACTAATAATAAGTTATAGGCTGACTACTAATTAACCCTCAGAAATGGCTTCCGTTCAGTGGAGTAAGTGATATTTCGAATTATTACACAATTAGCACTGTTATACCAAGCAGAAACTCTTCCACATGGTAATCATTCCATACTTTCTGACAATTCAAGCATAGGATTTGCTTTTATGTGGATTATAATTGGGAATATATTTAAAATGTTTTTATTGTGTATGTTGAACCGGAGCTCTGAAATAAAAGGATTTAAATATCAGGGTCCAGAGTGGCCCTCATTAGTGAAGTCATGAACATTATGTGTTGGATCATTAGTGGTCTTAAGTTTGACTCTGATAATTTACATTATAAGGCTAGAAAATGGCAGGTCATGACTATGGACCCCATGTCTTTTCTATTTAAAATAGAATTAAACATTTTCCAGTTTAGATTATATGAAAAATAGTAACTTCTCATTGCTTTGATCCATTAGCTTTTCCTGCATATTTGAAAATACGTGAAGAAGTAAGCTATATAAGCCACACAGGTGTGGTCAAGTCACCAACACTCTTCAACCGTTTTTATTGCTGAATAGTTTTTGACTGATATTAGTTGAATAAATTGCAACACAATAAAAGATGCTGTTAATCAATGGTTCATTTTCTGATGTGAGACATCTAAACTTAAAGTTGGAGGAATATTTAACTTTAAATGTACAGTTGAGATCTTTTAAAGTTTTTTACCATTAGATGGCACGCATCACTTATTTTGTCATTATATAGAGATGTCTGATGAGGATCAGGCAGGATTTTGAACATTTATTGTTACTTCAAACTGCAAATGCTTTTCTCTCTTTTCTCCTTCCATCCTACAAAACAGCTTGTCAGATTAAAAGCGGCATCTTTGTCAGCCTTTGTTAAAAAGTTGAAAAGTTTGCAGAGACATACTGAGAATGTGCTTTTATAGAAACATAAATGACAACTTTAAAGATGTGGAGAATACACATACACCTAAAGTAGTGACATGAAAAATGAAAGTATTTTATTCTGATGATAAGCGAGATGAGGTCCCCATTATTTTGTTTTAATATTCTGTCTCAGAATATTTTTGTGCTGCTGTAAAAGTGGTCTTTATGTGGGGTAATGCTTTCAACTTGCTCATCTTAAACATATTATTGCCTACTATATAGATGTGTNAAATAGTAACTTCTCATTGCTTTGATCCATTAGCTTTTCCTGCATATTTGAAAATACGTGAAGAAGTAAGCTATATAAGCCACACAGGTGTGGTCAAGTCATCAACACTCTTCAACCGTTTTTATTGCTGAATAGTTTTTGACTGATATTAGTTGAATAAATTGCAACACAATAAAAGATGCTGTTAATCAATGGTTCATTTTCTGATGTGAGACATCTAAACTTAAAGTTGGAGGAATATTTAACTTTAAATGTACAGTTGAGATCTTTTAAAGTTTTTTACCATTAGATGGCACGCATCACTTATTTTGTCATTATATAGAGATGTCTGATGAGGATCAGGCAGGATTTTGAACATTTATTGTTACTTCAAACTGCAAATGCTTTTCTCTCTTTTCTCCTTCCATCCTACAAAACAGCTTGTCAGATTAAAAGCGGCACCTTTGTCAGCCTTTGTTAAAAAGTTTGCAGAGACATACTGAGAATGTGCTTTTATAGAAACATAAATGACAACTTTAAAGATGTGGAGAATACACATACACCTAAAGTAGTGACATGAAAAATGAAAGTATTTTATTCTGATGATAAGCGAGATGAAGTCCCCATTATTTTGTTTTAATATTCTGTCTCAGAATATTTTTGTGCTGCTGTAAAAGTGGTCTTTATGTGGGGTAATGCTTTCAACTTGCTCATCTTAAACATATTATTGCCTACTATATTATGTATGTATTATGGTTACTCTTACACTATATTGTGCGAACATAATATTTAGATACATAAAGTTTAGATTGCAGCGTTAGCAGGACATGATTGTGAGTTCTTCTAAGCTTGTAGCTGTGTTGGCGATTATTAAAAAACTGCAAGAAAATACACTAACACCCTGAAATTAAAGTATAGTACAAATAAGCAACTTGAGTTTAAAGAAATCATGGAATCCAAAATGTTTCCTAAACTTCTGTTTCATCAAAGTAGCCACCTCTTGCAGGGGCATTCTTTCTACAACACAAATCAAATATTCTTTTGAAATTTCATCCTATATCTGTTGCAGAAGGTTCCATAAATGTAATGGCGTTTGTAGGTGGATTTGTTTTTACTTTTCTGTCCAGTTCATCCCAAACCAGCTTGATGGGGTTGTCAAGGTTCCTGAGGTAGTTCTGGTATAGTTTGGATTTATGTTTTGTGTGTAGTGAACAATTATGAAGAGTATGCAGCAGGACAGGAGTGAAAAAAGTGTCATGAGAGTTGCAAGAACATAATTTTGGGATAACTTTACCATTATTATTAACCTCTGGCAGTTCACCTCTTACCTTTGTTCAATTTTAAAGAAGCCATTTCATACAAATTTCAGGACTTTGTGGTTATTTCTTAAGTATTAACCAGTAATATGAAACATATCTAAAAAAACGTCAGGAAACACTTATTAACAGACCTTTCAATCTGTCTGCGTTAAAATTCAGGTGGTTCCGGCTCCTTCCGTCAGGCTGCTTCGTCAGGCTTCGGCAGCAGCTTGTTCATATTCATTATTCAAATTTGCTGGACTCTGATTGGCTAACAAACTAGCCTATGAGAGCAAGGAATACTGTTTCCTGCCCCGCTGCGCATGGTAACAGCAGACGTTCTCTCTTCCTGTTTGCCACGTCTTATGCTAACAGCTTTTAGCCAGCAGCATGCTAGGCGTGGTTTAGACTGCTGGAGCTTATGAAAACTAATGAATAAAGGAGTTGTGATGAAACAGATACAGGTCGTTCAGACTCGGGAGAACTCCTGTTTTATTGCCACCTGTGTAGTTTGAGAGATAAAAACTGAAAGAGAAGTTGTTGACCTGTTTTCACACCCACTATGAAGGTAAGAACACCTGTGTAGCTAAAATATTCAACAGAAACCTCAGAAAAATCGTTTTTAATGGAAGGGCCTCTTTAAGCTATTCATTGAACTTGAACAACTTGAGTTGCAAAAAAAAAGGAAAAATTTGGGTTTCCTAAAATATTTGACTGGTATCAAGAACTTTGTACTAATGAGACTTTTTTATGTGTAAAAGTTGCATTATTTTCCTACCTGACTTTCTAACATATTTTGATTTAAGCCCCCAACGACATCTGAAGTAGCTCCGAATTCCAGCATTTATTCTGCCATTGTTTGTTCAAGGCTTAAAGAAAAACAAAACACACAGTTAACTGGTCCAAAAGTGTACAATACATTCTCAATGTATATATGCAGAGGAGAACATTCAAAACAGGTACTCTAGAATATGTCTTCTGGAGCTGTACTTGTCATGCATGTGATCTGATTTCTCTTTTTGCACACTGACAGAACAAAGCTCACTAAGAAGCAGCTCTTTAAAACAAAACCTTTCCAAACTTTTTCTTCTGTGCTGTTCAGGCTATTTTAAGCAGAAGAAGATCACAGCACATACCTCAGAACAGAGTCTCAAAAGGCCCCGAAGTGTCATCTTAGCTTCATTTTATGCTATCTACCAATTAATGTATTCGCTTCACCTGCTGAACAAAGAGTAATACTTAACTGTAATGTTTTACATGGANTATTAGGAGGCAAGGAACTAAAAATCTGTTCAGCACTCACTCCACAAGCAGAGAGAAAATGTATAACCTTTCCTTTTTCTTCTTAATGTGTAGGTCTGACAGTGTGATAGTCTATTTTTAATCAATCCATGATTTACATTTTATTTTGTATTTTATGTATGATTTTTGGAGAACAGCAAAGCAGAAGTACATCTAAAAGGGTTTACAAGAACTGTGAAAATCAGTCTGGAGGTCATCTTATTAGTAAAATGTTTAATAGCAAGCAGAGTATTTAAAGTTTAGTACAAGAACAAGTCAAATGAAAATCAATAAACCATAATATTATCACAGGGACCCCTTTTAATAATATATTTTGCTTTAAACTCCAGTATTTTAGAGAATAATACTGGATACTAAGAAAGATGGAAGCTTAGTGAAGTCGGCCTCTGAATACGGTATTTGCATTTAATTCTGCTTGAATTTCTTTCTTCTGTATGTTCAAAAATATCTCCTTAAGAAATTGTTTAGATGTAGAGAAGAATATATTTCACCCAGAAATGTTCCTCAGAGTTTCTGCAAAAGATGACAGGTAGGGTTAAGCAGGGACGGATATGTGCAAGGAGTGTTTGGGTAGGCAGACGTGTATGGGGACAGAGGATGTTGTTGAAAAGGTAGATAGAGCATCGAGATGGTGGTTACAGGAAGGCAAAAGTGGAACTAATAGTTTAACAGAAGAGCTCCAAGATCCTGGAAAGGCCATCCACCCTCTGGTTGATCTATATATTATTCTACTGTTGGCAGTGGTCCTAAATGCAATATGTACTATCTGATCTTTTGACATGCAACTTCAGTCTGAACTGCCAGGTCGCTTCCATCCGATCTGTACATCATCAATATGTAACTATTCTGCATCGAGGACGCGGGAGCAAAAAGTAAACAACAGTAATGGCAGTTGATGCGGAGAACAGTCAATGGAGAGAAACCGAAGTTTCTGAGTTAATTAATATTTGGGCAGACAGCTCTGCTCAGGCCAAACTCGAGGGGGGTTTTCGGAATCGTTTGTTTTTTTTAAAACATTTCCAAAGAAATGGAAGAGTGCGGGTTTAAACGCATCTGGCTCCAATGCCAAAGAAAAATAAAAAGTCTCCGAGCTAAATATGTGTGTGGCGTCACTGTTCCCTCTACTGCGCATGCGTGACACATTCAAGATGTGTTTCATTGGCAATATGAACGAGCTCGCAAAAAGGTCGGATCTCAAAAAATTAAAATGGTAATTGAGCATTAAGACCAGCAGTCTGAACGTAGCCTAAGTGTGGCCCTGTGATGGACTGGCGACCTGTCCAAGGTGTCCCCCGCCTCTCTCCCAAGGACTACTGGAGAGGCGCCAGCTCCCTGCAACCCTGAACAGGAAGAAGTAGGTTCAGAAAAATAGATGGATAAAAAAAACAATGTTTGATCATTTTTATGTCATGTGTTTTTTTAAGTTTTGAGTGTTTCTTTTCATGGATGTTGACAGATGATGATGGACATGTTCACTTATTACTTTGGCTGAGACTTCATCCCAGCTGTTAACCCCAAGGTTGGCCACCTTCTTTATGCTCCACCTGCAGTCACTCATATCAATATGTCCCGTGAGTTGGCTTTTGTTGAAAACACTGGACAGGCAGTTTTGGTGGTAATATCATTTTAACAGTTTGTCATCTCACCTCACTGACACCACAGCATTCCCTAACTGTGCTTTCCGATGTCAGTGTGGCGGCAGGTACCTCATGGACGTTGGAAAGATCATTGAAACATCTCCTTGCATTGGTCATTTTTAACATTTATCCTGAATTTGGAAACAACTAATTATGTGAATCCAACAGTCGGAGACTACTGGCCTACTTGAATAAAAGTGTAAAAGTCATTAAAGTCAGTAGGCTCAATCTTTTGCATAGCATGAAAATCTGAATATCAGTGCCAGTGTAGTAAAGAACAGGTAAAAATAAGAGCATAAAAACAGGATTCAAAAATCAAGAAGGTAGGCTACTTTCTGCTTTAAAATAATCAGAACCCCATCTTAGCTGAAAGTTGTTATTTGATGGGCTTCAACTTCACAAAGATGCTCGTATTACCTGAGAAAAATACAAGTGAATGAGCTAATCTCAGATTTTTTGTGTGAGCTCCATCTGCTCAAATTTCCTCATCTTCCGTTGCCACACTTCAAAGATGTCTCTGAGGATCTGCCTCAAAACATACTGACTTACAATCTTTTGGTTTTTTTCTGGTCCGCCACAGAGTCTCAAACCACCAAATAAATATAAAAGAAATACTCTCCAGCTATTTGTTTTAAAAGGTGGTTCTGTTCATGGAAATTAGGGGATTCTTTTCCCATTTCCCAGCGATGTCAGTGGCTCATCATGAGCATAGGTGGACATACAAGCACAACACAGGCAGTGAATGTTTAAGCATGAAACAACTTGTTCCTTAATTTAAAAAAAACTGAAACCACTTGTCAGTTTCTCAAGTGGTTCGGTCGACTCTCTGTTTCCCTACAATCAAGTCTACCTGCAAATCCATGTTTCAGTGAGCCACAATCACTATCAGGAAGCAAATAGGTCATTTATTATGGAAGTTGTTTAACATGCTGGATCCATAGCTGTCAAGTCTCCCATTTTGGCCAGGAAGCTATTGTATTTTACCTCCTTTCCTGATGTCCTATAAAAGGGTTAACCCTAACACTTAAAGAGGCCCTTCCATTCAATATATTTTTTCTGAGGTTTCTGTTGAATATTTTGGCTCCACAGGTGTTCTTACCTTCATAGTGGGTGTGAAAACAGGTCAACAACTTCTCTTTCAGTTTTTATCTCTCAAACTACGCAGGTGGTGATAACACCCGAGTTCAAACGGCCTGTATCTGTTTCATCACAACTCCTTTGTTCGTTAGTATTCATCAACTCCTGCAGTTGAAACCACACCTAGCATGCTGCTGGCTGAAAGCTGTTAGCATAAGACGTAGCAAACAGGAAGACACGACGTCTGATGTTGCCATGCGCAGCGAGGCAGGAAACAGTATACCTTGCTCTCATAGGCTCGTTTGTTAGCCAATCAGAGTCCAGCAAATTAGAATAATGAATATGAACAAGCTGCTGACGAAGCAGTTGAAGCAGCCTGACGGAACGAGCCAGAACCACCCGAAATTTAATGCAGACAGATTGAAAGGTCTGTTAATCAGTGTTTCCTGATGTTTTTTAGAAATAAAATGTTTCATATTACTGGTTAATACTTAAGAAATAACCACAAAGTCCTGAAATTTGTATGAAATAGCTTCTTTAACCCTGTAAGACCCAACTTGTTAAAAAATAGCCAGAAAATTCAGATTATTTGGAACTTAGATGTTTACGAAGCCTTAGAACAAAATTCACAAACGTTTTTTGCTGTATCATGTTATTTATAATAGATTTTTTGTATCACATTTATTACATTGGCCGTCTTTACGGTTTAATTGTAATATAAAAAATGAGTTAATAATAATGCATTCATCCATATAATAATGATGATTTAACCTGAAAAAAAAGGCAAGTGGATCATTTACTGGGAGCAACCATGTTAGAAATGATCAAAACTATGTAGCAAATATGATACAAGGGACATTATAGGGTTAAGCTGATTTGATGGACTATACTGAAAATAAAAACAGGGTGCAAAGAAATTTTGATAATGTTCTCATAAAGGTGCATCATTACCACTAGTCAGTAACATTGATGATGTTTCTGGGTGAACATAAAAAACCTGTTTATAAGTAGAACGTGTACTTATACAGAACAATGCTTTAACTACAGTTACTGCTTTTATTAACGTTATTTAACATGCTGAGAGCTGCACCTTGCAATGCAAGTTGCAAATGAGCAGAAAAGAGCAATTTATTTTGCCCCCCAGGAATCACTCTCAGGAATTTGACTGTTTATTTTGCTCCCAAAAAATGAAATGGGATTTTTGCCCAATCATGAGTTTTCCTGTTTCAGTTTAGTTAACGCACTTGTTTTTTTGTGTTTTTTTTCAGGAATGGGTGACAGCCACTGACCTGCTCATCTCTTTGAACAGACTCAACAGTTTTGGGGATGAGTTTTTTAAGGATGCTAAAGTCTTGCGCTCATATTTTTACGCAATCTCTGATTTCTCTGTGGGCGGCAGGTAAGAGAGACTAGAAAGGGTTCATTTCAAAATAAAATAATAACACTGGTGATATGTATAGTTTTACTGTGTTTAATTTAGGTGGATCCAGACAAAATAACATGTTATATTTTTCCTTGGAGTGGAATGATGTATTGTATTACCACTTTTCAGAATTTGTCCAACATTTGGTTGCTTCTACACATTTAAAATGCAAGCATTAGTATTGGTGTGTTCAGAGTGGTTGTTGCTGCTCCTTACTAATGTCAGGAAATCTTTTCCCGATATAAAAATCTGCAATTTCTCATTTGGAAAATGACTTTGTGGACAATGTCCTTTTCACACTGGTTTACAGCCCCAGTGTGAGATCAAAAATCAGCCAAACTGTGACTAGATTTGGCAAAGTCTTCTGGCACATATCAGAGACGTAGTGGACATCCTATTAAATGATAGAAAGTGATAATTTCACAATGTTTTTGAGAATGCACCTAGAGGAATGCACAAAGTTTTTATGGTTCATCATCATGGCAGCAGATTTTTGGGGTTCTTGGTGGAGAAGTGTGAATGGCAGCAGTAGAAACACATCTGCATTGCTGATTATGATGGTTCACAACTAGCCACACTGTCTTCTTGCTTTGAAATCATGTTGTAGCATCATACATGCATGGTGTGATCTTCTAGCTTGTAGCCACATCCTGATGCTGTCCAAGAGATTTGTGTCAACATCGGGATCAGGGCATGGTGTGGTATGTAATTGGAATGACAATGGAATGTAGACGTATAAAGCAGGAGAGCATATTGGGGACATGAGAAGAGCAGAGAGAAACATTTTGTAGAGTAACAAGGCTGTGAGCAGGATCAGTATGGTCTTAACACCAAAGGGTTTCCAAATTTATCACAGTCTAGCACGCAAGGGACCTAACACCTAAGGAGGTCCTGTTCTGTGGTGCTACTTTAACACAATCACCACTTTTACACACTATTATTGCATACATTTGCATTACTGCAATATATTTAAATTTCCATGTTTATATTGCTTCTGTGTATCTTATTGCCACTTGCAAGTATTTGTCTCTTTTTTTTTTTTTACTATTATAGCTTTAATTTCTTCTCTGCTGGTATTAGTATATTTTGGTCTGTCTTGGCAAGTCATTTCCTACATTATCGTGGGCAGAGAGAAACACAATTTTGATTCTCTAAATCAGCTGTATGCAGAGTGGAATTGATGATAAAGCTGACTTTGATTTGGACTTTTAAGTTGAATTTACAAATCTCAGATTTTGACATTAGAGTTAAGTATTTTGATGCCCACGACAAGCTGCAAATTTATGTTTTTTAAAATAGATGAAATAGAGAGAAAGATCACATATAAAGGTTTCAGTGGCAAGTACCAGCTGGTGTTTAAAGTAAATGCTGACTTTATCAGCATTTATGTTCTACTGTTTTTTTTTCAGCTATATTTAGATTAAGTATTTTTTTCCTTCTGCCCACCATCTGCAGGAAACCAGATAGATAGATAGATAGATAGATAGATAGATAGATAGATAATTGTTCTGTCCTTCTGCCAGTATCGTTGCCATTTAATGAAAATAAGCCAATATAATTGTCTGTCCACCGTCCACTTCTTTGAGTTTTCTTCTTACATTAATGAAAAAGGACACAGACCATGCTGCACCTTGGAGTTGTGGAAAGAAGTGAACGATTAAGCAGTTGAGATGAAGTCTTCAGAAGGTGTATAAACTTGATCAGACACCTGTCATAAATGCTCAGGATCACAGCAGCGGTGTGACAATTTACCCAGCAATGTCACATCACCTGAGGGATGGCCCTACGCAGCAGCATGCTAGCCTTGTATGAGGACAGTCTTTAAAAGAACATATGCCTTCACACTATACTGATTCACACCAGGTCTGACAGTCAGACGTCAATGATTTTGGGGGATTTTTTTTTCTCTCTTTTTCTGCGAAGCATCAATAAACCTTGGCTGGAAACAGAACAGCTGTGATGGAGAAACAGTTATTGTTTTAGCTGAAAGGTCATGTGCACAAGAATACGTTCCAGAGAAGGGTCAGGTACATCAGCTACACATGGCTCTACAAGGTAATAACTTGGTGTAATTCTTTTCAACTGGGAATTGTTATTCAGTCTAATAACTTTAAATTAAGATAGATGAACTTAGTAGCAGTAGAAGTCTAGTGGAAGAAAAGCCTAATTAATGTTTGTTGTAGGAAGATGTACATTTTTAAACACATTGGTTGCCTCCAGTTACACATACAGTAAAAATGATAGCACATCATGTTTAACGGAGGTCTTGTATGTGGATTGAAGACAATTTAGAGATACTAGGTTGTTGTTGTCATCTTAGTGACAGCTGAAATAACTAGGTCTGAGCCCCAGGCAAGTTGATGTGTGGTTGTAGGACAGCTGACTAAATTTGACAGAGCTTGCCACTCAGAGACAAGTGTCTGTCCCCTATCACAGCCACTTGACAAAACCTATGACACTGCCAGGAAATAATACATACACAAGGAGCTGCTGCTGCCAGTATGCTTCAGTGGAAATGATAGGTTCTCCATATGCAAAGAGAAAGGAAATTACAGGGAAACAGCTGTCCTGAAAACCCTGACCCAGTAATACACACCTTATCTGTCAAGAAGTATCTTTTATAAATCCTCAATAAAAATGTGTGTTTTTGGCACCAAGGGGTTATTTAAATCTTTAATGATACAATATTTCAGGTGGGTTAAAAGATCAGATAAGTTTCCAGAGTTATAAAGGTCTTGATTTGATTTAAATTTTGAGAATGTAGAAATTTGAAGTAAACTCCTTTTAAGGAGATAAACATTGCTACTCAAATATTTAAACGTGGTAATTGTAACAAAAGTCTGACTCCACTAAATTTAACCAAACAATTATTAGCAAGGATCTTTTCCAAAAAGCTGTTTAAAGCTCTGAAGATGAATAAAATACAGTGATATAAAAACATTTCTCCCACATGCAGATTTATTTTGTTTTTGCTTTTTTGATATATCAGAATAAAGCTGCTTCTTGCAAAAAGCAAATATGTTTATGGAGTTTAATCAAAGAAACACTATTCACCTGTTATAACAGGAGGTTGTTTTGATTTTGTTCCATCCCGTGACAACTGTTTACAGTTAGAGACATGGATTTAAGGATTTGCATATTTTGGAAACAAGCATCCCACCATCTGGTTACGTTGGAAGGACACTGACTTTTACATCAAATGAATGATCCCGAACACTCCCCATTAAATCCACACAACAAGCCACATGACGAGATGCATAGTTTAAATATTTTTTCCCTGAACTTAATGAAAAATCAGAAAAAGGACTTCAGAAGAGCAGCAATTATCCTAAAAACTCACCCAATAAAAATATCTTGCTTAAAAAAATGACCATGACAATCTTTATCTCAGTAATGATGAATCTGTCTGAACCGCTGACTGTTTATAAAGATGAACAAACTCCAGCTACGTCTTTAGTGCAAAAGCAAACACACAAGTTTACAGTTTGCAGGTGCTTTTATTTTTTTTATTTCTGTGCAATTACAATGTGGGACTGAATTTCTGGCCCATTCATCTGCACACCGTTATGAAGTGTCAAATAACTAATTACAGCTAAAGAAATTAGAAAAATAATGCGTACATCCAGACACAAGAGATGTGTTTGTTTTCTAGTCAGGAAAATGTTCCACTTATTTACATGGAGGGTTAGACTTAAAACTTAAAATAAATAAATAAACTGTTCGTAGCCACAAAGTAAAAGCTCATAGGCCAAGGTGGTTGTTCTGTAAGAAGCTTCAAGTTCAAGTTTCAAGTTTATTTATTTATAAAGCGCCAGTTCATGACAAAGTCATTTCAAGGCACTTCACAGAAAAATCAACCAATTAATAAAATAAAACATTTTCTATCTAAGGAACCAGCTGATTGGGCTGAATTGTTATTTCAGCACAATCCCCCATCCTGAGCAGCACGATTGGCGACAGTGGAAAGGAACGACTCCCTTTTAACAGGAAGAAACCTCTAGCAGAACCAGAACCAGAACCAAAACCCGGCTCAGGATGGGCGGCCTTCTGCCTCAGCCGACTGGGGTCTGAGCTGACAGGAAAGAGACAAACACAGATAGATTTTGGCCAGTCGTCATGTCTATAGAAAGATAAACAGAGAAACAGTTAATGGCAGCAGTAACAATCAAAGCAATAACAATTTGATGACTCTAGTGGGAATATTTCATTCCTTGTTTATGTGAGATACACCCTCCTCAGAGGCAGCCAGAGTAAAGAAAGACAGCAGAGTGAAGACATGTGGACAGTATGTCCTCCGGCAGTCTAAACCTATAGCAGCATAACTAAAGGGAAAGCTCAGGAGAACCCAAGCTAACCCTGACTATAGGATTGTGTAAAAAGGAAAGTTTTAAGTCTTTAAGTTTAAGTAAGAACTCTATGGCATAATTGGTTGGCTGTACACACATCTAGCAGGTTGGATGCGTGCAAACTGAGTATCAGGGTCTTTGATCAGTTTTACTGCTTTTATAAAATTTAGTTTTACTAGTTCTCCATCACAGGCAGATATTATATTTTATTGAGATTTGTTTATCTGTCTGTTAACAACATAACTCAAAAACTTTGGGATGATTTTGATGACATTTTCAGGATAGGTCTGAAGGTCATGTCAGAACTTGAACAGACTTGATAGAACTGACTAACACGTAGGGAGCAGGTTGGAGGAACTGTCACAGAAGTAAATATCCAAAATCCAAAACACAGACCAAAAAATCTCTGGGATAAGGCAAAGATGTGGTTTTGGAATCTAAATGGGGTTCGGTACTTTCTTTGAGGAAAAACGGATCACTTGACATGAAACAATACAGGTGCTGGAATGTTGCTGCTCAATGCATATGAACAATCTGGCAGTGACAGAATACCTGCTCACAGCTTGTAGAGGGACAGAGACAGGTGTGTATGATCAGGTGTGATCAGCTGTGAGTAGGTGCAGAACATGTGCAGTGTAACAGAATGAATCCAAAATGACAACATGAGCAAATTGAATGATGAAGGTGACGTGGTCAGACCAGAACCATGGGGTTCTAGAGGAAGCTCTCGTTCTTTATTCTTTCAAGCTATAATATAAAGAAAAAGACATCTAGAGTTGAATTGACTTTAATTCAGATTTTACTTGTAGATTTTTCCCTTCTGTCAACACCCAGTAGTTGACCTGCTGCTACTGATGGAAACAAATATAAGAATTACAGAAGGTGTCATGACTCAGGATTGATCATGTTCTGTTTCTGCATTGCCCTTGTCTGATCACACCATATTGTTTCCTGTGTTGTTCCCTGCTGCATCATTGCAATCATGATCCATGTCTTTCACCTGTTTGTTAATTTACCCTCATGTTTGCCACCTGTTATTGTCAGTATATGTTCTCTGTTCAAGCTTCAGTTATTTGTCAGGTTCTTGTATTTGTGTTAGATTGCATTTGTTTATTTCCTGTTATTTCCAAGTCAAATCAAGTCTGTGATTTAGTTTCATTTTAATCTTCAATAAAACACATTTAGATGTAACTACTGTCTGCCTCCTGCTGCATTTTGGGTCCACCACGCCACAACCATACTCCCATTACATTACACAGCATTGTAGAATTAATGTTTGCATGTGATTCATCACACATTTGAATACTGAAACAAAGAAAACATACAGCATGGGCATGCTATTTTTTTCTTGTACTCATGTAAAGTATGAGTTTATTAGTAGTGACACATTAACACTTTACTGAAGTGGAAAAATAAAATAACTCCGATCACATTTTTACCTGTGAGAGATAATATGAAGTGACAACTCCTTTTGGTGGAAATATGCTCTCATTTTCCTCCCACCCCTGACTCCATTCTACACTATAGGGTCAGGTACAGAGAGAAAGAGAGAGTGTGAGAAAAAAAGTCGAAGGACTTGACTTGCGGACTTAAAAATCTATCTGTTTCCCTTAGATGTAAGTGTAACGGCCATGCCAGCGAGTGCGTTGAGGGGGAACAGGGTGACTTGGTGTGTGTCTGCCAACATCACACAGTGGGAGCCGACTGCCAGAGATGTCACCCCTTTTACCAGGACAGACCTTGGGCCAGGGCCACTGGGGACTCCGCCAATGAGTGTTTGAGTGAGTAGCTCAATTCTGGGGTACTGTCACAAACCCACTGGGTGCAGCCATCTGGAAAATCCACAGGGCAGTGTTAAATTCAAGTGACAAGCTCAAGGCTTTCGAAGGTTGTGTAAAATCTTTAAGTGTGCCTGGCCCTCATCGCTACAGGGTGAAAAAAAAATCATATTTGACACTGAACGCTCATCAAGTCCCAGCAGAAATTGAACTTGACTGGTTTCTTGCAAATCTTTTTGCAAAATAATTGATATTCTAATATGCAGGATTTAGAGTTATTTGGTATAATTAGCGCTTTTGATTTNATTTAAAAAAAAAAAAAGAGATATTGTTGCATCTTCTAAATAACTTCAATATAGTGCCATTTAATGCCCTCGTAAATATTGGTAATTTAGTCCTGCGTCTCTATGTTTACACCTATACTCCCATCTGTCCTCCATATACATGAATTAAAGTCTTATCCAGTTTGGCTCAATAAAATTGCTTTGGCTTGCCAAAAATGAAACGTGATTGTGAGATAAAAACCATGAAGTAAAGCGGCTTTATTTTATTTTTATTTTTTAAAATTATTTTGTTTAATTCTTTTAAGAAGCGAGCTTGTTTTAATTACTCCTACTCTTCGTTTCAAGCAGATGGCATCTTCAGTATACTATTGCACCAAATTTAATCAGGATTGTATATTGAAAACCATCATATACAAGAAGCAAAGAATGTGAGAGTATTAAGCTCAGTGTTACTGTTCAACTTTCTCCTGGACTAAACTCATTGCAATTAAATTTGCAACATGCACATCAATCCTACTTTTAATGTTTGGTAGAATATTTTAATTTTAGCACTGTATCAGACTGAATTGTGTTTTGGGTTTTTTGTAGGCAAAAGCAGCTTTGATAAATTTAAAGCAGTACTGAATAACTTTTCTACAGTAGTGTCTCAGACGGCCATTGCTTGAACTAGTGTTCTGTTGAAATATGCTACCTGTTGAGATGTACTACACGTGTGCCGTTCTACAGTCTTGACTTCAATAAACAGATTTATCGTTTATTTTTGTTTCTATATTTTTACATAAATACATTTTATCTATCAAATAAATTCTCCCAGGACAGAAACACTAAATATGATGTTATTTTAACTTTCTTTACATTGTCAGAGCGACAGGCAAATGTTTGGACGCACCCAGAGGAGAAGGACCCAACAATGGCTGATAAGGACCCAGAGGGCTTTTATATAGAAAATATCAGGGAAGGATCATAAAAATATGTTTAAATAATTAACAGGACACACTCACCATAAACAAGAAAACTGTATAAACTTCTAATAACATCTCATTATGAAATAAGTTGTAAATTTGTACTATGGAGGCATTTTTCATCAGGGCAGCATAAATCATCAGAACACCACTTCCTGCTGAGACCTGAATTACTGAAGTTATTTAGTTTATTGTAAAACCATCAGAGAGTCCAGAGTGTCTAATATGAAGCTGAACATGTTTTTTGATGAGTATCCACTTAGATAAGTTTCAAAATAGCAGCTTAAAGTTATTTTGTACTACTTTAAAGAGAATGTTTCTTGTGAAAATATTGATTTATTTTGTTTTCTACCCTCCATCATTCAAGCAAATAGATTATTACTGAATTGGAAAGAAAATAGAGAAGGGGTGGCGAACTCCAGGCCTCGAGAGCCACAATCCTGCACATTTTAGATGTTCCCCTGTTTCACCACACCTGCTGCAGATGAACAGGTCGTTAACAGGCTTCTACAGGACTTGTTGAGAGGTTGCAGATTTGAATCAGGTGTGTTGAAGCAGGGGAACATCTAAAATGTGCAGGATTGTGGCTCTCGAGGCCTGGAGTTCGCCACCCTGAAGAGGGATGCAAATTACTTGGAGAGTAACTCACCCCCCTCCAGAATACATACCTGCCTACACTCCCTGTTTTAAAAAATGCCTCAAAAAGGGGCGTTTCCTGGAGTTAGGCCAGAGCTGGTGATGTCCTTACCCTCTCCAACATCATTAGTCGCTTCAAAACCGTTATATAATTTTAATACGAGGAGTGTGCAAAAGTTACAATTTTAGGCAGAACATTAAGATTTGAATAAAGATGCAAGAAAATGCAAGAATAAAGTGCAGACATGTAGACAACACAATTAGACACTAATTTATACAGTTTATTAGCAAATCAAAGTGGATTTGGGGGTTAATTGCTCTTTAAGTTGTATGATTTTTAGTGTTAAATATGTAATTTAATGACATAAGGAATAACAATAAAATTATAAATATCTAAGAATTCCAAGTTGTCCAGTTTAATAGTTTGTCTCTGGTTTTTGTGGTTCTATATGTTTCTCATGTTTTTATAATACAGTTAAGACAAGCACATGCTCAGTAGGGCTATATTACATATTACAGATTAGGAGATTTGAGTTTGCATATAATGTTGAATCCTCATGGAATTATGTGGATCATTTATTAATTTATGTTTCATTGTTATGAATCATTTCCAGCCTTGAAATAATCCTAGCATCTCTAACAAATATATTACATGTCTAAAGATCAGTTTTGTAACCAAGCAATGGAAAAAAATACACAAACGTCCTACTTTTAAACATGAGAGAAACTTTTTAAGATCTTTTCTTGTACCTGAAATATAAGGTTTGGATTGTATAAACTAGGGTTCTAAGGAAAGGTTAGAATTAATTACTACTGTAGCTGTTTCAAGTTCAAGTTTCAAGTTTATTTATTTATAAAGCACCAGTTCATGACAAAGTCATTTCAAGGCACTTCACAGAAAAATCAACCAATTAATAATAAAACATTTTCTATCTAAGGAACCAGCTGTTAAAGATAACTCTTTCAGTGATCTCAGTTTGAAGATTAGTTTTGACTGGAATGAGGGTTTAACAGCTAAAAAACCAAAGTGGACTTCTGCCATCTACACTGTTATTCCTGGAGAAACATTCTGGTACTCCCAATAGTAATACCCCTGTCTGCACTTGATGTGTTGCAGCCAGATGCTGCTGCTGCTATTTGCTCTTGTCATATACAGAAATGTACATTAAAATAACTTTGCAATCCAAAATCAAGAGCATTGCACATCTTTCTAAAACAGAATCTGCATGAACTGCTATAAAAACTCTGATATTGGAGTTGTTTTAGGACAACAGGAACTGGTCCTGCTCTTTTGGTCAGAATTAAACTTTTTTTTTTCCAGCAGAAGTCATTCAAAAAACTATCAGGTGATTTTGTTCCTAATCTTTCCACAAAAGCTCCTCTTCAAATGATGTGAACAATAATTTGAAAGCCCAGCGCCACAAGACAGACACCCCCATTCTGTTAAAAATGTTTACAATCACAGAGGAATTTCTCATCCATCTATCCTTCACTGTCTTTATGCAGCGATCCTTTAGGACTGAAAGTGGTTGCAGCTTTTCCCAGCTGAGAGTAGGTACACAATATACTGACAATCAGTCAAAAGCTGACACCCAGAGACAGACAACAATTCCCACTCCTGTTGACAACAGTTAACATTACCTGCACATCCTTGCACACACAGCAGGCAGTTTTTAAGACTGCTAATACTTAAGTGACAACACTGCCTTACTGCATTTCCCCTTGTGACAAATAATGCTCATATCGCTCAGCTTCAGGTCATGACTTTCCTATGAATACTACCTATGCAATATCTGTGGTATTGAGAAAAAAAATGTGTGGATGGTCTTTTTTTGTCTTAAACGTACAACTTTGCAAGCAATCTCAGTATGAATAATCTGTGTGAGTTCAGAATTTCTATCAAAAAATGCAACAAAAACAGCAGCTTGTTTTGTAGCTAAACCTCTTGAGTCCGCTGGGCCCTTCCGCAGGCCCAACAAGTTACAGACATATTCATCCGCCATAAAAAGATAATAAAACATGACAAATGTGTTTAATTTCAACTGTTGCTTAAAGTTTATGCCCGAATGTTCACAAAATGAGACCAGATGTATATTTTAGTCCAAACATTAATGTTTAGAAATGTTTCATAACGTATCAAGGCTAAATAACCAAAAGGGATTCGAAGCAATAAATCATTCATATTATCGAAAATCCTTCCGCTGGTCGGCCATGTTTGGGTTCCATTGGAAGGGGGGAAGTTGCTGAATTGAATGATAGCAAACATTCTATAGATTACAGTACCCAACGGACTCCATTTGGAAACAAAATTATATATTTTGATGTTTTTTGTTTGTTTGTGTGTTTGTTTGTTTATTTGTTTATTTACGTATATTTACTTATTTGTTTATTTACTTATTTATTTATGTACTTATTTGTTTATTTACTTATTTATTTATTTAATACTGTACACAATAGCCCAAATTGACAAAGAACTTATTTCATATCCAAAAGCTTCAGTAGATGGTTATTGACTCCAGTAATGTAAATACGTTGTATTTTCCAGCCAGTTTTTATTTGAAGTAGAAAGTAAATTGTGCCAAATTCCGTGTCTGGCTGATGGTGTTCTTACTGAAACCTTTCTGGAAGCTTTTGCCTTTGCTCACTTTCTTTTAGATTTGATATATGAATGGTGAAGGATTTGCTGAATGTGTTCAGTGGCATCATTATGCATGGAAACATTGTCAGCATGGTGTTTTCCTGTGTCAAATGTGAGGAGAGAAATTTCACATTTCTCCTTCGGTTTATTCCAATTTACTCAGGCATAGTGTCAGGCATATTATTTTTGACACTTGGAATACATTCTCTGAGGTCTGTAGATGTTCCTAGATACCAAGAACATGCATATTAACCTTATTAATGTGGAACAATTCTTCATTTACTTTTGGTATGTCTTTAAGGTATTTTTTTCCTGAAAAGGAACCAGGCTTAACAGGTTAATTTTCCATATAGTTTATCAGATTTAATTAATATGGAATGACATTAAAATGTGAAGATATAGAACATTTAATAACAAATTATTTCCCTAAAGGTTGCAGTTATCGTTCAAAGACTAGAAAACATTCTTGATTTGCAAATGCAAATTTGAGACTGAATGAAAATCTCTAAGGAATGTTCTGAGAAAGTTTGTTGGATTTATAGACATTTATGTCAGTTAAATAATCTAAATACTCTCTTTAAAAAATCAGAATAAGGTTTATTTGACCAAGTTTGTTAAACATGTAAGGAATTTGGTTCCATTTCACATTTACTCCAGTACCAATAAACAGACATATCAAGGAATGCCCTGACCACCAATGTCAGGGCGACGGGTCTGTATTCATTTAATCCCTGGATGCAGGGTGTGATGTAATGTTTACATTTCCTATTAGCGCGTGTGCTGTCTAAAAAGAAGAGTCAAGTTACAATTGTTTGTACACTCGTTTATTTTGAAAAAACACCGGATATTCAAGCCACACTTCCTGTATAGTTCGTCAGATTTCATCAAACTTGACGCAGATCCTCTCCGGCGTCCGGAAAAAATTGAACCTTGCGGATTCTTTCCATTGTGCCGTACGGCCCCCGTAACCGGACCTGCACCGCGCGGAGCTACTGTTAGCCTTCAAAAGGGATTTCAATCTAACGGAATAGCTGCGGGGTCCGCACCGGACCGGATCTGGATGCAGTGTGAGCCTGGGGTTATTCCTAGTTTTTCTGCTGCTGTCACACCTTTTGTTAAAATGTTTACTGCCCTGGTACTTGTTACAGCACAAATGGTAATGCAAAATGTCTCTCTTTAAGCCTAACCCCTCCATTCCACTGGATGTGCAACAGGTGCATAACGTCAGTGAAGCATAATACACGGCTGATAGCAGACATTAAAGTCAATGGGTGAATCAGACGCATCTCAGAAGCGTAGAGTTGCAGCCTCTACACGGCAGTTCCATTTTTTATGCACTACGCCTCTGAAATGCGTCAAGCTCAGCAGTTTAGTTTAGACCAGACAGGAAATCAGATGTACTGTATGTGACAATTAATACTCAGAAGTTTTAAAATAAAGGACACGTGCAGTTTTTGATTTGCTTGACTACGAAAAAGTACAGTACCTGTGACGGGTCTGAAGTCCGTAGGTGGTGTGAAAATAAACCACATACCTTCTGGATACATGTTGTCATCTTTCTCCCTGCTGCTTGACGTGTGTACTGACGAAATCATGCATGATTTCACAATTCACCTGTCATTTCATCAGTGGCGGCTGGTGAAATATTGTTTGGGTGGGGCTGCATAAATCCAATTAAGTGACGGTCAATCAAAAATGTGTAAAGATGAGTGAATGTAAACCCTGTAACAAAACATTTTCAACTTCAGTTAAATATTTAACAAATACTTTATTCAAATTTAAAATAAATAAAATAATCACCAGAACAGGTTAATCTAGTCAGCCAAACAGACACATTTTGTGCTAAGTAATATTTAATATAATATAAACATTAAATACATTTAATTGTCCAGTACTGGATAAACCTCCACAGTTGTGTCCAGTGTGTCTCAGGAAACGTCCCACTGTGCTGTAGACACAGTTCTCCATGCAGCAGGTCACACTGATGAGATGCTGAGTGAAGACAAAACACTCCTCAATGTGCAGCAGGACGGTGTCACACACCTGGAAAACTGTTTTTCATTATAATAAACTTACAGACATCTACTAGTTATAATATTAAACTTCCTAACAACTTGTTTTTCTTTACAGGCTTCTCTATCGCTGGGTTTAACAAGTTTCCCTTCTGTTCAGTTTTATTCTACCAGAAAACAAAAAGAAAACATTGTTGTTACTTCTGTTATCCGTGTGTCTCCTGGTGTTCTCTTCTTTATATTTTCAGATAGATGTTTCATATCCCTCCTCACTCCTGTAACCATCCATCCAGGATCAGAGCTGCTTGTTTTAAACATAAACCGAGTTAGCATAGCTACATCCAGCTAGCTCCGAGTGAAGCCTCTCTGCTTTCCTTTCTCATTTACCAGCTGTTTGATAGCAGATAATCTCGCTGTATTTAAATGTGGTTTGGGGCACTTCAAAAATCACCCTTCATGAAGTTATTTTCTCAGCGTTTATTGGCTAAATTAAGTTCTTCTGTTTGGCAATGCAGATCTGTAATTGGCTAATTCGATCTAAGAGCCCGCCTCCTGAGGGCGTTTTCTCCAGCGCCCCAGAGCTGAACTAGACATAAGAAGTGAAGAAGCAGGAAATCATATTTTACAAAGCAATTTCTGTCTTTCAGAAATCATTTATACAATCTTCTCAGTATATAAATATACATATGAGTGTTTTTAACTGTAAATACATGTAATTTAAAAAAAAAAAGAAATATTTCTTATTTGTTGTCACATCATGTTTTTGATAGGGCGGGCGGCGCCCTAGCGCCCTCTATTGGCCAGCCGCCACTGCAGTTCATGAACACTTGTGGGAGTGATATACGTCTAAAATGCTCCTGGTGGGAATCCTTGTCGAATCCTGCCATTTTTGTTTGGTAACACACTGTATTTTTTTATTGCACTTCTGTTATTGCTTTCATTGATGGCTGTCGTCACTGGTGTAAATAAGCTTGGAAAGTTTTTTATACAGTGTGTCAATAGTAGCTATTTGAACATGTTTGAGTGTGTTTTTAAGTATTTATAAACTAAGTCAGGTTATCAAAAATTAAAATTACTTTGCTACGTTTCTTTATACAACTTTTTGCTTTGCTGTCGTATATAAATGTGCAAAGACATGCAAACTACAGGAATTAACTGTGTGCAGAGATGAGCTGGAGAAGCAGTGGGATATCGTTCTCATCAAGATTCACCCCCTCTGAGGATTAAATCATTTATAGCCTGTCAGGTTGCTGTGGGTCCCTGGGATATTCATTGTTTGCTTGATGTTGTAATTGGTTCAGCCCGAGGCTGTACCAGTGGGGACACACTTTAAATTCTGTCACCACCACTTTGAAGCTGACAGCTGCAGCAGTTTTGAGAAACTGATCATTTTCTTGAAAGTAAATAGAAAGGTTCATAATGCTGTACCTATTAATACCTATCTGTGTCTTACATGAGTTTTAATGTGATGTATTGATGAACCAGCTTTAAGTTTAAAATTGTATCCTGTTGTACATTTCTTGCCTGCATTCTTGACATTCTGCAGTGAACATTCTACTAAATGTGGAATCAAAAGAAACATAAAATAACAAATTACAGGTTTAATATTTAGTCAGGCAAAAACCACAGGAATCAACCCCAACACTATTATCTGGTTTTATTTTTCATCAAAGACAATGCCACATTCCTTTACGTGAAGGGGGTGGGACTTAAACTTATCTAATGGAATCAGCTGTGATCAGGTGTTTGGATTAATTTGGCTTCAAATTCCTGATTTTGGTCTATGGTCGAGGGGAGAAAAGAGTTGGTGTAGATGCACCATATGTGAATGCACTGCTGTGCACATTTTATTTCACTCTATTAAAATTAAAATGACTCCAGTTTTGGAGGGAAAGAGCTTCTACCTCCATTTCATATGACACAAACACTCCACAGCGGCAGCTTTGGACAAGGTTGTGCAGACATAAGACCTGCTGAAACATTTACATTTATTTTATTATGCTTTACATTTACTTTGTTCTTCTCCAGTCCTGTAAAATTCAATATGTCTCGATTTTAAAAATGATTTTGTCTCTGTATAAAAAATAGACTTTTATGAACATATTTTACTTTTAGCAGCTGTATGTGCAGATATACAAGAATTTGTTAGCAAAATATTGTTGAATAAAACCTGTGATCTTTACATTTTTTAAACACTTAAGCAATTAAGCTTTTTAAAACTCATAACATGTCAGTTCTTGCAGTCACAAATTTGTCTTTTTTTATTTCAGGTTTATTAAATAAATGGTAAATGGCTGGCAGATGTCACTTAGACAGTTTTGTAAATTGCAGGACTACATGTGCTTCAGTGTGTTGCCCAAGGACACTTCAGCACATGGTGGTGGAAGTTGGAGTCAAATGGCCAACCCACTGATGAAAGCTCTTCCTTCTGAGCCCCTGCTGCCTTTTCTTATTATCTCTAAAATCTAAACTCAGTTAAATAATGTAGGTAACATGAATTAAATGAAAATCAAAACAAATATTAGGTAAGAGAGATTTCTTTCTTCAAAATAGATTGCAATTTTACTTTACAGTAAATACATTGTTTTAAGTTAAAATCCAAATGTAGATTATGTCAAAAATGTTGTTTATAATTCTAAATTTAGAACAAAAAAGTTTATTTTTATCTGTTCAAAGACATTGTGAGATAAGACTATTCAGAATTTATTGGGTTTTTTTAAATTACAGAATCTCAGTCTTCAAGTGATTTCCTTGCAAAGCAATAAGTCTTCATTGCAACCTCAACTGTCAACAGTTTGTGCTCTAAAACTCTAAGATGAAATCACTTTAGGATTGATCACAGCATGATGAAGGTTTGCAATATCTGTTACACAATTTAAAAGAAAGAAAATGAGTGAATTCTTGCACCCACCTCTCTCTTCTAATTTGATTTACAAAAAGGATGACGTTTTGGTCCAAAGGACCTTCCTCTTTGGGACCGAAAATGTTGTCTGTTTTAATAAATCAGTCAGTGTTAGTGTGAGAAATGGGTGCTGGAATTGACTTTTTTTCTGTTTCTTTAAATTGGACTTTTGAGGGCAATTTCCCAGCACCGTAAAAGAGATTACGCAAGTGAGGAGCCTGCTTCTTGTCAATATTTATTACATAGCCATAATAAAAGAAACAATATAAGCTGTCATAATTTGAACTAGTTTTATAATGCATCATTTACCACTTCTTTTTATTTTATTTTATGATATTATATTGCCACTGATGATACTTAGTTTGCAGTGCAGTTGAGTTTGTGTGGATTTTCTTATAAGATTTGAATAATTTCTCTTCAGTTATAATTTTGATCTTTGCATGTGTTTAATATCTCTCAGAAACCTGGGATTAACATAAACCTCCTCTTTTTCAATAATGCTAGATGCTTTTTAAAGGGAAAATTCAGACCTTTCGCAGTGAGTTGTTGTATAAAGGTTGTGTAAAATTAAAATCATACCTATTTTAGATAGCTCACTGAAATAACAACCAGGAAATGCTAAAGCTACCTAGCTCTATTTCAAATATTCACTGCAAATAATCACAAAATTTTACATAACCAGGGAATGAACATTACTGTAAAACAGTGTTCACTGGTATGAACTATATGAGATTGAAGTTGTTTTAGATTAGCAGTGCTTTAGTCTTTTCCCCACTGAGACCAATCTCTTTGCATCAGCTTGTTAATCCAGTTAGAGCTAGTCTCTAATTTTCCAAACTGATGTCTTTAAGAGTTGTTTACATATATGTTATAAAGTGCTGACACTTTTCCACATAAAAATTCTTTAAATAATTTGAACTGTCACTTTAAGTGTAAACTCTAATTTGTCCCTATTGTGAGTGTGAATGGTTGTCTGTCTATATGGGGCCCTGTGATGACTGGCAACCTGTCCAGGTGTAACCCCGCCTCTTACCAAATGGCCACTCAAGATAGGCACCAGCTCCCTGTGACCCTGGACAGACTGACTGACCAACTTTAAGTGTAACACTAAGTTTATACACAATTTAACAAATTTATCCCAACTTCAAACAATCTTGAAATATTTTTGACATAGAGTCCAAATTTTTGTCTGTGTGTTTATTTATCTGACAGACTGTTTGAGTCCAGTAATAGTTAACAAAACTAGTCCATTAATTCTCATTCTTACATACATGCTTTATTTAGTTCAGGGCAGCAAGGGTTGGGGTCTTTTTGAAGCTGTTATGGATTGAAAGGCTAGGCACACCCTGGTCACCAATCCATCTCAGGACTAATTAATACACCAGGTTTGTTAAATCAATACTTAAATCAATCAGCAAAAAATGTGGGTTATTGGACAGTTATGTTCTGCCTGGGTGCAGTGAGCTGCAGCTATATATTTAGCCTACAGACATACAAGAATTATAAACGTCTCATCCAACTTTTAGCAGGAAAACGAAACAGGCATATTTCCTAAACCTATTTCTTTAATATTGCCAGTTGCCTCTGTCAAAGAAAATTTATTATATATTGCACTTATGACTCTCTGCTGTATTAAAGTTAAGTACACATCAAAAATTTAACTTGTATAAAATTACCTGTCACGGTTTTGTATGTATTACTGCAAACTCAGTCAATACAGGTATTTTTGGAAAAAAATCATAAAAAATAAAATGTGGTTGGATAGAAGTCTATAGAAATAAATACTGATTGTTTTATGCATGCCATATTTGATTCCTCTAAGGCAAGTTTACCTCTGTTGGCATCTTGGGTAGTTCGACATTTCATTTATCTAGTAAATTAAATGTAAAAATGAGAAATTATTGTGCCTGCAGAAACTGAAGCAATTCCCTTCAATTAATTCTGCAAAAAACTATCAAAACATTTATATAAAGGTAGGAAAAAATGATTGCATTGACTTTTGTGCAGGTAAAGTGGGATTGCAACCTTCCTAACCCTACACAAAACAATTTCCTGCTGCTGAAAAATGTGTTTAAGAATGTTATTAGTTTTTTAGCATTTTATTAGTGCACAAGGAAACATGCTGTGTGGTCACATTACATATAAAGTCACATTTAATTCAAGGCTAAACATGAAATTGTTCAATTGATAAGGCTATATGGCTACCCTTTTATTTGTAAACCTGTAATTAGAATTTCTGTACAGTCAACATGTGTTAATATTTATGCTTCAATAGTAACAATGCTCACAAAATAAATTACTTAGGTGTCAAATAACAATAATTGAACATAACTTACAACCATAGATGTCTTTTTAAAGAGGCCATTTCACACAAATTTTATGACTTTGTGGTTATTTCTTAAGTATTAACCTGTGATATGAAACATTTTATATCTAAAAAATGTTAGGAAACACTGAATAATAGACCTTTCAATCTATTTGCATCAAGATTTGACTGGCTTTGGGTTGCAACTCGTTAATATTCATTGTGTGAATTTGCCGGACTCTGATTGGCTAACAAACTAGCCTATGAGAGCAAGGCATACTGTTTCCTGCCCTGCTGTGCATGGCAACAGCACCAGTAGTCTCTTTCGGTTTGAAACATCTTATGCTAACAGCTTTTAGCCAGCAGCATGCTAGGCGTGGTTTCAAATGCGGGAGCTGATGAATATTAACGAGCAAGGAGCTGTTACGAAACAAATACCGTTCAAACGCTGCTTTTATCGCCACCTGCGTAGTTTGAGAGATAACTGAAAGAGAAGTTATTGACCTGTTTTCACCCCCACTATGAAGGTAAGAACACCTGTGGAGCTAAAATATTCAACAGAAACTTCAGAAAAATATTTTTAATGAAATGGCATTTTTAAATACAAATTTGTATGAAATACAAAATATTAAGACCTTAATTTTAATGCTCAAGCAATTTAATATTTTTAGTTAAGCTTACATGTTTGAGGTTTATCTTCTTTTCCAGAAAAC
>SSNP01000059.1:2064475-2075467 GCA_006937955.1 Pachypanchax playfairii | reverse complement strand
TTTTTTTTTTTTTTTTTTTTTTTTTTTTTTTTTTATGCAGGAAGTTTTCACATCTCGCACTCTTTAAAAAGAGCAGACTCTCTTCTAACAAGCACACCCATGCAGTTCAAAGCCATTCATTTTCCTTTTTCTTTTTAAATATTACCACTAACAAGTCTGGAACCAGCCTTTCCCATCTTTTTATTTAGCTTTGATTGTGATGGCATTGCATGGTGCTGCTGTGTCATATAGCAATTTAGCAGTTTATTGCGCACTGTAAGAAAAAGCCGACAGCGAAAATTACAGAAGATGAAGTAGAACATTCCTCTCAATGTGTGTCCAGACTGATCTCCCAGAAACAAAAGCCCCCAAGGAGCTATATGGGGGTCAATGTCTATGCCTAAATATGTGTGATATGCAAACTAAAAGAGTCCTGGGAACATTCTCAGCAGGAGTTTGAAGTGCTTCACTACTGGTCTCTTTAAGGCGCATTAGAGTCATTGACTCACAGTCTTAGTGAAAGCACAGGGTCGTTTCTCTCCCTGGGAGAAAATGTGGGTGGGGGATCCTGTTGTTAAGACATCCAATTAGAGCATAACTGCATACAGAAGGGTGATTTAAAACATAAGGGTAGAGATTAGCCTTTGGGTTGTCAAATCACTGACATATGCCAACACAGGCTCAACTAGTTTCTATATCTAAGTCAGGTCACAATTGTTCACTATTCCGATTATCTAAGCAAAAACCAAAGCTTTTCATAAAGACCGTTCAGTAGTAACCAGGGAAACAAGAGAGAAATATACTTTATGACAACATGGTAGTCAAATGAACTATTTATGTATTTCCAATTTAATAGCAATTCATAAATTCATGTCATGACTCATGTCTGATCCAAATGTCATCAGGCATCAGATGAAGGATTGTAAAGTAAGGTTGCTGCAAATTTAACATATGCGTTGGCATTTTTCAGCACCTGTGTAAAAAAATCAAGTGATCCTGTGAAATACAGACATCATGTTACTTCTTACTGAATGACTTCCCATAAAAATATACTCAGTATGCAGCAGTTATATAGAACCCTTTATAACCCAAGTACAATCTGATTTTGTGAGGAACATTAACTTCTGATACTGTATTAATGACAACATGCCTGTAGCATTGTCCTCCAATCTTTGTATATGTGATTATGTGTGCACGTGATCGGAAGAATTGAAAGGTTGTGAACTGCAGAGCAGCTGAAGTGTGGAAAGCTGTTTTCAGCATTAAGCAGCAGCAAATAATTAATAAGAAGACACTTTAGAGTTCTTACAGCTTTAGAAAATAACCTCCCACATTGTTTAACATTAGGGTCCTTAAACTTGCTTATCCTCTAGAACTTGTTTAACAAGCACTATAGGCGGAAACCAGAGTCTCCCATTCTCGCTGGGAAACTACCATTTCTCACCCCTCTTTCCCACTGTACTTGTAAATGTCCTGTAATATAGTATGATTTAAAAAATCCTTTGCATTTCCAAACTGAACTCTATTGCACCAACTTTGTGAGAACACCCAGGAGCTTGTTCTCCAGCTTTTTCTTGTATACCTCGTTGTTTCTGATCTGAGCTGCAGCCACGTGTACTTGGAACTACTCATGGGGCTTGCCTCAGGTCTCACCTGCTCATCGCTCAGTCATTCTTTCTACATTCCTGACCGCCGTCCACTCCAGCTTCTCCACTCTGCTAGCTCACCGTCACCGAAGGAGAAACCACCTGGCTCCTGAAGTAAGCTCAATGCTGCTCCGGTGCGCTGCACCATCGCGCCGAGCAGCGTGAGTTTACTTCGGGATGATAACCAGGATCAGTGGACGGTGGTGAGATCGAATCAGTCTCTGAACTAGGATCAAAGGAAAATGATCTGAGAAGATCTGGGGCTCTGGTCAGGAACGTAGGAACATGACTGAATGTTTTGGTTTGTGTTTTTGCCGGGGGGTAAATCACATGTTTTTATACACTGTAGTTCATGTGAGATACGTCATCAATGTGTGTGTTTTCAGCGTTCTTAGTTTCCCCGCTGCCCCACACCCCTCCCTCGTTTCCGGGACATCTCCTGTCTGTCTGAATGTGAACACTGTACCGCGTTAAGTCCGCTCTTACTACTAAATATTGATTATTAAGATTCTACACCTGAGAAAACGTTTTTTGGTCCGAATGGTTCAGCTATTTCTTAACCTTTTTTTTTCGTCAAAATTCACACGCAGCAATGCATGGTGTGTAATACCCTTCACTGAAGTCTGCACCGATGCGGGCTTCAGTGAAATGTGTATCAAGGGTGCAAAAGGTGTGGAGCCAAGGGTACAACTCTCCACTCTGGAGAATCGGGACACCCTATGCACTCGCGCCCCTCATTGGGAACATGCATTTGAAGTGCGCAAGGGCAATGGGACAGGGCCTATGTTTGCTTCTTCTATTAGCTTGTCATTTTTTAAAATGACCTGAAGCATTCCGATGAAAACACAACACACTGTACAACATTTAAGGTTATGCAAATAACATGTCATAGTTTGGTATTATTGGAGAGAAAATTAGATCTGATGCCAACACTGTAACCCCCTAATTCCACTACGTGCGCTCCTCTCCCCGGCACGAACGCCAGATCAAAAACGGTCCCGCTGTAGTCAATCAAGGCTATTTCACTGCCTCCGCAGTGCGCAACCGTGCGCCGCACTGCCGTTCTGCCATCTGGCGAGAATAGGATCGATTCTATTTTTGCCAGACGCCGGAGCAAGTCCGCAGTCAATGTACAGAAATCACACCGCCCCAACAGGATAGGGAACAAGCACAACTTCCGTTTTATCAAAATAAATTGATGAACAAACACATTTTTTGTTTCATACGCATAGGTATTTTAATCTAACAACTTTATATGTATACATGTATGTTTCCAAACATTTGTGCGTGTTTACACATGAATTGAACACCTTATAATTCAAAAATATATTATTTTGCAAACCATTTTGTCGATCCTGTGGTTTTGTGTAATAAACACTAGCGAGTGACAGCTGAAGATGAACGAGGAGCAGCTGATCCTTGAAGTGGAAAAGCACAAGATTCTTTATGACACCACGCATCCTTTTCACAAGGATGTCAATAAATCAAATCCTGCGCATCTTATTTGCGCACCTCAGGTCTTCGCATCGGAGCGAAGCCGATGTAGAGAGGATGCAGTGTAATATGAGGTCGGAAGCCAGCGGAGGCAGACCGGACCGGAGCGGAACGGACGGAGTGGAATTTGGGGGTTACAGTTTAAAGGTTCTCTGTTAGTTCTGAAGGGTTACTTCCAGGGCTTGACATTAACTTTTCTGTTCACCAGCCACTGTGGCTAGTGGTTTTCCAAAGTTACTAGCCACTCAGCATTTTCACTAGCCACAATTTTGTTGTTGAGAAATTATGTTTAATATGATTAAAGCTGACTATGGCGTGGTAAAGTTTACTTGACCTAGATTTACAACCTTTTTAAATGTAAATGACCATTCTCGACCTGCTGTCTTCCACTTTTCGTTAAACGACCTTTTCTTTTTCTTTGTCTCTCCTTCCTTCGTTTCATCTTCATGTTTTCTTTTTGTTTGCTCTTCGGGTTTCCTGACGCCTTGAATGTGCCGCCACATTATCACCCCCACTATTTCACAACTGTTGTCCACAGGGACCGGCTGTCTAAAGTGGCGTTGGTCACGAATGGACCAATGAGCAAACACTGTGCGCAGGCAGTGCTCATGGGAGTTGTAGTGTCTTAGTCTCACATTGCAATTCGTTTATTATTTCAGATGTCATTTGAGAAAACTACAATAAAAAAAATGTATATAAAATTCAGCCCGCCAAAAGTGGCTAGTCGGAGTGGCTGCGTCACCCGCCACTGCTGAAATTCACCCGCATTTGGCGGGTGTTAATGTCAAGCCCTGATTACTTCCACACTGATAATCTTCCACAAATATATTGTTTGAGAAAGTGTCTTCATCACAGCAAACTACAATAAAAAAATGAACATTGTGTTCTGTTTTCATTTAGTTCAGATCAGAATGTATCTTATTATATGCACAAAGGCTCCTCAGTGTTAGTAATGCGCAGGCTGTGTGGTCCTTGGGCAAGGATTGAGATAAACAACATGTTGACGAGGTGGCTGTGGGTGGGTAAACCTGTAAATGTGGTCAAGATGTGGCCATATACAAGTTATGGAAAGCAGTGTGGAGTCTTTGTGTTTGAGATGTTGAAATAAGGCGTTAGACGATTTGTCTCATCTCAGTTCACTGCTTGTAGCAATCTTCATCCCACAGACGAGAGCGAGATTAGGAGCAAAGCCAACACAAAGCATCACCGTGTGCCTTAGGAGGAACTTGGCATTGAGTTTCACATCTCTAGAACTCGGAAATAGTTATTTTTTCAAAGATATACATTTAATGTTTTGGTGATGATGGTGGAAAAACTTAAACACATCATGTCTCTTGTGCTTTTAAAAGGTAATTTCCCCCTTAGTTTTTTTTCTGTTAAAACATTACAGACTTCACTGGCTCTTAGTTAAGGTTGTGTTGGTTTTTTGACAAAAAGAAAGAGACTGAGCAAAAATGGCATCCATGGGATAGTTTCAAGGCCAAAGCCACGGCTAATCAAAAAAAAAAAAAAAACACAAACGCTTGTCTCATTGCCAGGAAAAAAAACGCCCTGATAATTCCAGAGACTTTAAATTCTGCTCTAAAGGAAAAAAAATAATAAATTGAGGTTTTGGTGTTGAAGTCCAGATTTAATTCTGATTTCGATGCTGTGTTTTCATAAACAGGCCATTCTGTCATGTACTGTATCTGTTCTGTCCATGCCACCGATCCTGCCTCTGTTTAGTTTTGTCCACACCCTTATTTTTCTTGGTATTATTTTGCTCCTGTGATTTAGTTTCAGTTTGAATATCTGGGACCAGTTGGATTTAGTGTGATACACGTGTGAAGCGCCCTCGGTGTTCATTTAATCATATTTTCTCATCTGCGCATTTGGGCTCAATTCTACACACAAAAATTACACATACATACTTGGAAAAACCTCAAATGTGGCTTAATTAAAACAATTCTGCAATGGAAAAAATGGCCAGCATTTCTACAAAACATTGGGACATTTTCATTGTCAGTTATTCTAAATACTTGCAACCAGGGATGATGCAACCAGAAATTGTTTAGGGGCAATTACGTTTCACATAGGGCCAGATTGGTGTGGATAACATTTACCCCTACTAAATGAAATTATTATTTAAAAATGTCTTTATTTACTCAGTTTTCTACATCTAATAAGAATTGGCCCTGGGGTGGTCTTGCAACCTTTCCAGGGTCTATCCCCCCCTTTTGCACCTTAATTGACAGTGATAAGCATAAACCTTTTGTGATCCTGAGCATAAAAAGGGGGTAAAAAATGGATCATACATGTAAAGCATGGGGAAAAAATGTTCTGATACATTTTTTATGCTTCCTAATAATCAGGACGCAAGTATGTGCAGGAAGTCTGTGCATGCTCACATGATGCCAATAACATGTTGATGTGATTGCAACCCAAGTATGAGGCCTGTTTGGACAGTCTTGCTTAAAATTCTTCATAATCAAGCAACACTGGGATGCTTAGGCACCATATCAGCTAATATACTGCCAACATGATAAATTATCAAGTCTTCATAATGTGTAGAGGTCTTGGTGATATTGCTGATGCTTTGTTTATTTTTGCATGCACACAGTCCTGTATTTCTGAATTTATATCTGGGTTTGAATAGGTTTTAGTGATGAGTGGGTTTGTGATTGAAATATAGAAAAACTGCTCATCACTCTATTCTATGTATCGTATTGTTTCTTCTGCAAGGGATAATGAGTGTAATGATGTGAAAAGTACTTGGACCTTAACACCTGAACGATAGTTAAATTCTAAAATTTCACATTTTGAATCACAACTTGAGTTAGGTGGTGAGGTAGTCATCAGAAAACATAAAAAACTGAGCAGAAGGCAAAAAAAGAAATTCTTTGAACAAATCCAATGTCAAAACTGTAAGTGTTCTATTCTGTAACTTTTCTCTCAGCACACTCCTCCTCTGCACTCTTTTCTCTGACAGCACAAGAATAATCATAGTTACCAGAATAGCTAACATCATATTTAAGCTTACCTTTATAAGCCACGGCTAATTCTCAGCCAAATTAAGCACCATTAATGTTATCATTTACAAAAGATAATTGATGCATTCAGTGGTGCATTTCATCCACCTTTTTAAGAAGATTTTACGTTCTGTAGATAAGAATCTTTGCTCTTAACCTCCTGTTCATCATTAATGCCTCTGTGAGTCAGCAGAACATGACATGTTCATATGAAAAGACGAAGCTGTTCAACTCACAGGCAGTTGGGGTTGTGGCAAAGAGAGAGGGCATGTCAAATGAAAGAAATCCCATTTAACAGATTTCCTGAGAGCTCAGGATACTATGAACTAAACTTTTATTTACCTTCAATACCAGTACAGCAAAAAGGATATGATGACCCTCTAGAAAGATTTTGGTTTTTCTGATAATTAGTTGTAAATAAATAATGGACATATGCACTGGACAGATTTGAAAGATTAAAAGATTTTAGTCATTTTGCCAGCTGCACAGTGATCATTCATATACATCTTGAAATGTGCATAAAAATAAAGTACCTCTTTCAAAGTAAGTGGAGAAAGACTTCAAACTTGCAACAAATAAAAAAAAGAATACTTTACAAACTAAGTAATAAATTGAAAGTCACAACACTGCAGAGAAGAAGCTTTAGGCCCAAGCTCCTCTGGTCATAATTAGAAATAGTCTGCTTCTTATTATTGTTCTAAAGACTCTATTGTTGACAACTCATGATGATGCAAAAAATTATCCAAGAAAGTGGATGGTCTTTGCTGGGTTTTGCCAAAGTTTTCACACTATAAATATAAGGGGTATGAAATATTCATTAGTATTAAGCATGCACAAAACTTCTATAGTAAGATCATGCTGGTTTATCATCATGGTGGCAGAGTAAGAGGTCCCCAGGTGAAGCGTGTGGGAGAGTGGTGATGTTGTAGTATGACATCTTCAACAGTGAAGCTGCCTCTTAATACATGCTGAAAGAGTTGTGTATTGAGTTTGGTGATGGTTAAGGTTAGCATCTCAAAATTTTGAAAAATCGCATTATGGTCATTCAAGTTGAAGGTTTTCAAAATCTGCAAGGATGCAGCAACATTCTAATCAGTTGTGAAGAACATAGCAGCACATCATTTGAATCTGCAGCCAGTGCTGATTAGTGCATGTTGTTAACAAATAATATTAGTCATATTAATTATTAGTGTGTATAAACATATATGTTGTGTGTGTGTAGGTGTGTGTGTGTCTGTGTAATATACCCCCTTTTGCCTTCAGAGCTGCCTTAATCCTTTGTGGCATAGATTCAACAAGTTACTAGAAACATTCCTCAGAGATTTTGGTCCATATTGACATGATGGCATCACACAGTTGGCGCAGATTTGTCGGCTGCACATTCATGATGCAAATCTCCCGTTCCACCACATCCCAAAGATGCTCTTTTGGATTGAGATCTGGTGACTGTGGAGGCCATTTGAGTACAGTGAACTCATTGTCATGTTCAAGAAACCAGTCCGAGATGATTCCAGCTTTATGACATGACGCATTATCCTGCTGAAAGTAGCCATCAGAAGTTGGGTACATTGTGGTCATAAAGGGATGGACATGGTCAGCAACAATACTCAGGTAGGCTGTGGCGTTGTAACGATTGTAACTCAATTGGTACCAAGGGGCCCAAAGTGTGCCGAGAAACTGTCCCCCACACCATTACACCACCACCACCAGCCTGAACCGTTGATACAAGGCAGGATGGATCCATGCTTTCATGTTGTTGAAGCCATATTCTGACCCTACCATCCGAATGTTGCAGCAGAAATCGAGACTCATCAGGCAAGGCAACATTTTTCCATTTTTCCAACATTCTTCTTTTGTCTTATATTGGTGAGTCTGTGTTAATTGTAGCCTCAGTTTCCTGTTCTTAGCTGAAAGGAGTGCTACACAGTGTGGTCTTCTGCTGCTGTAGCCCATCTGCCTCAAGGTTCGATGTGTTGTGTGTTCAGAGACGCTCTTCTACATACCTTGGTTGTAACGAGTGGTTATTTGAGTTACTGTTGCCTTTCTATCAGCTCAAACCAGTCTGGCTCTTCTCCTCTGATCTCTGGTATCAACAAGGCATTTCCGCCCACAGAACTGCCGCTCACTGGATATTTTTTCTTTTTCGGACCATTTTCTGTAAACCCTAGAGATGGTTGTGCGTGAAAATCCCAGTAGATCAGCAGTTTCTGAAATACTCAGACCAGCCATTCTGGCACCAACAACCATGCCACGTTCAAAGTCACTCAAATCACATTTCTTCCTTATTCTGATGCTGGTTTGAACTGGAGCAGATTGTCTTGACCATGCATTGAGTTGCCGCCATGTGATTGGCTGATTAGAAATGTGCGTTGACGTGCCCAATAAAGTGGCCAGTGAGTGTATGTGTGTGTGTGTGTGTTTATATATATATATACATATATATATATATATATATATATATATATATTAGTCATACCTAATATAACAAGATATGTATATTTGGTGCTTCAGGCAAGAACAGAAAAATAAATCTCCACATCTCTCATCATGCATTTGGTACAATTCTGGCTTGCGCACTTCTCTTAGTGTTGTATCATCTATGCAATTGAATGAGTTGAGAATAATGCTGAAGCATGACTCATCAGAACATAACATTTTTCACAGCTGTATAAATAAGTGTCCATTATTTTCTACCACAGAGCTCTCACCTGTGAACCTATCTGTGGAATGAAGGGTTTATGCTCTATAGTCGAATACAACTCACTGGTTCAAGATGACGTTTTCTATATTCTTTACAGAAACCTAAACCAACTGAATTTTTTGTATATTTTGTGAATACAGCTCCTGCTACACACAAAATGACAATGAACAATCCTTAAGTCTCACCTAGACCTAACAAAATTAGAAATAACAAGCTTCCTTTTTATTATTCAACACATGCCATGGATTTAACCCAGGTGAGAGGTTGTGAACTGGTTTCATTTCCACATTCACACTGTTCAGTTTCCTCTGATTTTCTTTTTATTTTTAACTATCATTTTACTTATTTTTGCCAGCAGCAGTTTTTTTTAAACAGGAAACTTGTTAACACTTTTTAAACTTCCCATGTATTAAATGATTTCATATATTGTGCTCAAGAAAGTATGTCAACACAAATAATTTAGAGTTATTACAACAAGTTTTTACATCAAACAATAATTGCTGCACTAAACCTAAACAAAAATGTATTTTGACTTGTGTTAGAATGAACATAGTGTATCTAAGGTTCTTATTTCAAGAAGTGGTGCATACGTAGATTTTAAGTACATTTTGGCCTTGCATAAAGAATTGAGCTCAAAATGGGATGTTATAATATGTCATTACCCACCTTTGACTATAAGAAGTGCCTCTCAGTATACCAGTAGACATCCAAAATTACAACAGTTTTCATGAGGAGTCACAGCCTGCATGAATCTGTAGCACCAGCAGAAAGGCGACAGGCTCAGGCTGTTGTTGACAGTACTGCTGCCTGGCTGTCAGCTCGCCTGACCAGCACCGGCAGCAGCACCACTGGCTGGAATGATAAAGATCGAGTGTATGGGAGGTGACAAGACGGGATGGCTGAATTTGTGTGCTAGCGGCCCACCAGTGCCAATCAGTACTGACTCATGCAGCAACTATCTGTGTCAGAGGAGGACAGTTGTGTCAAATTATGTTGCACTGTGACCAGTGAAACTGCTGATGTGATAGCAAGGGAATCAATATTTGTCAACAAATGCATATTGTATTAAAAAATCTACTTTTATCTAATTTGGCAATGGATTACTGTTTGGTATCAGTAAAGCAAGAATTTTAGATAAAAAGTATTTGTAACTTTTTCAGTAAATTCTAAATAAACTATTAAATCGTAAAACCACAAAAATCAACTTATTTTTAACTGTGGAACACTTAATTAAAAAATATTACTCATTCAGAGACATTTCAGCGAAGATAAAGCAGTCAACTTCCAGAGACTTGAGGTACTCAGGATGGATCTCATCCAGCCCCTGAGTCTTGCCACCAGGAGGGTGTGTTCCAACTACAGGGGGATCACACTCAGCTATTCTATTCCTGGGTGAAGGAGAGAGGAATCCAACCATTAGTCGAACCTCGGATTCAGGAGAAGTGGTGTGGTTTTCGTCCCATTGTGGAACGCTGGACCAGCTCTATACCATCGGGTTCTCGAGGGTTCATGGGAGTTCACCCAGCCAGTCCACATGTGCTTTGAGGATCTGGAGAAAGCATTTGACCGTGGTCCTCATGGTGTCCTGTGGGGGGGCTGGGGGCTGTCCGTTTTGTTGGCAAGTCAGACCTGTTTCCGGTGCGCGTTGGCCTCCATTAGGGCTGTCCTTTGTCACCAGTTCTGTTCATTATTTTTGTAGACAGAATTTCTAGGCACAGCCGGGGGACAGAGGGGGTCTGACTTGGGACCCACAGGATATCTTCCTTGCTGTTTATGGATGATGTTGTTCTGTTGGCTTCTTCTCATCAGGACCTCCAAAGTGTGCTGGGGTAGTTTGTAGTCAAGTGTGAAGCGACTGGAATGAGGATCAGCACCTCCAAATCCAATGCCACGGTTCTTTACCAGAAAAAGCTGCCTTACCCTCTCCCGGTCAGTGGAGAGTCCTTGCCTGAAGTGGAGGAATTCAAGTATCTCTAGGTCTTGTTCATGAGTGAGGGACACATGGATCGTGAGATCATTGATGCAGCTTCTGCAGGGATGTGTTGTGGTGAAAAGGGAGCTGAGCTGACAGGCAAACCTCTTGATCTACAAGTGACTGAAATGAGTTTCCTCTGCTTGGTGGCCTTTGTGCTTCCTTAGAGAGATGGTGAAAAGCTCAGTCAGC
>SSNP01000059.1:2047992-2064328 GCA_006937955.1 Pachypanchax playfairii | reverse complement strand
GGGGGGGGTTTCTGGAACCACTGGGAAGAGGCCCCCAGGAAGACCTAGGACACACTGGAATGCTGGAGGAACTATGTCTCTCAGCTGGCCTGGGAATGCCTCAAGGTCCCCCCTGGAGGAGGTGTGCATGGACAGGGAAGTCTGGGCATCCCTGCTAAGACTGCTGCCTCCACGACTCGACCATGAATGGATGGATGACTGACTCATATAATTGTACTGGACAAGTGTTTAGGGCTATCCTCAAAGTAACTTTTTATTAAACTTTCTCCAACATTAATGTTTCTAATTTATATGTGCTATAAATAGCATGATTTATGCCAAAAACTAGTTAAAAATTAGGTGAAAAGGATAGAATATTGCCTGTAACTGTTAATTTTATAAGATTCCCTAACGCAACCATTGCAAAAGTGTTTACACCCCCTAAACGTTTCCACATTGTCATGTTACAAACACAAATGTTTAAGCGTTTTTAATGTTATGTGATAAAATAATACAAAGTAGTGCATAATTCTGAAGTGAAAAGGATGATTTTTAACATTTTTCGAAATAACAATTTGAAGAGCATGGCATGCATTTATATGCAGCCTACTTTACTTTGACACTGCAAACTAAAATTCAGTGCAAAAAATGCCTTTAGAAGTCCTCTAATAATGAAAAGAGTCCACCTGTTTGTAATTCAATGTCAACATAAATAAAGCTATTTTTTGAAGGTCTCAGAGATCTGTTGCAGAACATCACTGATCAAACGACGTTATTAAGTCCAAGGACTACACCCGACAGGTCATGAATAAAGTTGTTAGAGTTTAAAGCCGAGTTACATTATGAAACAACATTCCAAGCTTTGTACATCTATCAGAGCACTATTCAATCATCATCCAAATTGGAAAAATATGGCACAATGGCAAAACTGACAGCAGGCAAAAAGAGTATGAGTCCAAACAGCCAAGCCAGGATGGCCATGGTAACTCTGGAAGAACTGCAAAGGACCAGCTCAAGAGAGAGAATCTATCAAAAACAACTATTCGTGGTGCACTCTGCAAATGCAGCCCTTTATAAAGAAGTGGCAAAAAAAAACATTGAGCAAACCATAAAAAAATCTGTTTCCAGTTTAACCTATTAGAATGGTCCATTAAATCAGTGTTTTCAAACCTCGGTCCTCAATTACATTTAACTTGTAGACAATCCTGTGAATTATCCATCAATTTAAAGGCTCTGTATTCTGCTATTTTACAGTTTTCAACATCTGTGATAGACACATATATGATAAAATCTTACTTTTGGTGTTATATAATCTTCATTTGTCCTGTAATATAACTTATATTCTCGAGTTATTCTCAGACCAGAAAGTAAAACAATCGGTTTACCTAAATTCCCATCTCTCCTCCAGGCCTCCCCCTTGTTAGTGCTGCCCCTCGAGCTGCCTGAATAAAATAGTGAATAAATTCCAGTAACTCTCACAGCCAAATGCATATTTTCACTGAAACATTTTTAGAAACTAAAATACTACAGACGGTGGTGCTTAGTGTCTTGCTTCAGACTCTCGCAGCTCGGGGTATGTGTGTTAAATCTGCAGGGGCAGCGTGGACATGCCGGGCAGGTCCTGATGTAACATTGTTGCATCACTATGTTACAGTCATTCGTTTTCCAGGAGAGAGTGGAGGAGCTGCTCAGAGCACAGGATTCAGGAGCATTACTGAGAAATGCGTGTATTAAACCAAAAACCATTCTTTGGGGGGGTTAATAAGGAAATAACATCACAACATGGTTAAAAGCTCCAAAAAGTTGATTTTGCATGATACAGGACCTTTAAATCATGTGTCCCAGTAAGACAAAATCTAAAACATGCAATGCAGCGCACCCCAAGGACCAGGGTTGGGGAACATTGCATTAAATTACTTTATTTTTTCTCCGTTTTTTGATCCCAAACACAAAAATGTTACGTAGTCTAAACACCATGAACTGACAGATTAGAAGTGATTTACCATCATCTACAGATTGATGACATAACTTTCAAACAGAATCCAAGAAACACGAGTGTTACTGAAGCACAGGCCTATAAATCTTTTCCATATAAGTGCCTTCCAAGTTGACAAGGCATCACATTTCAATTTGCAAAATGGCCAATAAGCAGGTGATAGAAAATTAATGTTCACTTTTTTGTTTTTTAGGTTTTTTATAATAGCTCAATTTTATTTTTTAAAGATTTTTCAATCATCATTAAAAGAGTCTGCAATAAAGTCTGTGAGATGCACGTTCCTGTAAGAGTGTGAGCTGTTTTTATTGATGTATTTATTTATTCTAATCAATCCCAAATCATTTAAAATCTAAAGTTACATTAAAACAATGCATTGCAATGTTAGGCTTTAAAACAAACTAATCAAGGTAAATACTGCTGGGACTTCTTATTAAAAAAAAAAGAACGAGATACCATATTGGTATTTTGAGCTCTACAGAGAGCTTGATTCCTAATAAAATGAGCAATTTCACCTAAGTCCCCCCTCAGGGTAAGTGGTAAACTAAAGAGGGATTTGATGTGAGGGGTATGAGGGCTTTGATGGTGAGTTATCAGCTGAGTAATTTGCTCATGTATAAACATGAATTGCTCTTATCTAAGTGCCCCCTGACAACCGATTGGCTCCTCATTAGGACTGTGTGAAATGCGATTAGCAACGAGCCTCTAAATTATGATCCAATCCCAGAACACATAATCTCTCACGCATACTGTAAACCCACAAAGTCTGTTTTCTTTTCAGCTATTTCTGACCCTTGTTTTAAAAAGTCACTTTTCCATCTTTAAGGACTTTTTGATCCTTTTTTCTCACTCTCCCCATCTCTCCTAACTTCACCTGTTTTTATTTGTTCTGTTACTTGCAGAGTGTAACTGCAGTGGGAAATCAGATGAGTGTGTGTTTGACCTGGAGCAGTACAGGGGCACCGGCAGCGGGGGGCGCTGTGTGAGCTGCAGTGACAACACGGATGGGCCCCACTGTGAGCACTGCAAAGACAACCACTACAGAAATGTCCCGGAAGAGCCCTGCCTGCCGTGCAACTGCAACTTCAATGGTTTGCTGCAATTACAAAGCCTTTAATTGTTTTGATAATACTTTAAATCTCAGTTATAATTTTACAGCAACATCCTGCTGTTTGTTTTCTCTTGTGTAAAACATTTTAATCATAGTTAAATTGGAACGCTGTTCCAGAAAAAAAGACAGGACTTACAAGGTTGTTACAAATTTAATGACCAGTATTTTCAAAACATTACAGAAACTGCCTTCCCTCTAATTTGTTTATCTTAAAGCTACCAAAATGAGGAACTTTTTAAATCCATAATTTATACAGTCGTGTCAAACACCCAATCACATTCATAATCACTTGATTATTAATGAAAAATCCATGATTTCACTCAATTGTGTTCATCTAATTGGATCTTGTTAGCTTGCTAAAATATTATCTGCAGAGGCTCAGAGCTCATTAGGCATTGTGGGATTTTTGTATTGGAAAGACAATAAATGTTGAGACACACTAATCGGGATAAAGAAAATGTGCAGAAACATCCAATGACTTTTTTTACTCTTCATGTCAATAGGGTAAGATGGTTTTACGGATCTCTTGGGGTCCATTATATTGATGAAAGATCAGATCAGACTTCTTTATGCTTCTTTTAGTCTCCATTTTCTGCCCTGGCTTCTCTTTTTTGTCCACTAACTAAAGCCACACTATATCCTCTACAATGCTGCTGCAAGGTTACACTCTACTATTTCAAGCTCTCTTCCAGGTTTGCGATTAGCAATTCAATAAGAAATCATTCTGGTAACCTTGATGTGACAAATCAAGGTTCATGCACAACTGTTGCATCGTCACAATGGAAGAACACAGAAGACACAGGTGGATGCCTCCACAATCACCTGGATTAAGGACCACCTCACAGACAAACCAAAGTTTGTGAAACTGAAGGATTGTATGTCTGACCAGGTTATCAGCAGCACAGGAGCACCGCAGGGTACTGTACTCTCACCATTCCTTTTCACTCTGTACACCTTAGACTTTCAGTACAGGTCAGAGTCCTGCCATCTACAAAAATACTCTGATGACTCTGCAGTTGTTGGTGGATCAGTCAGTACGTTTACATGCACACCTAAATCGAGCTTTTGGCAGAAGTCGGACTAAGGATTGGCCACCTGGCGAGAGCTGTATCCCAGTTTACATGTCACTTCGACAATCGAATTATTGAAATAAGTGCTCTCACTGCCGCTAAGTAGGTGGTGCCATGCAACCCTTCGCGGGGACATTCTTCCAGTTTGCATCAAACAAAGAAACAGTTGCGTTAGTGGAAAAATATACTGATCTTCCACTTACACTTGAGGTAGCCGCCATCTTCATTTACTGTTTTGCTGTTTATCGCGGCGCTGCCGCCGACTTCATTTCCTGAAGGGGCGGGCCAGATAGCTCGACTAAGCAGCCGAGCGTTTACATGCAGAGAAAATCGACTTTGAACTGCATTATCTGGGTAGCTTAGAGAGGGCTAAGTTGGTCCCTTCTGGGCTGTAGCAGTGTCACAACAGTGCACATACTGCTCAATGTCTTGTCAGCAGCCAAGCCAGTAGAACTGTACTCACAGGCGATGGAGGGTTTTTGCATTTCTGTAGTTGAAGTTGATGAGTTCAAGCACCTGGGGTTTCAATTTACAGGGTATAAGCAGCTGACTGCAGACTGACACCTCAGTCCAATCTGGATTTTATGTCTTCTCCAGCCAGCTTCTCACTTGAGCCAGAGTTGAATCAGTCTCCTGTTGCTGCCTCAGCAATTTCTTTCAGCCCAACTCAGGGCCTGACTGAAGAAGGCTACTGCTTGCTCTCCATCTTCACCCTGCTGGGACAGCTGTCATGCTAGTCTTTTCTCCAGTCACTGTCATCAGCTGGGCATTGGTGGTGGACTAGCCAACAGGGAGTTGACTGAGGGTGCCTGGGAGTAGGCCAGGTTGCACTAAGAAAATTGTGGACCCTGTACCAGGGCCTGGCAAGGCTGGCCATCAATGCTGCATCACAGGTACTAGCCGTATCGACGAACCAAAGGATGATGAGGATGGTAATTGAAAACTTTTTGCTGACTGAGATGGGTGGAGAGCACTAGTTCAGCTTTTTCAGCTTCACAGAGGGCCTCACTGAGGGTCCAGGGCATAGCATGGCAGATATGCTGACGCAGTTGTTCTCAACTAAGTCCCTGCAGGAAGGTATGTAGCCCAAGCTCTTTCAAGGCAGCTGGGGGAAAGTCAGGGAACCCACATTGAGCTTACAGCCATGTTTGTTTTTTTTTGCCTGCCTGGGCACTTGCTGCCAATCATACCTGAACACCTGCCCGAAAGCAGAATGCTAACACATGATTGGTTCAAAAATGTTTTTTTACAGAGATAGATGGTTTTAGCTGGAGTGGTACAAGATGGATTTTCGTGTGTTTGGAAAACTCGAAATCTCACGAGAATCCATCTAGCAGTGCAAGGTTAATGTAACCGAGCGGTCACAGACTGGATGATTGTCCAGGACTGTATCTGAGTTTCATGCTGTTGCAGATGGAGAGGCATTTTCATTCATGCAGTTTAAGTTTAGGGCTGCTCTGATCCATGCTGCAATGAGTTTGGTGAGTTTCTTATGCTTATTTGCAGATTGGATCTGACATTTTTAGTGTGTCACTCTTTAACTCTGACCATGTCTTTTTTTTTTTCTCTCTGGTTAAAAACAGCATGCAACCAGTGCCTGGTATTTAAAATAAGGTGAGTGTGTGTAACTGAGAGAGGCAGAGCAAAGTCTGTAAGCAGAGCCCTGTTTCCAGAAAAGGGTTAAAAGTTTAAAATGTCACGCAGACTTTCTTTTTAAGAGCAAAAAATAGTGGGTGAAATAAGACTGAGTTGTTCATTTAAATGTTTTTATTTGATTTATTAATCACCCAGGTTTCATAAGTGAATTAAAATAATGTTTTCTGTATGAAGCATTCACAGGATCTTTTATAATCTATTATTTGTAGTGAGTAAATACTCTGTTTGAATCATTTACTTTTATCGTTAAGCGAACTTGCTAGAAAACAATGGTGACTCATCCCTCACATGCAGAGGTGGTTTGTGAACTGTCAAAGTGACAGTTTCACTTACGTAATTCCAACCAGTCTTAATAGGGATGCTGATAGATTCACATGGAGTCGCACAGTTTTACAGATTTTAAACTTCATGCTCATAGTGTTGGGGGGAGGATTGGTGCGTTGTTCGTGTGTGTGTGTGTGTGTGTGTGTGTGTGTGTGTGTGTGTGTGTGTGGGTGTGTGTGTGTGTGTGTGTGTGGGTGGGTGGGTTTGTATTTCTGACCTCCTGGGGACCCGTTTCCTGACTTTTACTATCTTTCTGGGGTCCGAGGGTTCTTGTGGGGACCGAAGCCTGGTCCCCATGGGGGGGAATCCCCTTTTTAGGGTTAGGGGTTAGGTTTATAGGTATGGTGTGAATAGAGTTTTAGTTAGTCTTATGGTTAGTTATAGATCAGTAATGGTTAAGGTTAGGAAAAGGGTTTGGGTTAGGTATAAATCTAGTTACTAAAATCAATGGAAGTCAATGGACGGTCCCCATAAGGATACCAAAACACACTTGTGTGTGTGTGTGTATGTGTGTGTGTGTGTGTGTGTGTGTGGGTTTGTATTTCTGACCTCCTGGGGACCCGTTTCCTGACTTTTACTGTCTTTCTGGGGTCCGAGGGTTCTTGTGGGGACCGAAGCCTGGTCCCCATGGGGGGGAATCCCCTTTTTAGGGTTAGGGGTTAGGTTTATAGGTATGGTGTGAATAGAGTTTTAGTTAGTCTTATGGTTAGTTATAGATCAGTAATGGTTAAGGTTAGGAAAAGGGTTTGGGTTAGGTATAAATCTAGTTACTAAAATCAATGGAAGTCAATGGACGGTCCCCATAAGGATACCAAAACACACTTGTGTGTGTGTGTGTATGTGTGTGTGTGTGTGTGTGTGTGGGTTTGTATTTCTGACCTCCTGGGGACCCGTTTCCTGACTTTTACTATCTTTCTGGGGTCCGAGGGTTCTTGTGGGGACCGAAGCCTGGTCCCCATGGGGAGGACTCCCTTTTTTAGGGTTAGGGGTTAGGTTTATAGGTATGGTGTGAATAGAGTTTTAGTTAGTCTTAGGGTTAGTAATGGTTAAGGTTAGGAAAAGGGTTTGGGTTAGGTATAAATCTAGTTACTAAAATCAATGGAAGTCAATGGACGGTCCCCATAAGGATAACAAAACACACTTGTGTGTGTGTGTGTGTGTGTGTAGGGGGGCAGAGTTCAGCCTAAGAAGCTATGTCTCCTCATTCTACACTGAGCTGTACACTAGATCACATACAGAGTCTAGCTAAAGCTCCCGCCCCCTCTGGTCCCACCCCTTAAAGCCCGTGTAAAGTAACAACAAATGTGTGTTCTGAGTTTGTCACTGCACAGGAATATTAGTTATTAGTCATCCAGCCAAATTTGAATGATTAAAAACACTGTGAAGCATATGAAATTTGGTTACAAAATAATGAAAAAAGGATCAGTTTTCTCTGCTCTGAGACGCTGGGGGCGTGTCCGCTGCAGGCGTTGAAACCTGTCTGTCTCATCCTCTAGCAGCACCTCCTTCTCTTCCCCACATCACTGCATTTCCTCCGTTTCTGAGTTCCGGCTGGTTCGTTAAGTTTGAGGTTCTACCCACATGTAAAACTGCGCATCGCTGCTTTTTGAGGAGTTGAAATATTTCCACACAACCGCAATGCTTCAGACTTGTTGATCAGTGAAGGAGCGGAATGTGCTGCTACGCCATTCTGAGCTTTGTTTAGCATATGAAGGCAGCAGGTGGCAGAAGTAGCTTCTACCTGTCATGCTGGTTTAGTTACTGTCTACTGTGTGGCTCCTCTGCACAAAATCGACCCAAAGCTTTTTCAGACGGTCATCCCTCGGATGAAGGAGCGGGAAAACCACTGAAGCTACCGCACTGTACGGTTTTATATGACGAGAGCAGCAGGGGGCGGGGTTATCCTTTTAGACCCGCCCATAAAATCCTGAAACAGAAAACTCTTGAAACGCAATTTGAAGGCTAGCTCCACAATTCAGTTTTTAATTAATTCCCTTTACACGGTCTTTGACCATTCAATAACCTGCACTAAATCACAGAATTTCCAGTTAAAATGTCTCAATGCATATTTATGAAATGTTATTGCACAATTTCAAGGAAGGCAGATTAACCGGAAGTCAAAAAATGCAGGTACAGGAGATGCAAACCAAGCAATTACAATGGCAGATTCTGGTCAGTGTGAAGAGAACCTGTTTTCACACAGCCGTATGTGTTTGAGCTGAAATCGGTTCCAAAGGCTTCAAGTTTGACCAATAAAACAGTCAATCTGTTGTCAGTGTCACCTTAGATGCTAATGAATGTTAAGGAAAAACAGATTTGAGCAGAAGAAGGAGTGAAATAGGAAGAAAGAAGACCAAAATCCACTAAAAGATCCAGTGGTGGCTGGTGAAATATTTTTTGGGTGGGGCTGCATAAATCCAATTAAGTGATGGTCAATAAATCATTTGTAAAGATGAGTTAATGTAAACCCTGTATAGAAGAAACATTTTCAATTTAAGTTAAATATTTAACAAAGACCTTATGCAATTGAAAATAAATAAAAAAATAATCACCAGAACAGGTTAATCTAGTCAGCCAAACAGACACATTTTGTGTTAAGTAATATTTAATATAATATAAACATTAAATATGTTTGATCATTTTAATTGTCCAGTACNGGATAAACCTCCACAGTGTGTCCAGTGTGTCTCAGGAAACGTCCCACTGTGCTGTAGAAACAGTTCTCCATGCAGCAGGTCACACGAGATGCTGAGTGAAGACAAAACACTCCTCAATGTGCAGCAGGACGGTGTCACACACCTGGAAAACTGGTGTTCATTATAATAAACTTACAGACATAACTTACAGACGTAACTCACCCACTTTCAAATAGAATAACAAACAAGAAGAGCACTAGAATCGCACAAACCTCTGGCAAGCATAATATAATGATCCTTCAAAAACATCATACTTCTGTATAAACTGTATTTTTTATTAAACCAGGGACTTTATAAACACAGCTTTTGTTTTGGTAAAACAGCAATCGGTCAGTCACATTCCACAGAACAGGTTTGACTGCTCCCCCCAGACATGTTTTACAGTCTCCATCACTTCCAGCCTTATTGATTGTTTCATTTGTGCTGATCATATAAACCAAAAGTGTTTGTATTTCAGGCTGTTTTATGTTTTAATTTTTTTTTAACCACCAATCAGGCAGATGACCTGTTAATCTGTGTGTTTGGGCTGAAAAACATTGCTATTTGTTTCTTTTGGGTGAGATATGACTAAGTGACAGAGATCAGCTGATCTCCCGTCTCTTGCTGCTGCTCACAGCTCTGCATGATTTTGTCAGCGTGACGATCAGAGTTTTCCCCATAAACTCAGTGTTATTCTGCAGTTAGCGGATGGATGGTCACCAATGTGTAGACTAACCCTTATATGCCACAAGGTAGCTCTAAAATTAGTTTGAAAAAAAGTACAGAACTTTTTCAGGAGGTGAGATCAGTGAGTGTCTGTCTACAGTCCGACTGCAGGATTCTGCATCGTGTTAAAAACAGAAAGAATCACAGAATAAGACAGATAAACCATCACGATGTGGATGCACAGAGTTCTACCTTTTTGTACTACAAAATACAGAAAACTATTGGTTTATATCAACAAAATTAGCGTAGTTGTGACTTTGACCCATACACCATTTTGAATGTGCGCAAAGCACTATGGGATACGTAGTCCCCTTTACTCTGCACTACTTTTTTATTTGATAGCATTACATTACAAGCATCATGTCTAAACAGAAAGCAGTTACAGTAAATGACAGAAGCTCCAAATGAAAAATGTAACAGCTGACTAAAAAACTTCTACAGCAAACTGTTTAATATAGATTAAAATGAACAATCAAACCTGTAAACAATCCAACCTGAACTCCCCGCTGTTTGCATATTCTACTAGTTTCTTCAGATTTTTTTTTCTTCAAATTATTTTTCTTGAAACAAATATAGAACCAGGAAATTTAATCAGACTGAATTTAAAGCTTGAAGAACCAAAACAAAGCAGAGGAGCTCTGAAGAGCCAAAGCAGGTCAGATTTGGAGACGCAGACCCACCACACTGACACCGGTGAACATCCAGGGAGTGAATATTGAGATAGTGGACTCTTATGGGTGTCCACCTTAATATTGAACTGGACTGGGGCCACAACACTGATGCTCTATACAGGAAGGGTCAGAGCAGACTGCTGAGGAGGCTGAGGTCATGTGGAGTCCAGGGAGCACTGTTAAACCTTCTACAACACTGTGGTGGTTTCAGTCATTTTTTACAGTGTGGTATGTTGGAGCAGTAGCTTAACGGCAGCTGACAGGAATATGCTGGATAATCTGATCAGGAAGACCNCTCAAATCGCTATCATAAATCATAAATTACTCCTACATTAAGACTGAAAGTGTTCTTTAAAGAGGTGAGTCTTAAGTCTGCTCCTAAAAGTAGCTGCCGACTCTGAGGATCGGACCGAGTTTGGTAGGTCATTCCACCATCGGGGGACAACAGAGGAGAAGAGTTTGGAACATGATCTCATGCCACGTTGTGGTGGAAGCGCTAGGCGTCTTTCAGCGGCTGAGCGTAGCTGACGCGTGGGAATGTAGGTTTGGATGAAGGAGTGAAGGTAAGTAGGAGCTGTGTGTGTTAGAGTCTGGTAAGCCAGAAGCAGAGCTTTGTATTAGTTACGTAGTAGTAGTAGTAGTTACGTAGTCCCCTTTACTCTGCACTACTTTTTTATTTGATAGCATCACATTACAAGCATCATGTCTAAACAGAAAGCAGTTACAGTAAATGACAGAAGCTCCAAATGAAAAATGTAACAGCTGACTAAAAAACTTCTACAGCAAACTGTTTAATATAGATTAAAATGAACAATCATATTCCATATATGCATATTCTACTAGTTTCTTCAGATTTTTTTTTCTTCAAATTATTTTTCTTGAAACAAATATAGAACCAGGAAATTTAATCAGACTGAATTTAAAGCTTGAAGAACCAAAACAAAGCAGAGGAGCTCTGAAGAGCCAAAGCAGGTCAGATTCGGAGACGCAGACCCACCACACTGACACCGGTGAACATCCAGGGAGTGAATATTGAGATAGTGGACTCTTATGGGTGTCCACCTTAATAATAAACTGGACTGGGGCCACAACACTGATGCTCTATACAGGAAGGGTCAGAGCAGACTGCTGAGGAGGCTGAGGTCATGTGGAGTCCAGGGAGCACTGTTAAAACCTTTTACGACACTGTGGTGGTTTCAGTCATTTTTTACAGTGTGGTATGTTGGAGCAGTAGCTTAACGGCAGCTGACAGGAATATGCTGGATAATCTGATCAGGAAGACCAGCTCTGTCTTGGGATGCACCCTGGATCCTGTGCAGGTAGTGGGGGACAGAAGGGCTCTGGCCAAAATAACATCCCTGATGGACAGAGTGTCCCACCCCATGCATGCAAATGTTACTGAACTGCAGAACTCCTTCAGTGACAGACTGTTGTATCCTATATGCATGAAGGAGCGTTTCTGCAGGTCCTTCCTCCCTGCAGCTGTTAGACTCAGAACTGCTCCCAACAAACATAAAGGTTTACATCAGTCCTAACCCATCACCAATACTGATGTAACGTGCACATTTATTTACAACAAACTGTATATAATAAGTTATTATATAACTTATTATTATATAATTATTATTATATAATAAGTTATTGGAAGCTAGTTGTTTTACTTTTTTCCTGCACAGTTCAATACAATATCTGTAATTTTTTTATTTCAATCTTATCCATATCCTAACTACTTTAAGAACTGCACAATACTGTTTTATAATTTTTATAACCGTTTTATAACTATGGTAACATGTTGAAGATACTCTTTTTCTTCTTTTTTTCTTATTTCGTTGTAAATATTGTGTGTGCTCCATTATGTGTTCTGTGTTCGGTTTGTACACCTGTTTGTTTGTTATATATATGTCTGGTGCTGCTGTTACGACCAAATTTCCCCTCTTGGGACAATAAAGGAGTGTTTTTATTCTATTAAAAAACAAATAAGACAAACCAATAACAAACAAAAGAACAAAAACTTAATAGTAAATGTGACTAACAGAAACTAATAAGTGAAATGAAACTAAAATCTGAAAAGAGAGTTATCATTAAATACTTAGCAAGACTAAGATCAAATGTAATCGTTTATCTATTGGCTGAGGTTGTAAGTTAGGAAGTAATTCTAATATTGAGAGTGGATGAGAAACAGCGATCTAATCTGTTTAACCGCGAGGAAAAAATACGATTTAGAAGAATAAACTGTTTAGAAATTAGAAAGAAATTGGAGGAGAGTAGAGCTTTTTGGTACCAGATTGGGCCTTTGAGAAATTACCAGCACAAATATTGAGAGCGCTGAGCCGCGGTAGATGAAAATCGATCCTTATTTTATGGTGCAGTAAAGCTGGATCTCTGTCCAGAAGTCTGGGAGGTCTGTTTCGGCTTCAGGTGGATTTCCCCAAAGCTGAGAGGTTTCGACCAGGTGTAGAAACTGCCCAGGTTCAGTCTGGATCGGAGTGAGCTCGGATGTCATGGGCCCAACTGGAAGATGTAAGTTCTGGATTCGTGGTTCCGGACGATCCGTCAGAGGAGAGTGTAGGTCTATTAATGCGTATGCAGGTTATTTGAGCTTATGAGTTAAACTCAAAGTTACAAAATTGAAATAAAATATGTGACTGAACGTGCGACAAAAATTGTAAAACAAAAATTTGAAGAAATAACAAAACAAGGACAAAAAATGCTGAGCTACTCCAAAGACATTAAAATAAGAAAAACAGAAGGACTTTTGTAAAAGATTAAAAGAGAGCGTCGCTTGAGAGATTTGAGTTTTATACAGCCCCCACAGGATCACCTGGTGGGAATTTTATTCTTGGTCTCAGGATGGAAATTAAACATGTCTTTATAATGAAACGTCTACTCATCCATTCTCTTATGAAAGTATATCTATAAAATACCTATAACAATATAAATCTAAGCTACACAAATTTACCAAAAATATCATGGAAAATACTAGGGATGTCCAGATCTGATCATGTGATCGGAAATCGGGCCCGATCACGTAGTTTTCGACTTGATTGGAATCAGACGTTACCTCCTGATCAGGACTCGGAGATATATGTATATTCTCATTAGTTTTTAACTCATCTATCCACCTTTTCATGTGACGTCAATATCCGGGACAGTTTCTCTTGCAACCCGCAGCTGCCATTTTAAGAGGGGACGCGTTTCCATGACGACCGACTGCAATGTGTGTGAAAATGTGAATGTGAATATCGTAACAGTCCCTTTAGTCCACACAACAGTGGAGAAGATGAGGACTTATAAAAGCCTCGATGCGTATATTTTCTTCGAGGTAAGCTTTTTTAATTGACTCAGAGGATGTTGTGTTGAGAATGTTGCCACGTTAGCTCCACTAGCTTCGCTGCAGGAGATCCTTCCTGCCCACAGCTCATATTCTCTATAATGGCTCCCTGAAGAAACACTAAGCTACTGCAATGTCTAATTTCTCTTTGAGGACATGTTTGAAAATGAACTGAATTTGATTTTATTAGCCAGCAAAAAGGAGTTACTGTAGGCCAAAACTGTACCACATCAACAGATGTTGAAGTGTCCTTGGGCAAGACACTGAACCCCATGTTGCCCCCTGATTTGCACATCGGGTTGTGTGAGTGTTAGCCCCTACCCTCTCACCCCGGTTTACATATCGAGTTGTGTAAATGGGTAAATGTAAAACTTGTAGTGTGAAAGCGTGAGTGGTCTGAATGACTAGAAAAGCGCTCTACAAATACAGGACATTTACCATTTAGCAGTACAGCTTCTCACAACAAACAGAACTCCTGCTCTAACAGAGAAAAATCCCATCATGCCTCTTGAGCTCCCAACTTCTGCTCACCTTACCCCAACCCCAAGACATCAATGCAGATATTGTCATTTATGAACATAAAAAATGTGCCACAGCAATAAACAAAATATTGAACAGTTACATTACATTTCATGTGATTATCAATAATCACTGTAGATTTATGTTCATTTTCTCCTTTTTTATCCTTCCCTTTACAATATACATATGTTGTGGTTTTTTGGTCTTCCTGCATGATTCATCTATTTCTGTCACAGGCTCAGTGAGTCCACAGTGTGATGTCAAGGGAAGGTGTGTGTGTCGGGTCGGTGTGACAGGAGAGAAGTGCAACATGTGCCAATCTGGTTTTCATTCACTGGGACCTGCCGGCTGCAGGTAAGCAAAAGAAAGCCATTAACACGTGTGCACACACATTAATTCCACTGATTAGTTAATAATTAAAACCATTTTTAAATGAGACATTATCGATAATGTACTTCTACTCGTGGGCTTCATCAAATCTATAGATTGGTGGTAGAATTTTCAGGATTTTACATCAACCATGTCTAAAGGTGAAATTAGAGGCTGGTATTTTTAATATTTTGGAGAACAAACAGGTGTGAGCAGATGGCCTGCTTTACTTAAAGGTACAATATGGAATATTTTCATAAAAAGCAATATTTTTAACAAAATATTAATATCAAAATATTAATTTTACCGAGCATGACGTTGGCATTTTGTTTACATCTACCAGCCAATAGCTGGCAGCGCGGCAGGCACCATTGTGGGTTGCCTAATACAGTAAATAACTACAGACCCTACCCATCCATTATTTCCACAATTTCAGTTACTCCCATCAGGAAGAAGGTTTAAGGTCCCATTAGCCTGGAAAAATGTCTATAAGAAATCATTTGTTTCCTCTGCAATTACAATCTTAAACACATGTTACCACAAGAACACTTTTAATTCTTTTATATTTCTTTCTTTACTCATTTTTCCTTCTTTCTTGTAATTGTATGAATGTGTTCTTTTTTATTGTAATGTGAGCCATGTCAAAGGCAAAATTCTGCCTCAACTTGAGGTGGACAATATAGATTTGTCTATCTACAGTATATTTCTATAGTCCGGCACAGTGAGGCTGGTACTGTGGAGTCTGCAGGTCGAGCAGCTGGAAGCAACGGGGACATGTGGTGATTATATACCTTAATTGCTTTCCATAGAGGATTCCCCAACATGTGAGGAGCAATTTCGTGTGGAATTGTTTTTATTAGCAGCTCAAGCTAACACGGAGCTGCAGGTGGCTGAAGTAAGGGGAACTCCGGGCTGCAGGTTTGGCTGGAGGTCACACCACAGAGGATTTTGTTTGCTGCTTGGATAAGTGGGGCGTGCAGGATGGTGTGTGAGGAGAACAGAAGATCTTAGGAGGGGACAACAGGAAGTTTTGGTTTGCTTGAGAAGAGCCATGGGGCAGCTATGAGCTCTTTGCCACGGACTGAATCGATGACTGAGCTTCAAACAAGTAGGAGCTGCTTTTATCAGAGTCAGTGTGTGATCAGCGGGACTGGAGAGCATGATTAGTGAACTGAACTCATGATATTTTATTGTCCTGCTCGGATCGGGGATCAGAGCGGGTTTGGTGAGGAATATTGGTCGACCTCAGCATCGGAGCGTGCGCGCGGGGGTTTACGAGCCTGGCACCCAGATGGCTGAAGGCCTTGTGATGTTGCTGTGGTGTTCATGTTCCATATTCCACCTTTAAAACAGATCAATCATGTCAGGTTTCTGCTTGTCTTGCTTATTTTTTCCATGAGTGTTTTTTTCCAATAATTTCCTGTGATTTTATTTTGGAGGATTTTGTTTTTTTTTCCCGTTTCTTCCTTTTTTGGTTCTTGCTTTACTCTTAAAGGTTAGGTAGTTGATCTGTTTATGTTTTACCTTTGACCTTTTTTTTAAACTTTTGCTCCTGATGTGTATTCATTATTATCCTTCCCCCGTATATGTTCCCACTTAGTGTATTTTATATAGTTCCATTAGTCCTTGGTTTATTCTGATATTGTCTCTGTCTTAAGAATTTATTTTTGAGTCATTTCTGTTTCCATGTGCCTATATCCACTATTACCTTTGTACAGCACTTTGGTCAGCTCACATACTTTGTTAATTGTGCTTTAATAAATGTATGGCATGGCATGGCATGGCATGGCATGGCATGGCATGGCATGGCATGGCATGGGATGGCATGGGATGGGATAGTTCCTCTAATTATACCTTTCAATTGGTTGTTCCACATTCAGTCTCATAGGTCTCTGTGCCTTCTTCCCCCTTC